>CAXITT010000128.1:938480-982556 GCA_964033795.1 Lymnaea stagnalis | reverse complement strand
ATAATAAACAAGTACATATTCATTTTCAGCAAATAATAAACAAGTACATATTCATTTTCAGCAAATAATAAACAAGTACATATTCATTTTCAGCACATAATAAACAAGTACATATTCATTTTCAGCACATAATAAACAAGTACATATTCATTTTCAGCAAATAATAAACAAGTACATATTCATTTTCAGCAAATAATAAACAAGTACATATTCATTTTCAGCACATAATAAACAAATTCATATTCATTTTCAGCACATAATAAACAAGTACATATTCATTTTCAGCAAATAATAAACAAGTACATATTCATTTTCAGCACATAATAAACAAGTACATATTCATTTTCAGCAAATAATAAACAAGTACATATTCATTTTCAGCAAATAATAAACAAGTACATATTCATTTTCAGCACATAATAAACAAGTACATATTCATTTTCAGCAAATAATAAACAAGTACATATTCATTTTCAGCACATAATAAACAAGTACATATTCATTTTCAGCAAATAATAAACAAGTACATATTCATTTTCAGCAAATAATAAACAAGTACATATTTGTAATCAGAACAACATATTATAGTTACAACAATTATATTATTGAGCGACTCATTGAACTCTTTGGCCAACTAGCAATTATTTATCTCCATGGGCAGACCGTCTCTTCCATTTCTCACCCACCAGCCCGAGCTATAATTTGATGGTCAAAAACACAAACACTCTTTTTTTTTTTTCTTTTAAGTTTGTGCCCGCTAGGATCTTTCATTTTTATACAAGTTTCAAATAAAAAAAAAATTAATTAAAAAAAGTGACACATTTGACTCTGCAGAAAGTTGCAGAAATCCATTGTCGGATCCTTCGAGGGGGCGTGATGGTGGCGATGACCTTCATCTTGAAGTTTAATTACATTTTTTTTTTCTTGTTGATTTAGGCTGGGGAACTATCCATCAAATTATTTCAATCCCTTGTAGCCCACACCCTTTATGACAAATAAATACTAGATGTGCCGCCCCTGGTAGTCGGTGTCAAAAATGGTAAAATGCCCAAATGTCCTGTTCTACCGCAGTTTTATGTAGGCCCTATGTCTTATGTCTCTACCCAGGTTACAGTTACAGTGTCATTATATGTCTCTATCCAGTGTATTGTGTAATCATATGTCTCTATCCAGTGTATTGCGTAATCATATGTCTCTATCCAGTGTATTGTGTAATCATGTGTCTCTATCCAGTGTATTGCGTAGTCATATGTCTCTATCCAGTGTATTGTGTAATCATATGTCTCAACCCAGTTTATGGTGTAATCATATGTCTCTATCCAGTGTATTGTGTAATCATATGTCTCAACCCAGTTTATGGTGTAATCATATGTCTCTATCCAGTGTATTGTGTAATTATTTGTCTCTACCCAGTGTATTGTGTAATCATATGTCTCTATCCAGTGTATTGTGTAATCATATGTCTCAACCCAGTTTATGGTGTAATCATATGTCTCTATCCAGTGTATTGTGTAATCATATGTCTCAACCCAGTTTATGGTGTAATCATATTTCTCTATCCAGTGTATTGTTAAATCATATGTCTCAACCCAGTTTATGGTGTAATCATATATCTCTATCCAGTGTATTGTGTAATTATTTGTCTCTATCCAGTGCATGGCGTAATTATATGTTTCATACCTGTGTAGGGTGTAATTATATGTCTCTACACAGTGCACGTCTTGTAATAAGTCTCTACCTTTTGCACCAATAGTGTACGGAGACGTATACACTAGTGCGCACTTGTCATAACTCTCTCCCTTGTGCACCCATGGTGCAATGATACGTCTAGACCCATTGACAACAGCTTAACGATACGTCTTGACTAACCAGACGATAAGAGTAAGTGTGAATAGCACGCCATTGTATTATTAAACTCCAACGCATAGCGAATCTAGGTCGAATATTAATCTTCCCCCCCCCCCAACTTCTTTTTTCTTTCTTCTTCTTAAATCCTAGTAATGTTCATTTTAAGCTCACTTGAAGCTTTCTTTGAATTTCCTAAGGTGTTCGTTCACGTATTCCGTTATCTCTGGACATACTAGAGAATCTGACAACACGCATGTACCCATTTGGAATTATCATCATTGTATTTTGTATATTTTAGACTACACGTCATTGTGTGCCTTCAGAGGCAAACCGAAACCAAGCCAGTTGTTGGTATCCTTGTAACGTGTCGGTGATCAGCAGTGGCGTAAAGTAATCTCTAGTTTCATAGAGACGGTGACATGACACGGTTGGGTTTAATAGAGAACAGTAGGAAGAATTCTTTGGGTAAAATTCAATTTGAAATAAAGCACATTGAATAAATAGTTGCAGTAATAGTTTTGTCCTTGGTTGATTTAAGAATGTCAGGAGAACTTCATTCTTTTGGTTGCCAGTGGTTGACGGATGTGAGGTTCGGTAAGAAAAAAAAAATTGGAGGAAGGTTATAAGCAGTCCCTAACTGACAGATGTGGGGGTAGGCGGTCACTCACTGACAGATGTGGGGGTAGACTATGTGGTAGGCACTAATTAACAGATGTGAGGGAGGTAAGAAGAGACAGATGTGGGGGGTGGTCAGTCACTCACTGACAGATGTTGGGGTGGAATATTGGGTTGGTACTAAATGACAGATGTAAGGTTGGTACTAATTGACAGATGTGAAGTTGGTACTAACTGACAGATTTGAGGTCGTCGCTAATCAACAAGTGATGTTTAAAAAAAAAGTATTGACAGATAAGAGGGTAGATAACAATAGAAGAATGTGAGGTTAGGCACTATTATAAGAACAGGACTCCCACTACACATTCATCAGAATAAATTATCAATAGAGCCTGACCTAGTTTACCTTAAATTTGCAGCCATACAAACATAACAACCGGAGTGACACTCCTGGAACTGCTGTAATTCAGGCTTTCGTGAAAATCAAGTAGCAGAAAAACTATCAGAAAAATTGGACAATTCCCAGAAAGAATGGAGCTGTGCTTCAAGGAAAGCAATGACGTAGCTATTTTTATCAGCTGCTTGCGTCATTGTTTCCTAACCTGTTATGCCCCGCCTTCCAACTGCGCCCCGCTGTCCAACTGCGCCCCGCTGCCCAACTGCGCCCCGCTGTCCAATTGCGCCCCGCTGCCCAACTGCACCACGCCCCCAACTGCGCCACGCTCCCCACTGCGCCACGCCCCCCAACTGCGCACCAACACAGGATTTATGTCTCCGACTCTCATTCTGGAAAATGACCCCCGCCCCCCTTTTCCTTACAAGTAATTATGTATATCATATTTCTCCCCACCCCCGGTACCGTGATCTTCGAATTGCCCTCCCTCCACCCGTGATCTTCAAATTGTCCCCCTCCACCGGTGTGACGCACGGTCCACGCTGGTAAACACTGGCCTACGACTTACGTGGAGCAATGTAGTCAAAATAAACATAACAGAATTTGAAGCTCTTTCAATCAATTGATAAGCACAGAAAGATAAGTGATCAGCCGATCAAAACGGCTGGCCTGGTATTGATTTGTGTACTGGTTCAAGAAATCACCGGTGGAGAATGTTACCCATGATTTGCGCACTTAATTTAGAAATTACCCATGTTTTGTGTACGGTTACCGGAAATTTGATAGAAAGTAATTTCTTCGACGGAAAATTGAACGACGGAAATTGGATAGAGCGGAAATTTGGTCGAACCTTTTTTTTTTTTTTTTCAGTTCATACGTTAAAACTTTTCTTCAATTTCTTTTTCAAATATACTATATAGTAAAACAAAGTAATTCGCTATTGTGTGACACTTATCATAAGTTATTGTATATTTGTAGTAGAACAGCAGTTCTCAACCTGTTGATCGCGACCCCTTAGGGGGTCGAACAATCCTTTCACAGGGGACGCCTAAGACCATAGGAAAACACACATACACTTCAGTTATGCAGTAGCAACTAAAATAATTTTGTGGTCAGGGGGTCGCCACAACATGAGGAACTGTATTAACGGGTCGTGGCATTAGGAAAGTTGAGAACCACTGTAGTAGAGCATTAAAAAATTTTTTGATTGCGCATATTATTTTACACTTACCATGTTGAACATAGGGTAAAACTGTATTTGGGTAGTATCAGTTGCGTAAGAAGGGGGCTTGGATAGGATGCCGCTCCCCCCCCCCCCGGGCGGCCTTTCTTTTAATTTTGTGGGGGATTTTGTTATTTGTGGAAGGGTTCGGCAACAATCTTGGCCCCCGGCAGGGGGCGCTTACCCTAGCCTCGTCACTGGAAAAGTATCATAAGTATTCATTATGGGCGGCCTTTCTTTTAATTTTGTGGGGGATTTTGTTATTTGTGGAAGGGTTCGGCAACAATCTTGGCACCCGGCAGAGGGCGCTTACCCTAGCCTCGTCACTGGAAAAGTATCATAAGTATTCATTAGCAAACTGACAAAGGCGAATCCTCTATTGCAGTGGTTCTCAACCTTTTTATCGCCGCGGCCCAGGGGTTGGGGAACACTGCTCTATTGGAACCCGTGAACAATAACATTATGGAAATTAGTCTGGAAAAAAACACAAAACTTTCAAAAATTGTAATAATTGGGAGAGACTGCAATCAGGTTAGGAAAGACGGAAGTGAAGTGATTGAAGCAAAGTATGAGAATGCCTGAAAAAGGGAATGCAACAAAACAAGAGTGATTTGCCTCCCCTCTCTCGGATACCACTTTTCGGCTAGTGTCGTTTTTTGTTTAATTGTCCGCCGACGAAGGCTTCCTGCCGACACGGTTGTTGTTTTGTTGCATTCATTTTTTTCCCAGATTTTCCCCATATTTATTTCCACTCATTTCCTTATTTAAATATTGGGCCCAAAGGAATGCCCACACCACTCAGCATTCCGCGGATACTTTGATGTCTCGAGACTTAATCTGGACGAGATTCGGCGGGTAGTGGCTCATGATAACAGTTAATTTACTATATAACATTCACTATAACCGGTAAGTAGCTCTTCTTCATCGTTAGTCATGATATCTGCTTCTTTAGTGCCCTCAACTAAATGTCAGGGGGGGGGGGGTATTAAGAGCTCGCGCTCGACGACCCACCGACGCCATTTCCCCCCCCAAGGACTTGACCCTTGTTTACAATTGCCTGCCAGCAACTTTACTTTAAAACATATAGATTTAGTTCATCAAAATAATACATCCATTAGTGTATTTTTTATTTCTGTTTAAAATATCTATTTTTTTGTCCATTTTTATGATTAAATCCTTTTATATTAACTTCCCTTTTTTTGTGGCCGGCTGGTAAACTATTCGGATGGCTTATTGCCCCACTTCCGGTCAACCTATCGAGCTCGAACTTGGCACTGTTAGACATTTTCCCAATTGTTGCTGTTTTTTGTGTTTTGTTTTGTTTATGAGTCCAATCCCTTTGTGTGCCTCACTTCGTCTGAGTCATTGCAGGTGTTTGATAGAATGGTGCCTCACTTCGTCTGAGTCATTGCAGGTGTTTGATAGAATGGTGCCTCACTTTGTCTGAGTCATTGCAGGTGTTTGATAGAATGGTGCCTCACTTCGTCTGAGTCATTGCAGGTGTTTGATAGAATGGTGCGTCACTTCGTCTGAGTCATTGCAGGTGTTTGATAGAATGGTGCCTCACTTCGTCTGAGTCATTGCAGGTGTTTGATAGAATGGTGCCTCACTTCGTCTGAGTCATTGCAGGTGTTTGATAGAATGGTGCCTCACTTCGTCTGAGTCATTGCAGGTGTTTGATAGAATGGTGCCTCACTTCGTCTGAGTCATTGCAGGTGTTTGATAGAATGGTGCCTCACTTCGTCTGAGTCATTGCAGGTGTTTGATAGAATGGTGCCTCACTTCGTCTGAGTCATTGCAGGTGTNTATATATATATATATATATATATATATATATATATATATATATATATATAATACTATATTTATATATTCCTTTAATATATGCAAGCTCAAAATCTAGTCAAGCTAGGTAGATTGCGACTTCAAATTTTGAACCAGTGCTTTAAAACCCTAATATGATAACACCTATGTTTTACTTTCAGCAGCAAGATCGTTGTTGACCTGTGTTATCGCCTAACACCCCTAGTCTTGATGGAGTGCAGGAAAAAGATGTTAAAAGAAGAAAAAAAAAAGGTTTTCCGGTAGTATTTTTCAAACTAAAAACCGGTTGTTGATGTCCACAAACCAGTTTCTGCATATCTATTATCATGGTATTAAAAAAATCTAAAATTAAAAAATAATAATAAATGCTCCATTATAAAGAAATGCTCACTTACTTTGTATCCTGCACAGCAGGGAACATATCCGTGTTTGTTTCTCTTACTGAATCTTTCATGGTAATTTTTGTTTTATTTCTCTCACAGGTCTCTACTCTCTACCACAGTAAAAATGTTTATTCCTCTTACTTGCCTCTTCCAAAGTAAAAGTGTTTATTTGTCTTACTTGTCTCTTCCATAGTAAAATTGTTTATTTCTCTTACTTGTCTCATCCATAGTAAAAGTGTTTATTTCTCTTACTGTCTTTTCAATAGTAAAAGTGTTTATTTCTCTTACTTGTCTCATCCATAGTAAAAGTGTTTATTTCTCTTACTTGTCTCTTCCAAAGTAAAAGTGTTTATTTCTCTTACTTGTCTCTTCCATAGTAAAAGTGTTTATTTCTCTTACTTTTCTCTTCCATAGTAAAAGTGTTTATTTCTCTTACTTGTCTCATCAATAGTAAAAGTGTTTATTTCTCTTACTTGTCTCATCAATAGTAAAAGTGTTTATTTCTCTTACTTAGAAGTTAGAATATTTTCGTTGTTTCCTTGCATACATACATTGACAATATTAAATTAAACAAGAGCAGTGTACTATTTTAGCACAACAAACCAGGCACTTTTATACTTGGGCAGAGTCTCGAACCATGAATCTGGAACCATTCACTCTGACTTCATAGCCTCGAACCATGAATCTTGAACCATTCACTCTGACGTCATAGCCTCGACCCATGAATCTTGAGCCAGTCCTTCTGACGTCAAAGCCTCGAACCATGAATCTTGAACGATTCCTTCTGACGTCATAGCCCCCAACCATCAATCTTGAACTATTCCGGCTGAAGTCATAGCCTCGAACCATGAATCTTGAGCCAGTCCGTCTGACGCAATAGCCTCGAACCATGAATCTTGAACAAGTCCGTCTGACGTCATAGCCTCGAACCATGAATCTTTAGCCAGTCCGTCTGACGTCATAGCCTCGAACCATGAATCTTGAACCTTTCCCTCTGACGTCATAGCCTCGAACCATGAATCTTGAGACAGTCAGTCTGGCGTCAAAGCCTCGAACCAGGAATCAGGTGCCAGTCTGTCTGACGTCATAACCATTTAAATTTATTTAATTGGAAAAATCGAATCGATAAGATTCCTGGAAATCAGCGAAATAAAACCACATGGACACACAGGCACAGAGATACACATGCACGTAGACACATAGACACACAGGCACAGAGACACATAGGCACGTAGACACACAGACACGAAGACACATATGCACGTAGACACAAATGCACGTAAACACACAGACACACATACACAAAGGCACGTAGACACACATGCACAGAGACACACGGGCACGTAGACACACATGCACGTAGACACACATGCACAGACACACGGGCACGTAGACACACATTCACAGAGACACACGGGCACGTAGACACAAATGCACAGAGACACGTAGACACAAATGCACAGAGACACACGGGCAGGTAGACACACATTCACAGAGACACACGGGCACGTAGACACACATTCACAGAGACACGTAGACACACATGCACAGAGACACGTAGACACACATTCATAGAGACACACGGGCACGTAGACACACATGCACATAGACACGTAGACACATATGCACAGAGACACACGGGCACGTAGACACACATGCCAATGCACGAATGGACAAAATCTTTGAATGCTCATTTGCGTTTGCTGACTACAATCCCTGATAACAATCCTGCTGATTACTTACAATCCCTGCTGATAACAATCCTGCTGATTAAAATCCCTGCTGATAACAATCCTGCTGATTAAAATCCCTGCTGATAACAATCCTGCTGATAACAATCCTGCTGATTAAAATCCCTGCTGATAACAATCCTGCTGATAACAATCCTGCTGATTAAAATCCCTGCTGATAACAATCCTGCTGATAACAATCCTGCTGATTAAAATCCCTGCTGATAACAATCCTGCTGATAACAATCCTGCTGATTAAAATCCCTGCTGATAACAATCCTGCTGATAACAATCCTGCTGATTAAAATCCCTGCTGATAACAATCCTGCTGATAACAATCCTGCTGATTAAAATCCCTGCTGATAACAATCCTGCTGATAACAATCCTGCTGATTAAAATCCCTGCTGATAACAATCCTGCTGATAACAATCCTGCTGATAACAATCCTGCTGATTAATATCCCTGCTGATAACAATCCCTGCTGATAACAATCCTGCTGATAACAATCCTGCTGATTAAAATCCCTGCTGATTAAAATCCCTGCTGATAACAATCCCTGCTGATTAAAATCCCTGCTGATAACAATCCTGCTGATTAAAATCCCTGCTGATAACAATCCCTGCTAATTAAAATCCCTGCTGATAACAATCATGCTGATTAAAATCCCTGCTGATAACAATCCCTGCTGATTAAAATCCCTGCTGATAACAATCCTGCTGATTAAAATCCCTGCTGATAACAATCCCTGCTGATTAAAATCCCTGCTGATAACAATCCTGCTGATAACAATCCCTGCTGATTAAAATCCCTGCTGATAACAATCCCTGCTGATTAAAATCCCTGCTGATAGCAATCCCTGCTGATTAAAATCCCTGCCTAATAACAATCCCTGCTGATTAAAATCCCTGCTGATAACAATCCCTGCTGATTAAAATCCCTGCTGATAACAATCCCTGCTGATTAAAATCCCTGCTGATAACAATCCCTGCTGATTAAAATCCCTGCTGATAACCATCCCTGCTGATTAAAATCCCTGCTGATAACAATCCCTGCTGATTAAAATCCCTGCTGATTAAAATCCCTGCTGATTAAAATCCCTGCTGATAACAATCCTGCTGATTAAAATCCCTGCTGATAACAATCCCTGCTGATTAAAATCCCTGCTGATAACAATCCTGCTGATTAAAATCCCTGCTGATAACAATCCCTGCTGATTAAAATCCCTGCTGATAACAATCCCTGCTGATTAAAATCCCTGCTGATAACAATCCTGCTGATTAAAATCCCTGCTGATAACAATCCCTGCTGATAACAATCCCATACAAAAAGAATTTTACATTGTAATGATTTTCTTTTTCAACAATTTTTAGTTGTGTCTATTTGTCGCGGAACATTTGAAGTGGCTGCGCCGAGCATCAGTAGTCTGCGGAGCACGGATTGAGAACCACAGCTTTAAAGCAGTTGTGCCCAACCTTTTTGACCAGCGGAGCCATTTTTAGAATTAATTTATACAGGGGAGCCCCTTGAGCCCACCCAAAGTTTTAAAAGTTAATAATTTTTTAGCAGTCGCCTAAGCGCCCCGGAGAAGAGCTCACGTAGTCCCTAAAGACTCTACAAAGCACCGGATGGGGACCACTGATCATGTATATGAAATGGACTGAAATTGTCGCTTCCCGCCAAAATAAAATATCCCCCCCCCCCCCAGAACGCACAACCCTCTCCATTCCATCTCCCTACCCATTGGTGGCACGGTCTTATAAAATGTCATGTCGAACTGACATGGATGTGAGTAGTGTCAGGTTTAGAATGCTTGGTAAAAAGCGGCCAAGGCCTGGGGGAGGGTGGGGGAGTGTGAGAACTCACCCTAGAAGGCCCATCCCAAAATAAATAATAGAGTATGTAGGCTATTTAAACAACCCCCCCCCTCCCCCCCCTGGACAAGAACTTCGTTCCGATGCGTTTCATTTCTTGATGGTAACCCAAACAGATGGTAACCCAAACAGATGGTAACCCAAACAGATGGTAACACAAGCAGATGGTAACACAAACAGATGGTAACACAAACAGATGGTAACACAAACAGATGGTAACACAAACAGATGGTAACCCAAACAGATGGTAACACAAACAGATGGTAACACAAACAGATGGTAACACAAACAGATGGTAACCCAAACAGATGGTAACACAAACAGATGGTAACACAAACAGATGGTAACACAAACAGATGGTAACACAACCGGATTTTATCCATTTCTTCCGTGGGAAATTAAACAACAATGGCTTTGTTGATAAATTTTATTTTTTTACTCGCTATTTTTACATACAATTGACAAAATGTTCAATTATTTAATTCACTAATACATTAATGGCATTTCCAGTGAGTATTAATTAATCAATAATTGTTAAAATCATCTATCACACGTCAGATTTTATTAATTAAAAAAAAATATATATATACAACTTTTAGCACAGCTTCTAGCCAAGAAGAGATCACAGACCAAATTCAGCCAAACGTATACAACTGGGCTGACCTCGGGCAAATTCATTGTTTACTTTTATTATGGCACAGTAACATTTGGTCATTTAGAATATAAATGTAATTAAACTGGTGGTATTTAGAGTAATATTTACACCAATATTTGTAGATTGTGCTGCGTGTTCTAGAGTAAGTGATCACAGTTTACAAATGTAAGAATAGTAAGTCATGGTGTCAAACATGTCCACGTTACATTTGATGCCCACAGACGGAGACATTATATAGAGATTGAGCTTGGAGGAAAAAGGGGGGGGGGGGCATTTGGAACTAAGGCCTCAGGAATTGCACAAATGCTAAACAATGTGCCAGAAAACGCTGTGTGCTCCAATACAAATTGCTCACTGGCGAGTTTACAGTGTTTATACAGTCAGCAGCGTAAATAGGGGGTAATGGTCGGTCACTGGCGTAGTAAGGGTGTTGAGGTCAGTCACTGGCGTAGTAAGGGTTTTGAGGTCAGTCACTGGCGTAGTAAGGGTGTTGAGGTCAGTCACTGGCGTAGTAAGGGTGTTGAGGTCAGTCACTGGCGTAGTAAGGGTGTTGAGGTCAGTCACTGGCGTAGTAAGGGTGTTGAGGTCAGTCACTGGCGTAGTAAGGGTGTTGAGGTCAGTCACTGGCGTAGTAAGGGGGTTGCGGTCAGTCACTGGCGTAGTAAGGGTGTTGAGGTCAGTCACTTGCGTAGTAAGGGTGTTGAGGTCAGTCACTGGCGTAGTAAGGGGGTTGAGGTCAGTCACTGGCGTAGTAAGGGTGTTGAGGTCAGTCACTGGCGTAGTAAGGGTGTTGAGGTCAGTCACTGGCGTAGTAAGGGGGTTGAGGTCAGTCACTGGCGTAGTAAGGGGGTTGCGGTGGGCCCCCGGGCGGCACTTTTTCCTATACGTTGAATGATGGTATTTTCAGCACATGACACATTTTTTTCCCTGAGATGTTAGCAGGGATGTCATTTGGGTAGGACAGAGACGTCACTTGGGTATGACAGGGACGTCACTTGGGTAGGACAGGGATGTCATTTGGGTAGGACAGGGACGTCATTTAGGTAGGACAGGGACGTCATTTAGGTAGGACAGGGACGTCATTTAGGTAGGACAGGGACGTCATTTGGGTAGGACAGACAGGAGCATTAATCTAGGACACATAAGATATCGGTATCTGGGACACACTAGGTATCGGTATCTGGGACACACTAGGTATCGGTATCTGGGACACACTAGGTATCGGTATCTAGGACACACTAGGTATCGGTATCTGGGACGGCAGATAATAAATAAGAAAACAAATTTCGTTTCATTTAAAATCAACACTAGAAAACATCAATCACAATCTGGCAAGTCTTATTTAAATTGATATGTACTGTGGCCCATCCAGTAGTAAGCTATGTATTGTGGCGCCTCCAGTCATAAATAACTTAACACGCCACCAAATTTTGACTTTGCGCCCCCCCCCCCTTTTTTTCCTTAAAAGACATCAACAGACGTCCCTGGGTGTTCAATAATCATGAACTGTCCATGTTTGAACTAACCCTAGCTATGTCCATGTTTGAACTAACCCTAGCTATGTCCATGTTTGAACTAACCCTAGCTATGTCCATGTTTGAACTAACCCTAGCTATGTCCATGTTTGAACTAACCCTAGCTATGTCCATGTTTGAACTAACCCTAGCTATGTCCATGTTTGAACTAACCCTAGCTATGTCCATGTTTGAACTAACCCTAGCTATGTCCATGTTTGAACTAACCCTAGCTATGTCCATGTATGCAGTGATGTTTTCAAGGTCAGGGCCTCTTACCGTGAGCTTTGGTGTATTTAACACATACACACACCATATTATGCTTTAATCTAAGAGTTGGTTAGCACATAATACTCCATATTACGATTAACTGTAAAAGATGGTTTGTACCATGGTAAGCTCTAAAAGATGGTTAGTACATACATGCACCATATTATGCTTGACTCTGTGAGATGGTTAGCCCAATGGCACCCCTTATTGACATCAAACATTGGCTAGGTTACTTTCGGGGGTGGGGGGGGGGGTGGGGGGGGGGGAGTTGGGGGGGGGGTGGAGGGGGGGAATAATTGAAAACCATTGTGCACTATGACAATAATTGATGGACTGCATTCAAGTTGTGTAAATGAAATAGTCGCGCACGGTATGTTAAGCTTGAATCAATAGACATGACAATAAGATTTGAACAGTTTAGCTTAGATCCTTCTTCAGCAAACAGACAAATAGAGGTAAGACAAGTAACACAGCACAGTCAAAAAACAAAAACATTAGAGATTTCCTTTAACTCGTTCTTTCAGCTCTATCTTTCAGCTCTATCGGGCAACAAAGGAAATCTCTAAAGGTTTCACTGTGCTCTGTTACTTGTCTTACTTCTATCTTTGTCTTACTTCTATCTTTGTGTCGTGTTTGCTGAAGAAGGCTCTAAGCCCAAACGCGCGAATCTTATTGTCCTGTCTATTATTGTTCTACTATTTCAATTGCACCATGGCAACCAGGTTTTAACCATTACACGCTGCGTTTGCAAAAATAGGAGGGATGCAAAAATAAACGAATACATACGACCTTGACCTCTAAACACGTAACCCACATTTGGTTATCAAAAATGTATCCCAATGAGAACTGTTAAATAATATGAAAGCTGTGAATCTTATTTTATCAATGTACATCAAAGAGCTCAATAGCTTTTCAAACAAAACAAACAGTAGTTAGGCTACTGGTATCATACTATATAATAGGTATATTCCTTTATGTGTATATCGAAATATGAAAGCATCAGTGATCAGTTGGTCTATTACCTCCCAGGTGGTTTCTTTTAAACAGAAACTGGATATTGAAGAAGCAAACAATGTTTCTACTTTTATAAGTTCAGTGTACATTATTGCATAGTCACAAACTGTAGATCAAAAAATCTAAAGGTGACACAACTGAATTGGGAATGATTCAACACGCGTCATGTAGCTCATAGCACGTCAGGTAGCACGTCATGTAGCTCACTGCACCGAAAACCGTCGATTGCCATGCGTTAATTGTGAGCCTCGTTTTGAGTCGAGCAAGGACCTGGCACAGCTGTTGGGTGACACTTCGTCCCGCCGGTTCCTCTTCACGAGGGAAGGATGACCTGACACGCCGCCGCCATCTTGTCGTCTGTTCTTTCTCCTCCTCGTGGTGAGCTCCACCTCCTGGGTGGCCCCGATATTCAGGCCGTCATCCACGTCCTCGTAGGCCGTCTCCTGGACGCTCAAAGCTTCACTGCTGCCGCGAGGGTGACCACCGCCGTGGTGGGGCGCGTGCATGCTGCCCGTTCTGGCCGACAAGTCTAGAGCGGAATTGGAATGGTGCTGTAAGTTTTTGACGGCCTCGGCTGTTTCGCTCTGGTCAATGAAGCCGTTGGAGTGTACGCTGTGGCCGTTGTAGTGTACACCGCGGTCGTGGGTGTGGCTGGAAACGTTTGTGAGCGGCAAAGAAACTTCAGGGATGTGACCTTGCGAACTGTCCACTATTAGACAGTCCGCGTCCTGTTCGTCCCCATCGCTGCACGTGTGTTCAAAGTGTGTCAACATGTGCTCGTATAGCTGAACTTGGTCTTCCAGCTTAGACTTTTCAAGAAGCAGCGACATCTGCGTTGCTACTAAACTGTTATTTTTCTGCAGACAAATTTAAAAAAAAATATGTATACCTTAAACAGTTGTAAAGTTAAACTATATGTTCATTTCTACTGTTAGCTGAAGAAGGCTTTATGCCGAAACGGCCTTATCTTTGTGTCCTGTTCTCTTATTCAAGCTTCCACATACCTCGTTTTGCTATTTCATTAATTAAACTTAGAACAAGCGTTACGATTGTAAGCATTTAATCATTAGTGTTTTAATCTTTGCCACTTGATACAGTTATTGACATATATGTATAATAAATATGTAACCATTTTTTTATGTCTAAACCTCCTTGTAAGAAAATCTAAATGACTAATATAAAACTTTTCTATTGCAGAGCGTAAAAAATGTTTTCCCGCGCGCAAAGTGGGACAATCCTGATCTATGCACCCATTTTATTTGACGAATTTGTTTATATAAGAAATATTTTGTCCAGATTTTCAGAACTCACAAACTTTATCAATCGGAAAAATCCGTTTCTATTTTATCAATGTGTAGTAGTTAGCCACAGGAAATGGTGTGTTAAGAGATTTTCAACTCTGCTGGGCAGGTTTGTGGAACTAGTGGGATGGTTTGCTGTACTGAATAGAAGGTTTGTTTTAATGATTGGAAGGTTTGTTGTACTAGTTGGATGGTTTGCTGTACTGAATAGGTTTGTTGTAGGCCTACTAGTTGGATGGTTTGCAGTACTGAATAGAAGGTTTGTTGTAGGCCTACTAGTTGGATGGTTTGCTGTACTGAATAGAAGGTTTGTTGTAGGCCTACAAGTTGGATGGTTTGCTGTACTGATTAGAAGGCTAGTTTTACTGATTAGAAGGTTTGTTGCACTAGTTGGATGGTTTGTTGTACCAATTAGAAGGGTTGCTGTACTAGCGGATGGTGCTGTACTGATTGGAAGGTTTGTTGTACTGATTGGAAGGTTTGTTGTACTGATTGGAAGGTTTGTTGTACTGATTGGAAGGTTTGTTGTACTGATTGGAAGGTTTGTTGTACTGATTGGAAGGTTTGTTATACAGACTGGAAGGTTTGTTGAGCAGACTGGAAGGTTTGTTATACAGACTGGATGGTTTGTTATAAAGACTGGATGGTTTGTTGTGCAGACTGGAAGGTTTGTTATACAGACTGGAAGGTTTGTTATACAGACTGGATGGTTTGTTATACAGACTGGAAGGTTTGTTGTGCAGACTGGAAGGTTTGTTATACAGACTGGATGGTTTGTTATACAGACTGGAAGGTTTGTTGTGCAGACTGGAAGGTTTGTTATACAGACTGGAAGGTTTGTTATACAGACTGGAAGGTTTGTTATACAGACTGGAAGGTTTGTTATACAGACTGGAAGGTTTGTTATACAGACTGGAAGGTTTGTTATACAGACTGGAAGGTTTGTTATACAGACTGGAAGGTTTGTTATACAGACTGGAAGGTTTGTTATACAGACTGGAAGGTTTGTTATACAGACTGGATGGTTTGCTGTACTGATTGGCAGGTTTTTTAAAATGAGAAAAGAAGTAGTTTGTTTCTATATTTTTATCACTTGACAGTACACAATCAATGTGGCGGAACTGCTGGTCTAAGGCTTGCAAATTTTAGAACTTTTTTGGAGTCGACTAATGAACGACTTTAGTTACTTTGAATGTACTATGTGACTTTGTTACTTTGAATGTACTAATGTGACTTTGTTACTTTGAATGTACTATGTGACTTTGTTACTTTGAATGTACTATGTGACTTTGTTACTTTGAATGTACTTTAAGACTTTGTTACTTTGAATGTACAATATGACTTTGTTACTTTGAATGTACTATGTGACTTTGTTACTTTGAATGTACTATGTGACTTTGTTACTTTCAATGTACTATGTGACTTTGAATGTACTATGTGATTTTGTTAATTTCAATGTGCTATGTGACTTTGTTACTTTCAATGTACTATGTGACTTTATTACTTTCAATGTACTATGTGACTTTGTTACTTTGAATGTACTATGAGACTTTGTTACTTTCAATGTACTATGAGACTTTGTTACTTTGAATGTACTATGTGACTTTGTTACTTTCAATGTACTATGTGACTTTGTTACTTTCAATGTACTATGAGACTTTGAATGTACTATGTGACTTTGAATGTACTATGTGACTTTGTTACTTTGAATGTACTATGTGACTTTGTTACTTTCAAATGTACTAGGTGACTTTGTTACTTTGAATGTACTATGTGACTTTGTTACTTTCAATGTACTATGTGACTTTGTTACTTTCAATGTACTATGTGACTTTGTTACTTTCAATGTACTATGTGACTTTGTTACTTTCAATGTACTATGTGACTTTGTTACTTTCAAATGTACTAGGTGACTTTGTTACTTTGAATGTACTATGTGACTTTGTTACTTTCAATGTACTATGTGATTTTGTTACTTTCAATGTACTATGTGACTTTGTTACTTTCAATGTACTATGTGACTTTGAATGTACTATGTGACTTTGTTACTTTGAATGTACTATGTGACTTTGTTACTTTGAATGTACTATGTGACTTTGTTACTTTGAATGTACTATGTGACTTTGTTACTTTGAATGTACTATGTGACTTTGTTACTTTGAATGTACTATGTGACTTTGTTACTTTCAATGTACTATGTGACTTTGTTACTTTGAATGTACTATGTGACTTTGAATGTACTATGTGACTTTGAATGTACTATGTGACTTTGAATGTACTATGTGACTTTGTTACTTTCAATGTACTATGTGACTTTGTTACTTTCAAATGTACTAGGTGACTTTGTTACTTTGAATGTACTATGTGAATTTGTTACTTTCAATGTACTATGTGACTTTGTTACTTTCAATGTACTATGTGACTTTGTTACTTTCAATGTACTATGTGACTTTGTTACTTTCAATATACTATGTGACTTTGTTACTTTCAATGTACTATGTGACTTTGAATGTACTATGTGACTTTGTTACTTTGAATGTACTATGTGACTTTGTTACTTTGAATGTACTATGTGACTTTGTTACTTTGAATGTACTATGTGACTTTGTTACTTTGAATGTACTATGTGACTTTGTTACTTTCAATGTACTATGTGACTTTGTTACTTTCAATGTACTATGTGACTTTGAATGTACTATGTGACTTTGAATGTACTATGTGACTTTGTTACTTTCAATGTACTATGTGACTTTGAATGTACTATGTGACTTTGAATGTACTATGTGACTTTGTGACTTTGAATGTACTATGTGACTTTGTTACTTTCAATGTACTATGTGACTTTGTTACTTTCAATGTACTATGTGACTTTGTTACTTTGAATGTACTATGTG
Source organism: Lymnaea stagnalis (assembly GCA_964033795.1). Classification (NCBI taxonomy): domain Eukaryota; kingdom Metazoa; phylum Mollusca; class Gastropoda; family Lymnaeidae; genus Lymnaea; species Lymnaea stagnalis. Next base: position 965,020 of record CAXITT010000128.1, on the reverse strand, counting down.
ACTTTGTTACTTTCAATGTACTATGTGACTTTGTTACTTTCAATGTACTATGTGACTTTGTTACTTTGAATGTACTATGTGACTTTGTTACTTTCAATGTACTATGTGACTTTGACCGTAGTACACTTTTGTGACTTTAACTGTTTCCAAATGAGTGACTTTGACGAAACATTTTTTGACGATCAATGTATGTGACATAAAACTATGTCAATTTAGAATGATATATGCCATTGGGCGTATCAATTTATGTGACATTATGTCTCTGGCCAGACAAAATCAGCAACCAGGAACTGTGGCAGCGGACAAAACAGAAACCCATTGAGGAAGAGATTCTCCAGAAGCGGTGGAGGTGGATTGGTCATACACTAAGAAAACCTGCTTCTAACACAACAAAGCAAGCCCTGAAATGGAACCCACAGGGTAAGCGGAAAAGAGGCCGTCCAAGAAACACTTGGCGCCGAGAATTGGAGACAGACATCAAGAAAATTGGCCATGGATGGAAAATCCTGGAGAAGCTTGCCCAGGATAGAGATGCCTGGAGGTCTCTCGAAGGTGGCCTATGCCCTTGGAGGAACCGCAGACGCCGACGATGATCGGTGGATGCCCCTCATGGACGAGAAGGCTCTCAACTCAATGTCTCTGTACAAAGTCTCTGAATCTCAGTGCATTTGACCTCATGCAGGACCTGGAGTAGAGATTGGCTGGTGGAATAGAGATTGGCTGGTGGAATAGAGATTGGCTGGTGGAATAGAGATGGGCTGGTGGAATAGAGATGGGCTGGTGGAAAAGAGATGGGGTTGTGGAAAAGAGATGGGCATATGGAATAGAGATGGGTTGGTGGAATAGAGATGGGCTGGTGGAATAGAGATGGGCTGGTGGAATAGAGATGGGGTTGTTGAATAGAGATGAGCATATGGAATAGAAATGGGTTGGTGGAATAGAGATGGGCTGTTGGAATAGAGATGGGATTGTGGAATAGAGATGGGCTAGTAGAGATTTGCTTGTGGAATAGATATGGGTTGGTGGAATAGAGATGGGTTGGTGGAATAGAGATGGGGTTGTGTAATAGAGATTAGCAGGTTGAATAGAGATGACCTGAATAAAGATGAACTGAATAGAGATGGGCTGCTTGGAAAGAGATGGGCTGGTGGAATGTAGATGGGCTGGTGGAATAGAGATGGGCAGGTGGAATAGAGATGTGCAGGTGGATTAGAGATGGGCTGGTAGCATAAAGATAGGCAGATGGAATAGAGATGGGCAGATGGAACAGAGTTGGGCTCGTGGAATAGAGATGGGGTGGTGATTTGGTTATGGGCTGGTGGAATAGAGATGGGCTGGTGGAATAGAGATGGGTCGGAAGGAAGAAAGAGGGCTTGTGGAATAGAGATGGGCTTGTGGAATAGAGATGGGCTGGTGGAATTGTGGAATAGAGATTTGCTGGTGGAATTGTGGAATAGAGCTGGGCAGGTGGAATAGGGCTGGGCTGATTGAATAGAAATGGGCAGTTGAAATAGAGATGGGCTTGTTGAATAGAGATGGGCTGAATAGAGCTGGGCTGGTGGAAGAGAGATGGGCTGGTGGAAGAGAGATGGGCTGGTGGAAGAGAGATGGGCTGGTGGAATGGAGATGAGCTGGTGGAAGAGAGATGGGCTGGTGGAAGAGAGATGGGCTGGTGGAATTGTGGAATAGAGCTTGGCAGGTGGAATAGGGCTGGGCTGATTGAATAGAGATGGGCAGTTGAAATAGAGATGGGCTGGTTGAATAGAGATGGGCTGAATAGAGATGGGCAGGTGGAATAGAGCTGGGCTGGTGGAAGAGAGATGGGCTGGTGGAAGAGAGATGGGCTGTGGAAGAGAGATGCGCTGGTGGAATGGAGATGGGCTGGTGGAAGAGAGATGGGCTGGATGAAGAGAGATGGGCTGGTGGAAGAGAGATGGGCTGGTGGAAGAGAGATGGGCTGGTGGAAGAGAGATGGGCTGGTGGAAGAGAGATGGGCTGGTGGAAGAGAGATGGGCTGGTGGAAGAGAGATGGGCTGGTGGAATTGTGGAATAGAGATTTCACAATGGAACAGAGTTGGGCTCGTGGAATAGAGATGGGCTGGTGGAATTGTGGAATAGAGATTTGCTGGTGGAATTGTGGAATAGAGCTTGGCAGGTGTAATAGGGCTGGGCTGATTGAATAGAGATGGGCAGTTGAAATAGAGATGGGCTGGTTGAATATAGATGGGCTGAATAGAGATGGGCAGGTGGAATAGAGCTGGGCTGGTGGAAGAGAGATGGGCTGGTGGAAGAGAGATGGGCTGATGGAAGAGAGATGGGCTGGTGGAAGAGAGATGGGCTGGTGGAATAGAGGTGGGCTGAATAGTGATGAACTTAACTGGTGGAGCACTTTACAGGTACCATTTGGAGCGGGGCACAATGATGGGAGTGGGACACAGTGGCAATGGGTACCATTGGGAGTAGGGGTCAGAAGGCAAGGTGATTGAAACGACAAGGGTGTATGTCAGTGGACACTCCAACGCTTACCTCTTGTAATTCATTCCTCTCTCTCTTTTTGGTTTCATACGACTTTTTGGCAGCCTCTACGTTCTGTAACCGCCGCTTGGCCTTCTTGTCATCCGCCATATCACAATCTATCGCAGTGGTTTCGGGTTGATCACTAATAAAGAAATCAATCGATCAAAATCGATAGAAGTGTTGGCCGTTGAAAATCTCAACGTTCAGACATACATTACATACAAAAAGCATCAGCTCCATAGCAACACTCCCATTTTCAAATAACACATCGCCATCTGTGTGCTGTACATTATTCACATTATCTGTGTGCTGTACACACAATACACTACACAATTCGCACTTCATGGTAATCCACTGGTATTATTATCTTTCTGTCAACACACATTGATGTAAGCAATATAAATAAATACCTGGTTTAGCGTCAACCACTGTACGGATGCATTTGAAAATTGAAGTCATTAAAACACAGAAATTCGTATTTTAAAAGAATCCGACATTTTGAGCAAAACTTAAAGTTGTTTTTATTAACTTTGTAATGTCGACTTCCCACCACAGTGTCTGTATTCAAAGTGACTTGAAAGATAATACTGGGAGCAGACCGTGACCTACATTTGAAATTTTCCGGGAAACCTTTGGCTGTGTTCAAGGTAAAATAACGACGGGCCTATTCCGATAAAAACAATTTCAGGATTTAAAAAAAAAAAAATTAGGAAACAAATAAATCTTTACAGGTTTAATTTCTAACTTTAAAAACCGATCAACAATCAAATAAAATTTTGTACTATTATTTACAGTCAATATTTCCATATTAGAAAAGGGCGGGTTTACAGTTCACTTGGAAGTATCGATGCAGGTAACATTTGCAATGTGTTACCGGTGAGATTCCCTGCTCTGTATCGCTGTCACACTTGGTTGATAGTGTGTGCTACTCTAAGCGACAGTGTTGGAAATAGGACACAAAGAAATATAGGACACCGTTGACGCGTAGGACACACGGAATAAAAACGCTTAGGTTACGTTTCTATTACTCTCTAGTCTCGGGCACTCTTTAGATATCTCCCGTCCAGCGCCCCCACCCCACTCTCTAGTCTCGGGCACTCTTTAGATATCTCCCGTCCAGCGCCCCCACCCCACTCTCTAGTCTCGGGCACTCTTTAGATATCTCCCGTCCAGCGCCCCCACCCCACTCTCTAGTCTCGGGCACTCTTTAGATATCTCCCGTCCAGCGCCCCCACCCCACTCTCTAGTTTCTGGCACTCTTTAGATATCTCCCGTCAGCGCCCCCACTCCATTCTCTAGTCTCTGGCACTCTGTAAATATCTCCCGTCCAGCGCCCCCACTCTCTAGTCTCTAGCACTCTTAAGATATCTCCGGTCCAGCACCAGCGAATATTTTACACCAACCTACTTAACACATGCATGTAGCTTTGGGGAAAGCAGTTCTATTGAATGCATTGTAATTAAATACCGTTAAAGGAAGGAGTGGCATTGAAAGCTGCTATGATGAAGACGGGGTAATTTTTTGCATTAATTTACTTACACATTGTGTCAAGACTCTTACTCCCCCCACACCCACACATTGTGTCAGAGACTCTTACTCACCCCACACCAACACATAGTGACAAGACTCTTACTCCCCCACACCCACACATTGTGTCAAGACACTTACTTCCAACAACCCACACATAGTGATAAGACTCTAACTCCCTCACACCCACACATTGTGTCAGAGACTCTTACTCACCCCACACCAACACATAGTGACAAGACTCTTACTCCCCCACACCCACACATTGTTCCAAGACTTCCCCCTCCCACCAAAGCATTCTTCCGAGAGCCTTACTTCTGCCCCCCCCCCGGCCCGCAGCATGCAAAGTCTCCTAGGTAAACACCAACACTCCACTGATTGCGTACGGAACGTATGGATGTCCTCTTAACTGGATATTAACTACGGAACGTATAGGTGCCTCACCCACACATTGTTCCAAGACTTCCCCCTCCCCCCAAAGCATTCTTCCGAGAGCCTTACTTCTGCCCCCCCCCCCGGCCCGCAGCATGCAAAGTCTCCTAGGTAAACACCAACACTCCACTGATTGCGTACGGAACGTATGGATGTCCTCTTAACTGGATATTAACTACGGAACGTATAGGTGCCCTCTTAACTTTATATTAACTAAGGAACGTATGGATGTCCTCTTAACTGGATATTAACTACGGAACGTATGGGTGTCCTCTTAACTGGATATTAACTACGGAACGTATGGGTGCACTCTTAACTTTATATTAACAATGGAACGTATGGATGTCCTCTTAACTTGATATTAACTACGGAACGTATGGGTGTCCTCTTAAATGGATATTAACTACGGAACGTATGGGTGTCCTCTTAACTGGATATTAACTACGGAACGTATGGGTGTCCTCTTAGCTGGATATTAACTACGGAAGTATGGGTGTCCTCTTAACTGGATATTAAGTACGGAACGTATGGGTGTTCTCTAAGCTGGATTTTAACTACGGAACGTATGGGTGTCCTCTTAACTGGATATTAACTACGGAACGTACGGGTGTCCTCTTAGCTGGATATTAACTACGGAACATATGGGTGTCCTCTTAACTGGATATTAACTACGGAACGTATGGGTGTCCTCTTAGCTGTATATTAACTACGGAACGTATGGGTGTCCTCTTAACTGGATATTAACTACGGAACGTATGGGTTTCCTCTTAACTGGATATTAACTACGGAACGTATGGGTGTCCTCTGATATGAATGGGGCGGGGCCCATGGCTAGTGATATGAATGGGGCGGGGCCCATGGCTAGTGATATGAATGGGGCGGGGCCCATAGCCAGTGATATGAATGGGGCGTGATAGTGATATGAACAAAGTTAAGCAGATTAACAGAACTGCTCACATCTGACACCATATTATTGATATCCTAAACTTTAGATTGAAACATTAAGATATTTAGTCATTTTATTGAATCTGGGATGAATGAATCCCCCGCCCCCAGGTCGCTTCGTTCAACTTAGTGTATTGACTGGGGACATTTTGAGCACCTTAGTGTATTGACTGGGGACATTTTGAGCACCTTAGTGTATTGACTGGGGACATTTTGAGCACATTAGTGTATTGACTGGGGACATTTTGAGCACATTAGTGTATTGACTGGGGACATTTTGAGCACATTAGTGTATTGACTGGGGACATTTTGAGCACCTTAGTGTATTGACTGGGGACATTTTGAGCACATTAGTGTATTGACTGGGGATATTTTGAGCACCTTAGTGCTTTTACTGGGGACATTGTGAGCACCTTAGTGTATTGACTGGGGACATAGTTAGCACCTTAGTGTATTGACTGGGGACATTTTGAGCACATTAGTGTATTGACTGGGGACATTTTGAGCACATTAGTGTATTGACTGGGGACATTTTGAGCACATTAGTGTATTGACTGGGGACATTTTGAGCACCTTAGTGTATTGACTGGGGACATTTTGAGCACATTAGTGTATTGACTGGGGACATTTTGAGCACCTTAGTGTATTGACTGGGGACATTTTGAGCACCTTAGTGTATTGACTGGGGACATTTTGAGCACATTAGTGTATTGACTGGGGACATTTTGAGCACATTAGTGTATTGACTGGGGACATTTTGAGCACATTAGTGTATTGACTGGGGACATTTTGAGCACCTTAGTGTATTGACTGGGGACATTTTGAGCACCTTAGTGTATTTACTGGGGACATTTTGAGCACATTAGTGTATTGACTGGGGACATTTTGAGCATCTTAGTGTATTTACTAGGGACATTTTGAGCACATTAGTGTATTGATTGGGGACATTTTGAGCACATTAGTGTATTGACTGGGGATATTTTGAGCACCTTAGTGTATTGACTGGGGACATTTTGAGCACATTAGTGTATTGACTGGGGACATTTTGAGCACATTAGTGCATTGACTGGGGACATTTTGAGCACCTTAGTGTATTGACTGGGGACATTTTGAGCACCTTAGTGCTTTTACTGGGGACATTGTGAGCACCTTAGTGTATTGACTGGGGAAATAGTTAGCACCTTAGTGCTTTGACTGGGGACATTGTGAGCACCTTCATGTATTGGCTGGGGACCTAGTGAGCGCCTTAGTGCATTGACTGGGGACATTGTGAGCAGCTCATTTTAAAACTCATCACTACGACGAACGTTCTACTTATCGACCCATGTGAGTGCACCGCTTGTGCCAGTGACCTTGTCCCCGATGGTTGGTTTCAGTTTGAAAAGGTAGTTTTGACTTCGCTGGTCTGCTTAATAATGGGTCAATGAGTTGTGTAGGACAGCGGGAATGGAATATTAAAATAAAAAGTGGTTTGGGGGGGGGGGTGGCGGCGTCGGGCTTATCTTCATTATTTCCCCTCTTTCCAAATATGGTCATACATTTAAAGAAAGAAGCAGCAGTAAGTAAATGGCAAGAGCAGATATCATGAGCAGAGAGCAGCGCTCACACCAGGGCTCACACCAGGGCTCACAAAGGGCTCACACGAGGGCTCACACCAGGACTCACACCAGGGCTCACACGAGGGCTCACACCAGGACTCACACCAGGGATCACACCAGGGCTCACACCAGGGCTCACACCAGGACTCATACCAGGGCTCTGATGACGTAAACAGTGGAGACGCATTGGACCATAGCATAGATATAAATGCTGAGGCTCAATTTCAATATCTGATCTGATATTTGTTGAAGTGCAACGCTTCTGGATCCGCCACTGCACACAGCCCTGGCGACTCGAGCAGTTGCCCGGGGCGTCATGTGCTTAGGGCGCCATCGACGATGCACTAAAGTAGGAAAAAATCATTGCATGTGGGCGCCATGAAATAAAAGTAGAAAAGTGCAATAAAAAGATTTTCTGATCAAAAGACTGGGAAAAATGTCATCGCCAGGCTAATTGTTCATACAGCACACGATAGGCTAATTGTTTATACAGCACACGATAGGCTAATTGTTCATACAGCACACAATATGCTAATTATTCATACAGCACACGATAGGCTAATTATTCATACAGCACACGATAGGCTAATTGTTCATACAGCACACGATAGGCTAATTATTCATACAGCACACGATAGGCTAATTATTCATACAGCACACGATAGGCTAATTGTTCATACAGCACACGATAGGCTAATTATTCATACAGCACACGATAGGCTAATTGTTCATACTGCACACGGTAGGCTAATTGTTCATACAGCACACGATAGGCTAATTGTTCATACAGCACACGATAGGCTAATTATTCATACAGCACACGATAGGCTAATTATTCATACAGCACACGATAGGCTAATTATTCATACAGCACACGATAGGCTAATTATTCATACAGCACACGATAGGCTAATTTTTCATACAGCACACGATAGGCTAATTATTCATACTGCACACGGTAGGCTAATTGTTCATACAGCACACGATAGGCTAATTATTCATACAGCACACGATAGGCTAATTATTCATACAGCACACGATAGGCTAATTTTTCATACAGCACACGATAGGCTAATTATTCATACTGCACACGGTAGGCTAATTGTTCATACAGCACACGATAGGCTAATTGTTCATACAGCACACGATAGGCTATATATTCATACAGCACACGATGGGCTAATTGTTCATACAGCACACGATAGGCTAATTATTCATACAGCACACGATAGGCTAATTGTTCATACAGCACACGATAGGCTAATTATTCATACAGCACACGATAGGCTAACTGTTCATACTGCACACGGTAGGCTAATTGTTCATACAGCACACGATAGGCTAATTGTTCATACAGCACACGATAGACTTATTGTTCATACTGCACACGATAGGCTAATTGTTCATACTGCACACGGTAGGCTAATTGTTCATACAGCACACGATAGGCTAATTGTTCATACAGCACACGATAGGCTAATTGTTCATACTGCACACGGTAGGCTAATTGTTCATACTGCACACGGTAGGCTAATTGTTCATACAGCACACGATAGGCTAATTGTTCATACAGCACACGATAGGCTTATTGTTCATACTGCACACGATAGGCTAATTATTCATACAGCACACGATAGGCTAATTGTTCATACAGCACACGATAGGCTAATTGTTCATACAGCACACGATAGGCTAATTATTCATACAGCACACGATAGGCTAATTATTCATACAGCACACGATAGGCTAATTGTTCATACTGCACACGGTAGGCTAATTGTTCATACAGCACACGATAGGCTAATTGTTCATACAGCACACGATAGGCTAATTATTCATACAGCACACGATAGGCTAATTATTCATACAGCACACGATAGGCTAATTGTTCATACAGCACACGATAGGCTAATTATTCATACTGCACACGGTAGGCTAATTGTTCATACAGCACACGATAGGCTAATTGTTCATACAGCACACGATAGGCTAATTATTCATACAGCACACGATAGGCTAATTGTTCATACAGCACACGATAGGCTAATTATTCATACAGTACACGATAGGCTAATTGTTCATACTGCACACGGTAGGCTAATTGCTCATACAGCACACGATAGGCTAATTGTTCATACAGCACACGATAGACTTATTGTTCATACTGCACACGATAGTCTAATTGTTCATACTGCACACGGTAGGCTAATTGTTCATACAGCACACGATAGTCTAATTGTTCATACAGCACACGATAGGCTAATTGTTCATACTGCACACGGTAGGCTAATTGTTCATACTGCACACGGTAGGCTAATTGTTCATACAGCACACGATAGGCTAATTGTTCATACAGCACACGATAGGCTTATTGTTCATACTGCACACGATAGGCTAATTATTCATACAGCACACGATAGGCTAATTGTTCATACAGCACACGATAGGCTAATTGTTCATACAGCACACGATAGGCTAATTATTCATACAGCACACGATAGGCTAATTATTCAAACAGCACACGATAGGCTAATTGTTCATACAGCACACGATAGGTTAATTGCTCATACAGCACACGGTAGGCTAATTATTCATACAGTACACGATAGGATAATTGGTCATACAGCACACGGTAGGCTAATTATTCATACAGCACTCGGTAGGCTAATTATTCATACAGCACACGATAAACTAATTATTCATACAGCACACGGTAGGCTAATTGTTCATACTGCACACGGTAGACTAATTGTTCATACTGCACACGATAGGCTAATTATTCATACAGCACACGATAGGCTAATTGTTCCTACAGCACACGATAGGCTAATTATTCATACTGCCCATGGCAGGATAAGTGTTCACAATGTCCAAATACAAGTTAATAAAAACAGTATTATTGTTAAATGTTTGTTTAAAAAAAGAACCTAGGTCATAAACCCATTACCTAAAGCCTTAGTTTTTTTCCTTACAAAATATATTATGATTATATTTGTGTGGGGCGCCAAAGTTAAGCTTGCCCGGGGCGCCATCAACGGTAGGGTCCTTCCTGACTGCACACAGTCTTATCTTCACTTCAGTTTTCACCACGGGCATTCAGTGAACGGACACGCTCCTATAAAATGCACACCATGCAAGGCCACTGCTCCAAGTGCTCCAACTGCTCCAAGTGCTCCAACTGCTCCAAGTGCTCCACTTCATGTCATCGACCGTTCCTTTTTGAGACTCTCACATTTCACATATCCGGCATTAAGTCAAGACACTGAGTCATGACACTGAGTCAAGACACTAAGTCAAAACACTGAGTCAAGACACTATGTCAAGACACTGAGCTGTCGTCAGGGGCGTGATTAGTAAATAGGACACCCTCTCAATCACTAAGTCAAGACACTGAGCTGTCGTCAGGGGCGTGATCAGTAAATCGGACACCCACTCAATCACCAAGTCAAGACACTGAGCTGTCGTCAGGGGGGGTGATCAGTAAATGGGACACCCACTCAATCACTAAGTCAAGACACTGAGCTGTTGTCAGGGGCGTGATCAGTAAATGGGACACCCACTCAATCACTAAGTCAAGACACTGAGCCGTCGTCAGGGGCGTGAACAGTATATGGGACACCCACTCAATGGAGGCCAGAAGATACGACACTCACTGACGGATTACACATCTGGCATTGGAGGAACACACAACACTTTAGTGTGGTGAATAAATTAGCACTACGTCTCACAGGAGTACTTGAGGGTTTGTTCAGACTTGGACTTCCGTTAGGCGCCCCTTGAAAGAAGGGGCGGGGGTGGGGGTAGGGGGGGCATCTAAATTATAAACGTTAAGATAATCGTTTTTGTTTAGAAGTGAGTTGATGTGTACCTGTGTTGAATTATTAGAAGTGAGTTGATGTGTACATGTGTTGAATTATTAGCAGTGAGTTGATGTGTATATGTGTTGAATTATTAGAAGTGAGTTGATGTGTACATGTGTTGAAACAGAAGTGAGTTGATGTGTACATGTGTTGAAACATTAAAAGTGAGTTGATGTGTATATGTGTTGAATTATTAGAAGTGAGTTGATGTGTACATGTGTTGAAACAGAAGTGAGTTGATGTGTACATGTGTTGAAACATTAAAAGTGAGTTGATGTGTACATGTGTTGAAACATTAAAAGTGAGTTGATGTGTACATGTGTTGAAACATTAAAAGTGAGTTGTGTACATGTGTTGAAATATTAGAAGTGAGTTGATGTGTACATGTGTTGAAACATTAGAAGTGAATTGATGTGTACATGTGTTGAAACATTAAAAGTGAGTTGATGTGTACATGTGTTGAAACATTAAAAGTGAGTTGATGTGTACATGTGTTGAAACATTAAAAGTGAGTTGATGTGTACATGTGTTGAAACATTAAAAGTGAGTTGATATGTACATGTTTTGAAACATTAGAAGTGAGTTGATGTGTACTGTGTTGAAACATTAAAAGTTAGTTGATGTGAACCTGTGTTGAATTATTAAAAGTGAGTTGATGTGTACATGTGTTGAAACATTAGAAGTGAGTTGAAATGTACGAGTGTTGAATTATTAGAAGTGAGTTGATGTGTACATGTGTTGAATTATTAGAAGTGAGTTGGTGTGTACATGTGTTGAATTATTAGAAGTGAGTTGATGTGTACATGTGTTTGAAACATTAGAAGTGAGTTGATTTGTACATGTGTTGAATTATTAGAAGTGAGTTGATGTGAACATGTGTTGAAACATCAAAATTTACTACATGGTCAATCTTTTATTATATGGTCAATCTTTTACTGCATGATCTTTCTTTTACTAATTGGCCAGTATTTTACTAGATGGCCAATCTTTTACTACATGGTCAATCTTTTACTAATTGGCCAGTATTTTACTAGATGGCCAATCTTTTACTACATGGTCAATCTTTTACTCATTGGTCTACTTTGTTCCTACATGGTCAATCTTTTACTAGTTGGTCAGTCTTAACTAGATGGTGAATCTTTTACCATATGGTCAATCTTTTACTACATGTTGAATCTTTTACTACTTGGTCAATTTTGTTACTACATGTTCAGTCTTTTACTAGATGGTCAAGGTTTTACTAGACTTTATGGTCACTCTTTTATATATATATAAGTATTTTTTTTTATTTGCAGGTTAGTTAGGGGTGTAATTTTAGATCTTGGCATGGTTGCCATATATCTTGACATAACTGTACACCACTGACCAGATGCAGTGTTGCCAAAACCATTTTTTTTTTAAAGAACGCGCATTTTGTGTAATGTTTCTTAATGTCTAATGTCTACATAGCCCTCTTTGCCCTCATTAACCACAAAAGAGTTTTCATCTCTATCCCTAAGGGGAAATTTAACCCCGTTTGCCGACCTCCGCTCTACACACGAACAGTTAAAATCTGTCAATCTGTTGTGTCGTGTTGGTAGCGAAGTTTGACGTACTCTCAAGCCCAAAGTTCGACCGTAACAATTTTCATATGTGTTGTAAACGATCACTTCCTGGTAGGTATTGATACTAGCTCGCTGGGGCTGAGAGTTTGTCTTTGTGGTACTGGCTGGCTGGGTCTGGGAGCTGTTTCTATGAACCATTGACGGTCTCTTCAATCTTCTATCCATGCGGCATAAAGGCCCCAGAAGTTAGAGGGAAGTCTAGAAATGATACTGTACCCAGGTCTCCAGTGAAGGAAAAATATTGCTTCACATTGGTGAATTAACTTCACCGTTATGAGTTCTAAAGCTAAGGCTGGCCTAAGGAATGGGAACTCAGGCAAATTGGGCGGAAAAAGGGGGTGGGGGGGGGTTTACCATATTTTATACCAAGACCAGACCTAGTTATTCTGCGATGTCTCCATTATGATACAAATTTGTAGATTTTGAGCTGAAAGTCAAATGCTGTTTGATGAGTCCAAGTTCACTGCACCTTTTCTTAACAAACTATGGTCATGGTTAGACGTGGTCATGCTTACACGGGTCAAGGTTAGTCGGTTCCTGGTTAGACGGGTCAAGGTTAGTCGGTTCATGGTTCGACGGGTCACGGTTAGATGGTTCATGGTTTGACGGGGTCATGCTTAGACGGGTCAAAGTTAGGCGGGTCATGGATTGACGGGTCAAGGTTTGACGGGAACATGGTTAGATGGGTCATTGTTAGACGGACTGGTCGGGCCCAGCAAGCCCCCAGATTTCCTTCCCCTGGATCTCTGACCCATGGTTCAGGTAATTTTTAGGGTCTAGTTCGACCTCACCCCTTCCAAACCCCACCTGTCGACGCCACACAGGTTTGAAGAGTTTCACACATCGGCTCTGGGGGCACGAGCCAAAACACATGCTGACCTTGTCTAACCCCTGACCTCTCTCAGAGCAATAAACCCCGTCCACGTTAACTGTGCCCTAAACTGTGATAAGATTTGCTCAAGACAAGAAATACATTCTATCGGCCTTGGAAGGCCTCTTTTGTATGTTTGTTGTTAGACATGGCAGATAAGATCTGACAGACCACCGTGCAGTGTTTCTTTCAGGCATCTCTCCGGGGCAGTGCCCCCCCCCCTCCCCGGAGCACGTCAAGTGCCACCCCCGAGACAAAATGTGTACCACAATCAAACGGAAATATACTTTGATTAAAAATGACAAAATTATCATGTTAAAATAGTTTTAAAAATAATAGTAACTGGTGCCTTAAATCGATTACAATTAGTGAAGCCCATAAAATATCGTTCCGCTCGATATATGTGACGATCCGTATATTTAAGGTTAGTCATGCAAGAAGCTTACAGTATTCGATTATAAATATCGTATTGGCCGTTCCTGATTTTATGCCGAGGTCTTGCTTCACTTGTTCGCATCTATCGGTATTTTTAATTTTTTTTTTGCAATTTCAAAAGTTTAAAGACTTAAATAACACGCATGTCCCCATCTGCCACCCCTTAGCTACCCCTCTGGTCACTGTCCATTGGCACTACCCCCCAAAAAATAATAATCTGAACCCCCCCCCCACCCCCAAACACACACACCACCGGGGGGGGGCTATGTCTGAAAGGAACACTGCCACCGTGTAGTCCTAAAAGAGTTTAAAAACCTGACAAACCACCGACTGTAGTCCTGACATACCACCGACTGTGGCCCTGACATACCACCGACTGAAGCCCTGACATACCACCGACTGTAGACCTGACAGATAAGAAGTGACATACCACCGACTGTGGCCCTGACATACCACCGACTGAAGCCCTGACATACCACCGACTGTAGACCTGACAGATAAGAAGTGACATACCACCGACTGTGGCCCTGACATCCCACCGACTGTAGACCTGACAGATAAGAAGTGACATACCACCGACTGTGGCCCTGACATAACACCGACTGTAGCCCTGACATCCCACCGACTGTAGCCAAGACAGATAAGATCTGACATACCACCGACTGTGGCCCTGACAGATAAGATCTGACATACCACCGACTGTGGCCCTGAGAGATAAGACCTGACATACCACTGACTGTAGCCCTGACAGATAAGACCTGACATACCACCGACTGTAGAACTGACAGATAAGACCTGACATACCACTGACTGTAGCCATGACAGATAAGACCTGACATACCATCGACTGTAGCCCTGAGAGATAAGACCTGACATACCACCGACTGTGGCCCGACAGATAAGACCTGACATACCATCGACTGTAGCCCTGAGAGATAAGACCTGACATACCACCGACAGTGGCCCTGACAGATAAGACCTGACATACCATCGACTGTAGATAAGACCAGACCCACGTGGACTACAGACATAAACAACAGTATTGAATGACAACACTGCCTCTGATAGGCAGACTAAATATACGGAAGCCTAGGTCCCGGTCGGTCTGGTGCCTTAGAGCCTCTGGGGTCTGGGCACATTGCCCACCTTGCCCACGATGCCCTTTGCCCTACGGATTACAAACCCTGTCTGTGACTGCTGGAACATTTTCAATGTCAGTAGGGCAGGTATGCAATAGCGTTATCACAAGCCCTACAATGTGCCCTCTGTCATAGCTTCTCAACGTTCTTGCCCTAAAACTGCGCATGTACATTTCAGGAAGCTGTCACTAAAACACCTCACAACATAGCTGGTTCCTAGACTCGTTAACAACATCTAGGCCCTACACCTAACAATAGAGCCTAATCAACTGTTTATCTTCATTCAAGGCGCAACCATATCCAAGAATAGCTCGATGCACCGCCAACATCAGCTCCAGACATCGCTAAAATCAGCTCGATACTCCGTCAACATCACCTCGACACATCGTTAACATCACCAAGATACATCGTTAAAATCATCACCTCGATTCAAAGTTAACATCACCTCGATACATTATTAGCATCATCACCTCGATACATTATTAGCATCATCACCTCGATACATTATTAGCATCATCACCTCGATACATTATTAGCATCATCACCTCGATACATCGTTAACATCACCTCGATACATCGTTAACATCACCTCGATAAATTGTTAACATCAGCTATTTGTTCTTTTATTACTATTGGACACAATCAATAAACTATTGATTATTGTAATGATCGGTTGGGCCTGCGAGAGTTGCATCGACGCACGCGACCAGGTCTTATTGTCACGTGACCCTGCGAAGCGTTGGGGCGTGGCATTCACTCAAAAACACTAGAAGAAGTCCCAACATTGATCAACAAGGGAGAAACTGTGAAATGTATTTTAAAACAACGCTAAAAGAAGTTGTTGCGTAAAGCTCGCTCTGTACATTTGTTGCTACTCCAATGTTCTCTTCAGTGCATGTTGCAATACGCGGTGAACATGGTTCTGACGTCACAGGTCAGGCTAAAATTAGAAACTGAAACCGTAACTAGAAGGCAAGGCGCTCTATTCGGCTGCGCAGCATGATTTGCTGCCCTGCACCACGCTGACGTAAGCCTGGTACGGTCAATTTAGCACCACGTGATTAGCAAGTTGTCCCAAAAAGACATTGATCAGGATTACAGCGTCGGATAATGAGGGAGAGGCGGGGAGCCAAGAACTCTACTTTTAAAGGACATCTCATCAAAGTTCTATTGGAAGGATGAGAAATGTCTTTAAACACATCTCTTAAAACGATACTACCCTGACTGATTCCCCTCCTCTGACCGATGAACGATCCTGCTGGCTGCCGTCCATGGTTTGCGATGTAAAAGTTTCGGGGTGGTGTGGGTGAATGTACATTTGTTTTTGTTGTTTTGGTTACATGCTGTTCTTCCATAAATGTATTTTATTTTAATGTCGTGATTGTGTCTCTTTTGGGATAAGTCTACGAGGTAAAAAGAATATAGTTTCAACTAAAGCGAGGTGAACTTGCCTATAGCGGAGTTAAACAGTTCATTGAATCATTAGACGTCATCATCATCTTGTGGAGTTGGTGCAGTATTGCGTTTTTGGTGTAGTCTGGTGTTTTTGGTGTAATAAATAAAAGAAGGGACTGCTTTCAAGCTATGTAAATGAATGAAATAGTGAAACGAGGTATGTGGAAGCTTGAAATAAGGTAACAGGACAAAAAACAAGGACGTTTCGGCATAAAGCCTTCCTCAGCCAACAATAGAAATGAAAATATAACAAAGAAAAGAACACAGTAGACAACTCAAGCAGTATTCATTACTCTCTCCCGAAGTGGGAAAACAGGAAGCGAGAGAATATTTGTTTTTGGTGTAGTCTGGTGTTTTTGGTGTAGTCTGGTGTTTTTGGTGTAGTTTGGTGTTTTTGGTGTAGTCTGGTGTTTTTGATGTAGTCTGGTGTTTTCGTGCAGTCCGGTGTAGTTGGTGTAGTCTGGTGTAGTTTTTGTAGTCTGGTGGTTTTTGGTGTAGTCTGGTGTTTTTGGTGTAGTTGGTGTTTTGCTGTAGTTGGTGTTTTTGCTGTAGTTGGTGTTTTTGCTGTAACTGGTGTTTTTGCTGTAGTTGGTGTTTTTGCTGTAGTTGGTGTTTTTGCTGTAGTTGGTGTTTTTTGGTGTTGTCTGGTGTTTTTGGTATATAGTTTAGGAGTTAGTCCTGAAGTGTTGGGCAGTGGAAGAAGTGGTTTGCTACAGTCTCATTTGAATGTCTGCAGAGACATTGCTGTTTTATCTGGTTTTATCTGGTTTTATCTGATTTTATCTTGTTTTATCTGGTTTTATGCGGTTAAGTTGGGAATTACGTTGTATGTGTGTCTTGTGCGCAGTCGAAACATTTGGACCTGTTCGTGTCTTTAGAGGAAATTTATGGGATCTTTAGGTTTTTGTCTGGGCATATAGGTGAAGACACATCTTCCCGTTGTTGAGCACACAGCACGTCCATTTAACCAGTATTCTTTTTGTTAGCTCAGAGAATCCGATTCACAGTCTTGAGTGATGTAAATATGTCTGGCTGTGTTGAGTGATGCAGGAATGTTTGGCTGTGTTGAGTGATGCAGGTATGTTTGGCTGTGTTGAGTGATGTAAGTATGTTTGGCTGTGTTGAGTGATGCAGGTATGTACGGCTGTGTTGAGTGATGCAGGTATGTTTGGCTGTGTTGAGTGATGCAGGTATGTTTGTCTGTGTTAAGTGATGTAAATATGTCTGGCTGTGCTGAGTGATGCAGGTATGTTTGTCTGTGTTAAGTGATGTAGGTATGTTTGGCTGTGCTGAGTGATGTAGGTATGTTTGGCTGTGCTGAGTGATGCAGGTATGTTTGTCTGTGTTAAGTGATGTAGGTATGTTTGGCTGTTCATTGGATGTTCCCTGTTTTGCTTCTTTGTCTGCCCTCTCCTGTCCTGCCATGTTGTAGTGTCCTTGTATCCAGTCAAGTGAGCCCGACTGCATATTACTTCATAATTACAGCAGATCGCCCCCCCCCCACGGGGGTTTGCAGAGTTGGGCACGTGGTCGGCCTGGGTTCTTAATTCGTACGTCATAGCCTGCACGTAGGGCGCCTTTTAAAGCTGACCCATAAAGTGGATAATTGTATTTTGGAGGACATCCTCTTGTTAAGAAGCTATTTTATTTTATACAGCTATCAGTGTGTGTGTGTGTGTGGGGGGGGGGGGCTCTGTGCTACGTTTCCCAATAGGTCTGTTTTGATGTACGCCGTTTGTAAATGTTGGTTTGGGGGATAGTTCTTTAGGTATGACTTGCACGTCTTCTCTGTCTGTTGGTAGATGGTGTTTCAGGTAGGCCATGTCTTCAATTTGAGGCACCATCTCGTATTGATTTCTTTTTAATGATATACCTTGGCCTCCCTTGGTCTCCCCTTTTCAGCCATTTGGCTATTTGTATGTTGCCTGTCTCGCCCTCTGTACCTTTCAACCATTTGTCTATTTGGATGTTGCCTGTCTCCCCCTCTGTACCTTTCAACCATTTGTCTATTTGGATGTTGCCTGTCTCGCCCTCTGTACCTTTCAGCCATCTCGATAACCGATGCCTCTCTTCTAAGATTTAGTGACTCAATATTTGTATGTATTTCACATGCTGTTGTTGGGGTAGATCTTAAATCTCCTGATATGAAATGGGCTGCCTGGCTATGTAATTTTCCTAGAGTCCTGAACTGTCTTGCTGCAAATTGACTGTGCCGCAAAGCTGTATTCCATCACTGATCATACAGTTCCTTGATGTACAACCGGCATTATGGTCTTATCACTGCCACATGGGCTACTGGCCAGATTTTAAACAAGATTTAACCGTCTTGTTGACTTTTCTTTCAACTTTTGAACACGCTTTAAAAAAATAATAAATGACCTATTTAACTGGACTCCTAGATATGTTGGATTGTCTTCTGTTTGGACTATAGTGCATTGTGGGATAGTGTAATTTTTTGCTTGGCCACCTTTTTGCTTTTTCTGAAGACCGATTATATTGTCTTAATGTTGTTTACTTTCATTTGACACTTTCCACAGTATGCAATGAGCCTAATAACGTCTACGTCAAGACACGACGCACTTGAAACTGTGTGTCGGCAAGTATGCCCCATCACAAGGTCATCACAAGGTCATCACAAGGTCATCTGCATAGATTGCCTTCTGTAGCCCGTCCGGTGGGTCTTTAATGAGCATTAGAAACAGGGCACAGGTCAGCGACGAACCTTGTGGAAGCCCTTCTTCCAGGACACACTTTCTAGATGTGGCATTATTTATTTTTGTTTGGATAGCGCCATCGGTGAGAAATAATTTTAACCATTTGGAAGCTTGCCGGCATTGTTTAACTTCCGGACCAAGACTTTCCACCACACTCCATCCTAGGTCTGCTGGAGGTCACTCCATCCTAGGTCTGCTGGAGGTCAATCCATCCTAGGTCTGCTGGAGGTCACTCCATCCTAGGTCTGCTGGAGGTCGACAAAGACTAAGGTGGTGTGTTTTTTGTCTTAGGAGCCATTTAGGATCCTGTGACTCAGGCCGAAGAGTTGATTATCCGTACGCTGTCCAGCTCTGAGACCAGTTTGATGTTTATTGGGGGTGCCAGTTAATTCTGGTCAGCAACAGAGGCGATCATTGTACAATCTTCCTGCACGTCTTTCTATGCTCGGTGTCAGAAATGTTGGTTGTTAACGTTGGACATCATCGGCAGCTTTTCCTTGTTTTAATATTGGTGTTATAGTGGCATTTTTCCCCCCAGATTTTAGGGATTTCACTTTTGTTTCAAGAGCTGTTTATGAGGTCGAGTTAGGGCTTTTTTCCTCTAGGGCCCAAATTTACCAGCACCTCGTTATGGATTTTATCTGGGCCTGGGGTTTTTCGAGATTTCAGTTTCTTCATTGCTCTGTTGAGCACAGTCAGTGGGAAGATCTCTTCATTGCTCTGTTGAGCACAGTTGGTGGGAACATCTCTTCATTGCTCTGTTGAGCACAGTCAGTGGGAAGATCTCTTCATTGCTCTGTTGAGCGCAGTCAGCGTGAAGATCTCTTCAAAAAGGGCAATGATTGCATAAGGAGCCCTCTCTTTGGCCTTTAGATCGTCTGTTTGGGAACGGTCAATGTCTGTCTTTCTGTTTGGTGTGTTAATTGAGGCGAAGTGTTTGTTAAAGATTTCTGCTCTATTTTGATCTTCCCCTATCTCTTAGTTTGCGTAATACATAGGTTTGGGCTGGATATCCGTCTTTCACCACAGAGGTTACTTAAAATGTGTGTCCATCTTTGCGTATAGGTCTAATCCTGTGGTTGTCAGTGCCCATTTATTTCTCTTGACTGGTAAATTTTAGATAACATATAAATTGTGTCATCACGCTGTTTCTCGCTTTTTACTTCAATGTCGCCATCAACTATTAGTTTGTGGGTGTGTGGGTGTGTGTGGTTCTGTTGTTGTTGTTGTTTTTTTTTGTGTGCTTTTATAAAGGTCATTAAAGACAAGGAGATCGTTATGAGACCTTTCCATTGTTCAGATAAGACCTACGAATCGGGTTGATTTCCTCTAATATTCTTTCAAACTAACTCGTGCTGTTGTCTCCCGTGACAAATTCAAACGAGATTCTCCAAACGCTAACAATAGGAAAAATAACCCGTGGAATTTCCGCTCGACCAAACTTCCGTTAGAATCAAATTTCATTTCGACCAAAATTAAGTCGATCAATTTTCCGTTTACCAAATTTCTTTCAAATGAATTTCAGGATATGCTAAAGAATGCTGTCGAAGTGTTCGTCTTTCAAAGTCCTGGATGTAAAGTTACGAATGTAAGAGACTGATGTAAAGTTACGAATGTTAGGATACTGATGTAAAGTTACGAATGTTAGGATACTGATGTAAAGTTACGAATGTTAGGAGACTGATGTAAAGTTACGAATGTTAGGAGACTGATGTAAAGTTACGAATGTTAGGATACTGATGTAAAGTTACGAATGTTAGGAGACTGATGTAAAGTTACGAATGTTAGGAGACTGATGTAAAGTTACGAATGTTAGGATACTGATGTAAAGTTACGAATGTTAGGATACTGATGTAAAGGTAATAATGTTAGGATACTGATGTAAAGGTAATAATGTTAGGATACTGATGTAAAGTTACTAATGTTAGGATACTGATGAAAAGGTAATAATGTTAGGATACTGATGTAAAGTTACTGATGTTAGGATACTGATGTAAAGTTACTAATGTTAGGATACTGATGTAAAGTTAATAATGTTAGGAGACTGATATAAAGTTACTAATGTTAGGATACTGATGTAAAGTTACGAATGTTAGGATACTGATTTAAAGTTAATGATGTTAGGAGACTGATGTAAAGTTAATAATGTTAGGATACTGATGTAAAGTTAATAATGTTAGGATACTGATGTAAAGTTAATAATGTTAGGAGACTGATGTAAAGTTACTAATGTTAGGATACTGATGTAAAGTTACGAATGTTAGGATACTGATGTAAAGTTACTAATGTTAGGATACTGATGTAAAGTTACTAATGTTAGGATACTGATGTAAAGTTACTGATGTTAGGATACTGATGTAAAGTTAATAATGTTAGGATACTGATGTAAAGTTAATAATGTTAGGATACTGATGTAAAGTTACTAATGTTAGGATACTGATGTAAAGTTACTGATGTTAGGATACTGATGTAAAGTTACTAATGTTAGGATACTGATGTAAAGTCAACAATGTTAGGATACTGATGTAAAGTTAATAATGTTAGGATACTGATGTAAAGTTAACAATGTTAGGATACTGATGTAAAGTTAATAATGTTAGGATACGGATGTAAAGTTAATAATGTTAGGATACTGATGTAAAGATACTAATGTTAGGATACTGATGTAAAGTTAATAATGTAAGGATACTGATGTAAAGTTAATAATGTTAGGATACTGATGTAAAGTTACTAATGTTAGGATACTGATGTAAAGTTACTAATGTTAGGATACTGATGTAAAGTTAATAATGTTAGGATACTGATGTAAAGTTAATAATGTTAGGATACTGATGTAAAGTTACTGATGTTAGGATACTGATGTAAAGTTTATAATGTTAGGATATTGATGTAAAGTTACTAATGTTAGGATACTGATGTAACGTTAACAATGTTAGGAGACTGGTATAAAGTTTATAATGTTAGGATACTGATGTAAAGTTAATAATGTTAGGATACTGATGTAAAGTTACTAATGTTAGGAGACTGATGTAAAGTTAACAATGTTAGGATACTGATGTAAAGTTACTAATGTTAGGATACTGATGTAAAGTTAACAATGTTATGAGACTGATGTAAAGTTAATAATGTTAGGATACTGATGTAAAGTTAATAATGTTAGGATACTGATGTAAAGTTACTAATGTTAGGATACAGATGTAAAGTTAATAATGTTAGGATACTGATGTAAAGTTAATAATGTTAGGAGACTGATGTAAAGTTAACAATGTTAGGATACTGATGTAAAGTTCCTAATGTTAGGATACTGATGTAAAGTACCTAATGTTAGGATACTGATGTAAAGTTAATAATGTTAGGAGACTGATGTAAAGTTAACAATGTTAGGAAACTGATGTAAAGTTGACAATGTTAGGATACTGATGTAAAGTTACTAATGTTAGGATACTGATGTAAAGTTAACAATGTTAGGATACTGATGTAAAGTTACTAATGTTAGGATACTGATGTAAAGTTAATAATGTTAGGATACTGATGTAAAGTTACTAATGTTAGGATACTGATGTAAAGTTAATAATGTTAGGATATTGATGTAAAGTTACTAATGTTAGGATACTGATGTAAAGTTAATAATGTTAGGATACTGATGTAAAGTTACTAATGTTAGGATACTGATGTAAAGTTAACAATGTTAGGAGACTGATGTAAAGTTAATAATGTTAGGATACTGATGTAAAGTTAATAATGTTAGGATACTGATGTAAAGTTAATAATGTTAGGATACTGATGTAAAGTTACTAATGTTAGGAGACTGATGTAAAGTTAATAATGTTAGGATACTGATGTAAAGTTAATAATGTTAGGATACTGATGTAAAGTTACTAATGTTAGGATACTGATGTAAAGTTAATAATGTTAGGATACTGATGTAAAGTTAATAATGTTAGGATACTGATGTAAAGTTAACAATATTAGGATACTGATGTAAAGTTAATAATGTTATAATACTGATGTAAAGTTAATAATGTTAGGATACTGATGTAAAGTTAACAATGTTGGGATACTGATGTAAAGTTAATAATGTTAGGAGACTGATGTAAAGTTAATAATGTTAAGAAACTGATGTAATGTTACTAATGTTAGGATACTGATGTAAAGTTAAGAATGTTAGGATACTGATGTAAAGTTAATAATGTTAGGAGACTGATGTAAAGTTAACAATGTTAGGATACTGATGTAAAGTTAATAATGTTAGGAGACTGATGTAAAGTTACTAATGTTAGGAGACTGATGTAAAGTTACTAATGTTAGGAGACTGATGTAAAGTTAATAATGTTAGGAGACTGATGTAAAGTTACTAATGTTAGGAGACTGATGTAAAGTTACTAATGTTAGGATACTGATGTAAAGTTACTAATGTTAGGATACTGATGTAAAGTTACTATTGTTAGGAGACTGATGTAAAGTTACTAATGTTAGGATACTGATGTAAAGTTACTAATGTTAGGAGACTGATGTAAAGTTACTAATGTTAGGAGACTGATGTAAAGTTACTAATGTTAGGATACTGATGTAAAGTTACTAATGTTAGGAGACTGATGTAAAGTTACTAATGTTAGGATACTGATGTAAAGTTACTAATGTTAGGAGACTGATGTAAAGTTACTAATGTTAGGAGACTGATGTAAAGTTACTAATGTTAGGATACTGATGTAAAGTTACTGATGTTAGGATACTGATGTAAAGTTACTTATGTTAGGATACTGATGTAAAGTTACTAATGTTAGGATACTGATGTAAAGTTACTAATGTTAGGATACTGATGTAAAGTTAATAATGTTAGGATACTGATGTAAAGTTACTAATGTTAGGATACTGATGTAAAGTTACTAATGTTAGGATACTGATGTAAAGTTAATAATGTTAGGAGACTGATGTAAAGTTAATAATGTTAGGATACTGATGTAAAGTTAACAATGTTAGGAGACTGATGTAAAGTTTCATGACGTAAGGCTCCAGCCAGAACGTGACACGCATCACGTGCTAAAAACGTTTAATTCCTTGGGCAGACGATAGATGAGTCATAGTTTATCATGTTATTATGACCTGAGCTAACCATCTAATCAGGGCCGGATTAAGCCATCTTGGTGCCCTAGGCACAAACCCACATGGTTGCCCCCTACTGCCCCGGGCCCAGTGGCGACGCTACACCAGGTCCCGCCGGGTCCCAGGACCTGGTAAAAAAACTTGGGACCTGGCAAATGACCTGGTAAATTTTTATTAGTTAATATTGTAGATATGCTCATTAAGCGTAAACTACATTACATGTAAGAGAAATTCCATTTTAAATGCCTTGATATGTTTAAATTTTTATCGACAACAAAAGTCAATATAACGTCATAAAATATAATATATATAAAAAATAAGTTTTTAACTTGCAAGAGGCCATCCATATATTACGTACGCAAAAATATCGCGATTTTCGACCCCCCTCCCTCCTGTTGCATGGCGTACTTTTTCAGTAAACCCCCCCCCCCCCTTTTTTTTAGCGTATGTACTGACACTCAAGTTTTATTTTCTATATATTTGATGTATATATTTATTTATTTTGGATATGCTGGAATTTCTCGAGAAATACGAGGACGCATTCTACGAAAGTAAACGACTACTGCAAATTGGATGCACGATACCGGTGTCATCTGCAGAAGCAGAAAGATCATTCAGTCAACTAGCTTTAGTAAAAACACATCTTCGCACAGCCATGACTGACGAGCGCTTGTCAAATATTGCTGTAATATCGCTACATTCACAGAGGGTCAAGAAACTGGATTTGGAACGTATGGTGGACAAATTCGTGGAAATTTATCCTAACTGCAGAATTATTTTGAAATGAAATTGGCCTGTCCTGTGTCAGTGTATCTGGAGTCAATGAGTCAATAGTGTGGAGTGTCACGAGTGTGGATTCTCTAGATAAACGTGATTGACCTTACAAATATGATACATTCAAATAAATTTAATATGACAATTGACAATGTATGTAAACTTTGGGTTGAGTTAGTAGATTAATAAATATTACTTAATAAATAAATTTTATTTTTAATACATTTATTTGGGACCCGCCAAATTTTTTTAAGACTTGCAAGGGACCCGCCATGTTAAATTTGATGGCGTCGCCACTGGTTGTAAACTCATGGTATCACTCCCTCCAGCTTTCCACTGTGATTGACCTTTCCCGGAGTATGCCTGCTCTGGTGACACGTTGTTTCAGTAGCAACCCGCTCTGGCGATACGCAACTCTGTTGGATACCTGTACAACTCAACGTTACTGTAGCACCCTTTTCTTATGTTTCTCTGCTCTGGTGGCACTGGGCTCTCGTATTTAACATAGATCTGTCATGAAACCGACTTGATCAAGCTCTGTCAAGTTAACTATTCCATATTTTGGTGCCATCCCATGAGACCGTATCAAGATGTTAAATGTCCTGGAGTTAAAATAAAATTTTCCTTGTTTTGATTTTGAAAAAAAAAATAAAATAATAATATATATATTATAGGCGGATAACATTGATACAATGAAACATTCCGACAACTCCTGCGACATCACTGGTGCCAAGCTGTATCATCCAATGATGTTCCCTTGGGTTATCCAGAGGCGTGGAGAGAGGCGATTTGCTGTTGGGAACCAGCTTATAATCCTTGAAGTATAATCCCAGGCCATGTGGATTTCGTCCCCTGAAGCCCACTCCATCGTCACATTGTGACGGACGGATGCCAGCAAAAAAAAAAAAAAAAAATTATATATTTTATTTTTGCTGTTGGGAACAAGCTTATAATCCTTGAAGTATAATCCCAGGCCAGGTGGATTTCGTCCCCCGAAGCCCACCCCATCGTCAAATTGTGAAGGACGGAAGCCAGCAAAAAAAAAAAAAAAAAATTATATATATTATATAACATCAGGTTTAGAGAGTAGGCCTTATATACTGCATTATCTATATAAATATATATAAATGAATGAATGTATGTATACGCTCCTACACCATTCATGCGAGTTCGATAAAACTTTGGTAAGTTGTTGTCCATCACCCCGCGCATTTTTCTGAGTCATTTCAACCCTTTTAAAATATTTCTTTTTTTTTTTTCTTATATGAGCTATGTGAAAACTAATTTCCGTATGTACTCCATTTATCCGAATGCGATAAAACTTTGGTGAGATGTTGCGCGCATGTCCGCAAAGATTTTTGAATTATTACAAACATTTTAAAATATTCCGTTTTGAGCCAGGGGTCCTATGTTCGTTTTTTCTTATATGTTATATATAAATTTAATTACAAACAGAGTTAATGCCTGGGTGGATAAAACTTTAATCACATACAAATAGCGACATTAAATTTTGTGTGTGACATAATAAATATGTTTCTGCAGGCGGGGGGGGGGGGGGGGGGGGGG
>CAXITT010000128.1:874934-938436 GCA_964033795.1 Lymnaea stagnalis | reverse complement strand
ATTTATTGTTGGACATATTTTCGCTCCGGGGAAGTGCGCCCCCGCCCCCCCCCCCCCCGCCCCCGAGATATAGCTGAAAGAAACACTGGCAGTAATGCAACCATTCTACAATATTCCGTTTGTGGCCGGGGGCACTAAATTCACTTTCCCCTTAATATTAGCTATATTAGCTATAATTTCCTAATGCGTTCCTATACCAAAAATCCGATTGCGATAAACTTTGGTCAATTGATATGTGCCCGCCCGAAAAGGTTTCTAAATTTAATTAGCACAACCATTTTAAAACATTCCGTTTCTGGCCGGCGGCCCTTATCTTTTTTCTTTAATGAGCTATATAAATATAATTTCAAAAAGAACTCAAACATTGGTGGATGGAATATTAATAATATACAAATAGCGACATTGAAATTTGTGTGTGACATGATAAGTAGGTTTATGAATTAGTATAACCATTTTACAATAATCCGTTTGGTGTCAGGGGCCCTAATTTTGCGTTTTTGTATTACATGAGCTAATATGCATTAGGTCTGTTCAAAATTATATTTTTATTAGCTGGATGGAATTTAATCAAGTAAAAACATCGTTATTTCCATTTGTTTGTGACATAATTTAGTAGGTTTATGAATTTGTAAAACCATTTTGCAATATTAAGTTTTTGACCGGGAGGCCCTAAATTTTTTGTTTACCCCCTTTTCTAAGCTATTTAAATATATATCTAATTTCCAAATGCGTTCGTATACAATTCATCTGATTGCAATAACAGTTTGGTAAGTTGTCATGTACAAGCTCGCAAAATGTGTCTGAATATTTGAGCTATGTAAAAAATATAATTTCTAACAGAACTATTGCATGGGTAGATGGCATTGAATCAAATACAAGCTGTGACATTTCAGTTTGCATGTGACATAATAAGAAAGTTTCTGAATTAGTGCATCCATTTTACCCTATTCCTTTGGGGCCGGGGGCCCTAAATGTATTTATATGTACTCAAGGAGCTACATAAATATAATTTCAAACATAGCTATTGCATGGGGGGATCAATCGCTACAAGTGTTTAGGATAAATTTACTCGAGTACGCAACAGACAGTAAAAACAAAATATTGTGTATATAAAAAGTACTTCAAAAACATAATTAAAACACAAACACTTTATTTCTATTAGCACAATTCAGTTGCTGCCGACGGAGACTACTTCTAAGCTAAGTGCTATTTTTTAATTTTATTCAGTTTTTTTCTGTTGTTTTGTTCGATGACGAAGGGTTCCTGCCGACACGTTCGTTGTTTCGTTGCGTTCCTTTTTTTCAGGTATAACCCTACTTTGTTTTACCAATTTTATATTTTGCTAACCTGATAGTACTCTCTCCCCTTATTACCCTATACTTGAAGTGGTAACTTTGCAAAGTCAAAAACAGTGTGGGGAGGGGGGCAGCTAAACTTTTACTACACACTATATAAATCTACCTATAGGACAATTTTGGATTTAGCATTTAGGACAATCTTGCTCTCAACAAGGCATTTTGTGTGTGTGTTGGCGAGGAGGGAAAGTGGCTCTTGATTTTCTCCGGTCGGGGATCAACCCTAGAGCTCAATTCTAGAGCAAGGAAAAATGGCGGGTACAGTTTTAGGAGAATAACACTATTTCCAATAACACAAAGGTGTTGTAGACGTGAAAATCCGATTATAGATTCTTTTTAAGATATTAGACTTAAAAAATTATATACTTCACCATATTACAACTTATAAATTAGGGGTGAGGTAAAAAGGTGGATAGATTTGTTTAAAATAAAGATACCAATATATCAAAATCCATTAATATTTCAGTCGTGAAAATTGGTAAGAAAATGTTTTCATATTTTAATTTAAAAATGAAGAAAATGTAAATATGTTTGTACCATTTTTTCGACAATATGATATTTTTATAGTTCAAAGACGTGTAAAAGGTAACAGTCGTAACAGTAACGTAAACTATATAGATGATTCCCATTTCTCAAAAACCAATGATGCTAGAAAAGAATAGCCTATAGTCTATTTGTATATTGTTACTTAAAAAAAAAATAA
Organism: Lymnaea stagnalis; assembly: GCA_964033795.1. Lineage (NCBI taxonomy): Eukaryota > Metazoa > Mollusca > Gastropoda > Lymnaeidae > Lymnaea > Lymnaea stagnalis. The sequence continues at coordinate 936,378 of CAXITT010000128.1, read as the reverse complement.
TGAGCTATCTGATTTATTTCATCCTACCACTTATCAAATAGACCCCAAATATTTCAAGGGTGTGGAAAGGGGTCGGTATATTATTAATTATTTCACAGCATGTCTGGATTACATTACAAACATGAAAATTAGGTTTTAGAAGCGGGTATTCGTGTTAAAATGCAATGGGACATTTAGATTTAATAAATAACACCGGAACATTCTCAATAGCAGAACTATTATAAGGAACCATGTTTTGCATTATACCCGGGTCGTACGTTTCTAGTTTATGACAATAAGTAGCATGTCGTCTCTTACTATGAAGAAAAGTATCGCCCGTAGCGGACGGCCTGTCAATGAAGTAAGTGAGCTCGCCCGAAAAAAAAAGTATTTTTAAATGTTTACTAATATACATTTCTGTATATAACTTGTAGACATACTTTAACATGTTAAATCTATTTTAAAGCGCACTCTGTTGAACCTGCCTGCACTAATTACATTCAGTAAACATAACCAATACTAGAAAGGGGAATTAACTGGGGTAGAGCGAGGTAGAATTCAATGGCGACTCTGCTGTATCTCTAAGTACACTATTGACCTGTTTTACTTTAAAAAGTGTTCTCACTCTGTAACAAAGCCGATCGTTAGTCAAAGTCGTCACTCTACTTGTATCTTAAAAATGCGACTTTATCACTTGAAAGAAGAGATGGGAAACTAATATGAATATTATATGTGTACCAGGAGATGATGGCTTGGTCACGACAGTGGGATGCATGTCCCAGGAGATGATGGCTTGGTCACGACAGTGGGATGCATGTCCCAGGAGATGATGGCTTGGTCACGACAGTAGAATACATGTCACAGGAGATGATGGCTTGGTCACGACAGTGGGATGCATGTCCCAGGAGATGATGGCTTGGTCACGACAGTGGGATGCATGTCCCAGGAGATGATGGCTTGGTCACGACAGTAGAATACATGTCCCAGGAGATGATGGCTTGGTCACGACAGTGGGATGCATGTCCCAGGAGATGATGGCTTGGTCACGACAGTGGGATGCATGTCCCAGGAGATGATGGCTTGGTTATGACAGTGGGATACATGTCCCAGGAGATGATGGCTTGGTCACGACAGTGGGATACATGTCCCAGGAGATGATGGCTTGGTCACGACAGTGGGATACATGTCCCAGGAGATGATGGCTTGGTCATGACAGTGGGATACATGTCCCAGGAGATGATGGCTTGGTCATGACAGTGGGATACATGTCCCAGGAGATGATGGCTTGGTCATGACAGTGGGATACATGTCACAGGAGATGATGGCTTGGTCATGACAGTGGGATACATGTCCCAGGAGATGATGGCTTGGTCATGACAGTGGGATACATGTCACAGGAGATGATGGCTTGGTCATGACAGTGGGATACATGTCCCAGGAGATGATGGCTTGGTCATGACAGTGGGATACATGTCACAGGAGATGATGGCTTGGTCATGACAGTGGGATACATGTCCCAGGAGATGATGGCTTGGTCATGACAGTGGGATGCATGTCCCAGGAGATGATGGCTTGGTCATGACATGTAAAGTATGAAGGGGGTCGGGATCCGACTTTTTTTTTCTTTTATAGTGGGGTGGAAATTTGGACAAATTGTAGTTTTTTACTTGGACGAGGGTGGCAAAAAGCTTTATCCGCCTAGGTGGCAGGAAACTTAGCTACGCCACTGGTGGGATATCCCAATACTGTGCTCACTTTTTAGGCTAACAATCAGATGGACTAAATGGATGAATGGAGGAAACACACACCAGACCTTACAGAAATACAGGCCCCTTAAGACAGATCGCCCATGAAGACCACATAGACAGACCCTAGAAACAGCTCCACCAGACCCAGACAGTCCAAGCTAGATCTTAAAGAAAAACACAGACAGACCAGAACAGACTTACAAACCCACAGACATACAACCCCTCCTTTTGGAAAGCTTCCATATGCAGACCCCGACAGACATATCTGACAAACAGACATCACTGTCAGACTTCAGAAATAGCTCTCATAGACAGACCCGTCAGATGTTTCCCAAAGACAGACATCTCAGAAGACACTGATAGACAGAAGTAAAAGTTGGAACAATAGAACTGTATGGAATATTTTATTGAAGAATTCATTAACTTAATTAGTGAACCATTTGCAAAGACAACTGTAAAAGACCATTATTTTAATTCAATTTTGTATTATATTTATTCACAAAATTAAAACAATATGTATCTTAACAGGCTATTCAGGTTAAACATAAAGACACAATGGAAACTAGGACTATGGTCAGTCTAAAAAAATAACATATATGTCAAAGAATTTTTAGTTGGGAATTAGAAGAGACAAATATTTCTTAATTTCGTTATAAAGTCTGTTGGATAAGATCATGATAATAAATACTGAGCAAGTCCCTTGTTTTTTGTAAACATTGTTACAACAGAGAAAGTTGGAATCTATGACTATGATTAGAATAAGCAAATTTACCTTTTAAAAATCAATATCAATCATTACAGAATTACTGTAAATACAAATCATTATTTAAAAAAAAAAAAATGCTAAAATAATAGATTTGAGTTCCCTCCCTTTGTCATTTCACTTATTTAATAGCAAACACATAGAGTAGGTCAACATTTAATTGAAATTCCAGTACCCGGTGGATCACATAATATTTTTTAGCATTATCTGAAAGGTCTAAATTTGTATTTTGTCTTATAATTTAAAACGTATCTGCAATGTTTTACTTAAAAAAATTAAGCCCACAATGACACAATTATAACTAAAGCAGTGATCAAATGGCCTAATTTATTTTGTGGTGTTGCACATGTTCAACATGTGGTTGATTTGTAAGGAAGCCTATATTTGATGAGTAAAATAGTTTTTATTTAGTTTTCCCTCCGATAGGGTTGAGGAAATGGAAAAAAGTTTGTTTTTAAAAAAATAATTGAAGAACAAGGTGTGTGGATGTTTGAAATAGAGAGAGGGGACAGTAAAAGAAGAATGTTTTGGCTAACAGCCATCTTCAGCAGACAGGACGAATGAAGAAATGTTACTTCTGATAATAACATGAATATTGGAGAGCACTAGAGTTTTTTAAATACTTTCTAATTCTTGTCATTTCTTCATTTGCCGAAATGTTCTGTAATTGTCATATCTTTCAATTCATGCTTCCACATACTCTTTTCTTCTATCTCCTTCGCACAGCTTGAACCCATTCCTTCATTTATTACCCTTTGTTTTTGTAGGTGTTTAAAAAAAATTAATTTGTTATCATCTTGTTTGTTTAAGACTGTCTCTTCTCCTACATGTTTACTCTTGTCAACTAATCCTTTGAGTTTTACAAAATACAGGAGGTGTTAATATATTATAAAAATCAAGCCAAAGCTTAAATTGAAACCAAATAAAATCTCAAAAAAACATCCAGAAGGTATTTTAAGGTCAGGAAAATAATTATTAAAAAGTTGTTTTAAAAAAATGCCAATTACATGTACACATAAAATTAGGCATTAACGTTCTCTATTTAACACAACAGCAACAAAGCCAACCAAAAAATTTGGTGAGGTCAATTCAATATTTCTCATACAAAATAACATACAGATGGCTAAACCAAGCATTTAGTTACAAATATCTACAAGTTATTTAGTTACAAATATCTACATATTTTTACTAAGAGGCTTTCGGTAGAATGATTCTTGGCACATAACTAATGAATCTTCAGGTACTCAAATCCCATAACATTCACAGTTCCAACATTAAACTACGTCAATGTAAACTGAATCACTAACAAAATCTAAGAAGATGCTAGAAGCTGTATTAAATGACAGCCAGTGGTGAATATTAAAGTAAAAAAAACCTGAAGAGATGGATTTGCATGTACCATATATAAAAAAATTAAATAAATGAAGTTATAACATTAGTCACAAATTAAGAAAAAACAACAAGAGCAACTCACAATCAAAAGGTTTTGATATTTATAAAACTTTATTTAAGCTGAGATGTTCATATAAAGCACAAAGTAGTAATTTATTGTTATATCCCTGTGTAAACAATGTTATGAATTAATCATATAACATTGTTTTTTCTCATTGCATGAAGAATACAACAGTTTTAATTATACGGTCCACAAAACAAAGACATGTTGAGGAATAAAGAATAGATGAGGATTGATTGGTACCATGTTCTGCAACATCTGGATTTAGTATTTCTGGACCAGCGAACCACCCTCCAAAAGCAAGAGGAAATGAGGGCAGCCAGGCTAAGTCAGGACATGATACCTGAGGGTGGCCAGGTTAGTACAGGACATGATAGCTGATGATGGCCAGGTTAGTTCAGGACATGATACCTGATGGTGGCCTGGCTAGTTCAGGACATGATACCAGACTACAGACATAGAGAAGTAAAGTATGAAACTTGAAACGTTAGAGAAATTGGGAAGAGTAAAAAGAACTGGGAGAATTCAGAGAAGCTGGGAGCCCTCAGCAAGCTTTGGAGCAGTCAAAGAAGCTGGAAAAGGTCAGAGACATTGGGAGCAGGGAGAGAAACTGGGAAAATCAGAGGAACTGGAAGCAGTCAGAGAAACTGGGAAAATCAGAGGATCTTGAAGCAATAAGAGAAACTGGAGCTTGGAAATATCTTGTTCCACTTTTGCTTTTTGTCCCAGTTGAGGAACAAACATTAAATGATCACTTTACATCAACACAACTGATCTATTATTCTATTTATAAAGGGGTCCTCAAATTCCAGCCCGCGGTCCGGATCTGGCTACCAGGTTAACTTAACCTGGCCATTGTACAGGTACCGGGTAGCAGTCAGAAACTTGGAACTGGACATTGATCCTCTATTCTAATAAGCCAATAGCTGAACCATATATTTTATTGAAATACTATTATAATTATGTTTATTAAAAATTGTTCTTCATTAAAAAAGTTTTTTCCATATTTGTATTTTCCACTACAAATAAGATATGTGCAGTGTAGTCCAGTCCTTAATAGTAAAACGGCCCCCTGTTTAAAACTTTGAGGACAAACATGAGATGATCAGTTTAAATCAGCACAACTCATCCATCATTCTATTAATAATGTCATTTGATCCACCAAATGGAAAAAGAGTTTAAACAAAAAACATCAGAAATGATGTGAACATAAATATGGAAACTTGAGTGGTGAACATGAAAACACCAAAAGAATTTTGTTGATATAATATAAATATATTATTTTCATCTTGTTCATAATGACAACAATAAGAAAATCCATGCACACCTTGCTATGAGCTTTAACTGATGCACACCTTGCTAGAAGCCTGAACTGATGCACATCTTGCTATAAGCTTGAACTGATGCACACTTTGCTATATATAAGCTTGAACTGAAGCACACCTTGCTATAAGCTTTAAATATCAAACTTCAAAAGTAAACAAAGCTGGTGCAACAGGTTTAAAAAAAAAAAAAAACGGAAAATCAAAGAACAAAAAATCAATTAAATTTAGGATCTGTGTATTTAAAATTTCCAAGGAAGTCAGTTACACACACAAATAAAACTAACAAAGTTTGGCCCTAACTAAAGATATGCCATGAAAGATGAACAGGTATTAATTCCCCTTTGAATAAAAAAAAACCAAGATTATTTCAATGGTAAACAAAAGGTATCAACAGCCTACTCCCATTTTGACCTTGTTTTAAAGTAATAAATTTAATGAGGATGGATAATAATCTATTTACATGATCTTTTGTGACAAATGAAGGAAACATTTTTTTTAGTATGTACTGTGCTAAACAACATTAACACAAGATTAAGTCGACTAAGTTCTTAGATATTTCCCTTTGGAATGTTAATTTAAAAAAAAAAAAATTCTTTCACGAAAAAAAAGAAGGTTAAAATAGAAGCAGTATGTTGATATAAATAGCTGATTCATATGTAAAATAACTTAAAAACCCAATTGGAGAAATAAGTTACAAAATTAAAACCAATTAACATTCATTTAGGAAATCTTACTAGACAACATCTAACATTCGTCATTTCTAATTAATTAATATAAATAATTCTGAGAACTTTACATCCACCACCCCACTTTCCCCTAAAAAACATATATTTAAAAATACAAATTTTAACATATTTTCAAAATCTTCAGCCCATTCAAGTACTTCAAATTATTTTAAAATTTCAATTGAAACATAATGACAATTGTGAAAAAGAAATAAAACACTGACATCTTAAAATGTGACAACATGTTAAAAAAATAACGGGACTATTTAAAACTCATCATGAGGTATATCATTCTCTCGTCTATTTCTATTACCAGAATCATCATCATCCTCTTCCTCATCTTCATCATCCTCATCTCTTGCAGATATTCGAGATTTAGCCTCTGTTGGTTTAATGTAGATACCTTCGGCCGCCTGCCAATAGTTCAGATCATGCACATTGGGAAAAGCGCTAACCTCTCTCTGCCCATGAATGGGGCGGCCATAAGTGTCTCCTGACATATGCAGGTAGCTGAGGATTAAAAGGTAACACAGAATTAGTAATTGGTGCTGCCATAGGTGTCTCCAGGCATGCTCAGGTAGCAAAGGATTTAATGGTAACACAGATTTAGTCATTGGTGCAGCCATAGGTGTCTCCAGACATGCTCAGGTAGCTGAGGATTTAAAAGGTATCACAGACTTAGTCATTGGTGCAGCCAAAGGTGTCTCCTGGCATGCTCAGGTAGCTAAGGATGTAAAGGTAACACAGAATTAGTAATTGATGCAGCCAAAGGTGTCTCCAGACATGCTCAGGTAGCTGAGGATTTAAAAGGTAACACTGAATTATCTTCTATAGTGTCTCAAGACATGTGAAGGAAGGGTTTAAAATTAACATTAAGTTTTTAATGTAAAAAAAAACCAAGTTTACACAAGAATCAACAGCCATAATTTTTGTTTTATAATAATGTTGAGCTTGATAAAAAATGGAATTTTAACATGACTACATCACCATCAACTTGCAATATTTTTTTTTTACTACATGTGTCTGTGTCTGTTATGCTCTAAATAAGATGCTTCAGAATTTTTATTCTGATTGTTCTGAAGTCTTGGAGAGGGAAAGCTGTTACACAATATAAAGAGATTGTGGGTGACTCTAAAAGTAGAATCGAAGAACAGGGGTTGTACTCAAGCTCCTGATTATTCAGGGCCTCAGACAAGGATGCTTACTATCATGTATCCTGTATCCTGCTCAACATCACATTAGAAAAAGTTATAAGAACAATACATTTGAGCACACAACTGTCAAAAGCTACTTCTAGAGGAGCATTACAGAACTACATTTATCTAACTATTCAGTACCTGTCACATGTGGATGACATAGCACTACTGGACAGAAACAGCAATGAAATATTTAAAGCATTCAAGAAACATGATGATACCTCATTTAAAATGGTCTTGAGGTAAATGAAGTGAAGACAAAATATATGGTAATGTCAAGAAACACGAATACCACACCTTTGAGAGAGCGATTACTTTCAAATATCTAGGAACTACTATAAATGAGCACAATGAAATGATCTCGGAGGTGAAAGAAATGATAACAGCAGGCCACCATTCTTGTTTCAGCCTACCTAAGCTACTAGGAAGCAAAAACCTCACAAGAAGAACAAAGAAAGCAATATACACCACTATCATAAGACCAGTTGTAATTTATGTTTGTGAGACCTGGTCCTTTACCGGAAAAGCAGAGAACCTGCTCAATACATGGGAAAGAAAAATTCTCAGGAAAATATTTGGTCCAGTTATAGACAATCAGGTTGTACTATAGAGCATCAAAAGTGATCTACAGGCAAAAACCTAGGGGCAGGCGGCTGACCAAGACGGACTGATGATGTAGAGAAGGACTTACATCAGGCTGGAGTCTACTCAGCTGGCCGCAGAAAGCCATGGATCCACCTGAATGGAAGGATGTGATGTAGCAGACCAGGGCCCTACATGGGATGTAGCGCCAATGGTAATAATAATGGATGACTTTTCCAAAAAGTCCAAGAATTTTTTCAAAAGAAATTCAAAATAACTATTTACATGGAATGTGCTATGTTGTCATACTACCGGTAATGGAAATAAAGACAAATTAATAGCATGTGGCATCAGATTGTGATTGATGAAATTTTATATGGTGTATTTAAAATTTACTCCACATTTTATAATTTCTCAAAAACTCATGTCATCAAACCTCGGACATAAAGCTAAGATTTATGTAATGTTTTATATAAAAGTAAAATTAAATATTTAATAAATCAAACAAAAAAGAAGGGTTTTAATACATATTGGTCAACAAATTTCTCTCCAGCTCTGAAGATAAGAGGCAGAGATAATTTAAGGAGTTTTATTTTAAATATTTTAAACTTATTTATTTTTCCTACAGTTAAATATCAGAAGCATTTAAAAAAAATTATGGAATGCTTGAAGCAGGAAATAAAAAAATAAATATTTGTAAATACTATGAAACAACTCACTGTTCTGTAGTCACATGCTTGAATCGAATTTTGTCATTTCTGCTCCAATATTTGCTGCTACAAATGACCACCCAATTGTCCCCTGGAAAACATGAAAATAATTTTTTAAATTTATTTTTTTCAGTTGTATAATGGAAGTGCTAAATTCAAATGAACCATAAGCAATTTTTGATGGCAACATGTTTTGTTTCTCATTTAGAACTGTTCAAAGTTTTGTTTTTACTATTGAAACTTGGAATTGGCTAAATTTCTAGGACAACTGACTACAAACAGTTCAGATTTGTTTAGCCTGTGATAATTAACCCAGGAGTATGCACAAAGTATGCAAAAAGATTGAATGAATATACATTTTAAAATTATCGAGTAGGTAGTCAAAGATTTTAAATAATGTAACGACTAAACAAATTCATTTGTTAAATTCACCTTAAAATCAAGTAGACATTGCAAAGCATTATATTAATTTATTTCATCAACTACTAATTGCATATACAGAATATCACTAATCAGTACAACCTAGCATGTTCAGTTCATTCCTACAATGTTCATTACAGTAATACAAGGACAGAGCTAAACTCAAACAAAAGAACACATTTTAAAATTATTTAAAGGGACTCTAAATGTCCATAATTTTAGCCGTGTCTTATTTTCTCACACATGTGATGTGTAAAAGGACCTACTAAAATGATATGTGCAGCAGTCTACCAAGATGATATGTACTGGAGCCTACATAGGTGATATGTACAGGGGCCTACTGAGGTGATAAGTAAAACTTGTTTTTCTTTTAACAGTTATTCAAATAACCCTACCTTCATCTCCATCTCCATTCTCCCCAAATGCACTGACTTCCAAGTTCCTAGACAGAGGCGACTGAAAGTGATGGGAGTGAAGATTCCTTTTTGTGGCCACATGGGTCAGTCTGACAGTCTGTCCACATTTGATGGGATTCCTGGATCAAATCATCAATAGAAAGATTTAATGAAAGATGCATGCTGTAAATACCAGTAGTAAATCCACAAGGAATACTTCCGGTGACAGAGAAATGAAAGATGAGTGCTGTAAATACCAGTAGTAAATCCACAAGGAATACTTCAGCCAACAGAGAAATGAAAGATGCGTGCTGTAAATACCAGCGTTAAATCCACAAGGAATACTTTAGTTGGCAGAGAAATGAAAGTAAATCAGGACCATTCAGACAGAAAAGAAAAGGCGGGAGTCATCTATGAACAGAAAATGATCAAGGCAAAAGTTTCAAGACAGGCATATGACCTATTTCCTGTTCAACATCTACAGAATTTCACAAAAAAAAAAAAGGAAACATGTCAATAGTGACCAAAATAAAAATACAGAATATAAAATAAAAAATTAAAATTACTAGTAAAAATCTCACCCTCTTGTACAAATGGCTCCGGTTTTGGCATTCACCTGCCAGTAACTGTTGTGGTCATCAGAGGAATCAACTCCTGTAACTGACTGATTAAAAAAAAGCAGAATTCCTTGTTGATCCCAATCTATATTTAAGTGATATACATTTTTACAGATTTGTATTTCCTTATTTTTTTTAACAAGTATCAGCACCTATACTTCATCACTTTTAATTCATATTTTATTCCTTGATCTACTCCTGCCTATTGTAATATTTCTCTAGGGCATGTAGCAAGCTAATTCCCCCAAAAAACAAATTTTCTAGAATGAATTGCTAATCTTGCAAGCACATAATTCTGCATTTAAAAGAAACTGAATGTTTTAATTTCTTGAATCACTAAGTAACAGGAGTTAGGAGTTCAGCTAGTCATTCCGTACACAAGCAAAGTTTACTGGTAAGATTAGATGATAACACTTTGGAAAATATTGATATCAAATCTATTGAAATACATGAAGAAAGTGATAGAAAATCATATAATTAAACAACTATGAATCTAACTTAAAATTTTTACTAGGTTAGACAAAAGTGGTAAATTGTTAACAATAACAATGTCAACAAACCTGCTGACCACTTCCTGATCCATATTTGACATCGTGAGAATGCAGCCTTGCATTGTTCGCTGTGTTCATTATCTTCAAGGCAGATCCACATGTGACAAAGTCATAATCAAATTCTGCTGAGGACAAAATTTAAATGCAAATCACCTGTTTATCTCATTTAGTTAACTACTTATTCAAAGAAAAGGAAGAATGTGTGGGGGGAAATAAAAACCTGATGAATACAAGAAATTTCTTTAAAAGGTTCTGTTGTTGTATTTAAATGATTAGTTTGCTATCACTAAGCAAGACAAAACCTGGATCAATAAAATAAAAAAGGAAGTAATATTAGGAAAAAACGCAACATTTTTTAAAGTTAATCTTAAAAGGGCTGGTAATTAATTATGACTTTAAGGTAAACGTTTAATTCCAACAATTTTATTTTAATGTTTATTTTTGCTCCTTACACATGAGCAGAGAATAACATAATAAAAAGTTGTTTTTTTAAAATGTGAATTTTGTTGTGAAATTAAAATGTTATATTTATAATCCTTGTTCCAAACAAGCAATGTAATACTCTTAGATAGTGTAATGTCCCTCCATCTACCAATGTGAGATTTGTCCCCTTTTTGTGTTTTATCCACAATAGCTAAATGATATTCCAGTGGCATGAAAGCTCAATTTAGTAAACAGCTTTTATTGCCTTTTTTTATTTGATTGATCAAGTGGAATTTCATTAATTTTAGAAACTAATATCATTCAGTAAAGATGAAATGAGTGAGATTAGCACTTTTAAACTTTATGATAAGAGTTGACTTTAAATAAATATACAATCTTCACAACTAATGATCCCTAATGAATATGGTAGATTATGTCATCACTCTAAAAATAAAATAGTTGAGTTACAACAATTATAGAATTATAAGTATATTAAACACATCCCCTAAAAATATATGTTGCTTGAGTGTCTTAATAAAAAGTTTAAAACTTGAAAGGAAGTCCAACTTCAATAATAACAAAAATATATAATAAAGTCAATATTGCATTATTACCTAAATCCTGATTTTTTAAAACTTCTAATTCTTTTCTTCTGAATAATATTTAACAAATTGGGTGAAAGTAAAATCCCCTTAGTCGCGGAATTTTAATAGAGTTAACTTTTCTCTCTTTTTAAAAAAATTAATAAATTAATGCAATTTATTTTTTTAATAGGTGGCTTTTCAAAAATCATTATTTCATAGCATGGTCATTCCCGCTAATTCTATTACTATTGTTTAAAAACAATTCTTTTAATTATTACTGTTACACACCGCTTACCTTTTCCCTCCCCATTTATTCAGCTGTGTTGGGTACTACATATTTATAAAGGTCTGCTGTCATTACAAAAAAGAAGTATCCAACACAGAGAAAAAATGGTTTATCGCAAAGCCTAAAATGTGTTCTTGCATTAGTTAAAAATAGTAATGAGAAAATCGTAACTTTGAATAAATTAGATTTTTAATTTTACAATATTCAAAATAATGAAAACCCTACGTACAGTCTACCGCACATAAAATTATGGATGTCATTATTTATTGAGCACCATTTAAAAATTTCAAATAAAGTAGATACTTCGATGAAACAAGGGAAACTACTACTTTTTGTGTATCGGAAATGGGCGTCGGCGCCGAAAAATCCGAGTTTTTAATTTACCGATGTGTATGTCTATTTATTATTAAATTAGTTATTTCAACATATATTTGAGTTCTGTTTCCGGCCTTATAATTTGGAAGACATCTTGGCCTACATTTCTAGCCAGCTATTTTACTTTTTTCAATCGACCTTTATCTTTAAAATCTTTGGTATATATAAGGCATCTTCGCATAAAATTTTTTTTGTGAAATAATAAGATAAGGCCCTTTTTGATTAAATCTGTATAAGCTTTAGATAATGATCTATATCTGTGCCAAGTTTCATTGATGTCCCATGTTCGTTACGCTTCTCCCAGTGACCCATATCACCATAAGGTGGCTCAGCCTAATTTCGACATGGCGTAGGCCACACCCCCTTTTTAATGGCGGAAGTTGTCGATACTTAGGAAACATTTAATTATTACCACTATATACATCAAAATATTTTATATTTTGTGTTTCAGAATGCATTTTGAAGACATTTAAACTGGAATGTTTTAATTTGAGCTTTAAAAACCCTGTAGAGTCCATATTATAAATGATCAGAATTTTCCCTGTGCAACACGTTGTCATTGGCAACCATTCACAGCCACTTTCATAACGGCTATATCGTAGTACTATCTCAGAGTTTCATTCATAAGAGTTTGCCGTGTGCAAAAACTATTAAACCATTGGTCAGGGAAAGCTTTAATTAATTATTCATGTGCCAAAGTTGAAAGTTTAAAATAAGTCGACCCTAAACAGTATTTTAGTGATAAGGGAATGCCTTAGCCTTATATAAACTATATAGTCATTGCGCATGACGCGATCGGCGGAATGAGGTCACAGAATGTGGAGATGCAGTCCATGTTAAAAAAGGACAAACCAAGTCGTACTTTAAAAATTCATAACTTTAAAACTACAACAGCTAAAAATATGATTTTGGTGTTATAATTCTGTAAAAAATTAGCTCTATTCAATTATGCCATTCGTTTATTTTTACAAAATGTTTAAATATTTGACCAAAGTATCTAAATAAAGAGTAAAAAGACTTAAAAGATCAACCAAAAGATGTATTAGGTGAAACACAGGCTAAATGTCTGCTGTGTATAGTTAATTTCAGGTGGAACTATCTATTATTATGATTTTATCAGATTAAAGTAAAGGTAACAAAAGTAGCTGTTAAAGTACTTAAAAGTTAAAGTTAACTAAACTACTTTTTAAAACTTAAAAAAAAAATATTGAAAGTTTATCCAGAAGCGTAGTTATAATAACGGCGTGAAATATGCGTGGATAACAATTCAAAAGAACTATATAAAATCAAATAAAACAATTAACTAACTTGAACAATATACACTGTCAATTAAAAAGTATATTAGTAGGGTATAGAAAGCCTGAGCAAAGACGTTGTTGCCGGTGGGTGCCATGATCTCTCCTGTCTCCACGTAATGTTTAGAATAATTTCCATAACTCTTTTACAGAAGAGCGTCAAAAATAAAAGCCAATAAAACAGAAGAACGACATCAAAAAAAGTGACGCGGCATACACGAAGTGCAATCTGTACCTTTTACTTTTAGTTCGGGGAAAAAAACATTGTACATATCTGCTTGTATTGAAAATTTTATAGCAATAGCTTCATTGGTTTTAGTAATTATGTAATTTTGTTGTTAAATTAAATTTTTTGACAATTATCTTTATTCACGCTATATTATCATAAAATTATATTTTATAAAATATAATAAGTTAATTCACATTTAATGGGTTTTATTTTGTTAAACATTGTTTAAGTCATTTAAGTTTAAGTTAATGTCTTCTCGAAAAATTAGCGCGCTAACTTTAATAACCTAAAAAGATACCCCAAAAATAGTTTTAAAAATAATAATATTTCGATCACAGTTTAAAAAAAGTTAATTCAAAGCCAGATAGATGCGTAAAATAAATAACTAAAAAATTAATAACGTTTCTCCTATAAGTGATATAAAGAATATCTTAATGTCACTGGAAAGCTTAAAGGCAGCTCTTTCCAATGATATGTCTATGCTCTTTGTGTGTGTCAGGTGTAGTTGAAAATTTGAGTTGGAGTGCCACGCACAAAATAATAATAATAATAAATCCTACATTGTTTTATTAAAAGGCATGATACTTTTGGTCATATTTGGTCATTTGAAACGACTGTAAAATCTTGATAGAAAGCAGTGGCGTAGCTAAGGGGATGCGGACCGCACAGGTTGACGCCATCTCAGGAGATGACCGCACAGCGTGACGCCATCTCAGGAGATGACAATCAAATAAAAAAATTGCATATTTACAAAGCATACACTGCTCGGTCTAACCGAATTTTATAAAAGGATAACCGATCACAAGTAAATTTTACACACATGTTACCAATCCAAGTGATACGGTGACTGATATTGATTTTGAACATGTGATTGACAGGTTAGCATCTTCAAAGACCAGGAAAGAAACATTTTAAATACAGTAAAATTAATGTAAAAATAACTATAACTTTCACGTTATTACAGTTTTTAAATACATTTAGTCCTGACTCCTGACCCTCAATTAATTTGTCTTTGTTATTGTTATTCTGTGGACTTATTTCATCAAGAAGAAATCCATCGCGGAAATCGGGGGGAAAAGGGGTGGTTGTGACACCATGAATTTACCGCACCGAGTGACACCTACCCTAGCTACGCCACTGATGTAGAGGTTGCTAATTTTATCAAGATGCTGGTTGTGAACAACCTACATACCCTCATATGTCTCGGTTAAACTCAACTCATTTCTTAGTTAACCTGAGCAGAATTATTCAAAATAGCAACACTGGTGATTGATGACAGACGACTGAGGTGTCAAGGGAGCTGCGGTCCATGAAGGGAATATAGAAACAAACGTATATAATACAAAATAAATTGCGCGTGAATTAAGTGAGCAGAAAACACAAAGTTGAGACTAATTTGAACATTTACTAAGTTATCGGCTAGGAAACAATTATTGTTGACGAATTCAGGCACAAAATAAAATTTAAAATATGAATTACCGACTAGAATTATTTTTAGTGGGCAGACCTATTCACTATTTACTTTGTAAATTACAAGCCAGCTGTTTTGCACTGTCTCAACAAAAGTGAAGTTGTCCATCACAATCTAAAAAAGCAAAACGTGTACACGTTTTCAACGTCCATGGTTCACGACGTCAAGGTGTATTCACATGGGAATCAGAACTTTTTATTCACTAATGGAACGTTTAATTACGAGTATAATGTTATTGTTAGACTTACCAATTTTCTCTGTTTACCGTCGAAGGTTTCTTAGCTGTATCGACCTGATTTTTTTAAATTTTCCCTCTACTCTGTATGTTATATGCATATTTGCTATATAACAGTTTTAAATCCCTTTTTACCAGAAATTTCATCTCAAATGATTTCCTCCTAAAATTTCCCCTCAATCCAATGTCAGCTAATATCTCTGGTATTTAGGAACAGTGTTTCTTTCAGAAACACTACAGATTTTTCGGGGGGGGGGGGGGGCAGGGCCCGCGGATTTATTGTTTTTTNGAAAGTCTCAACCTGGCTTTAGGCAAGAGTGTAGCCATTCAGAGGTTTTAAACAGGAGAAGTGCTTTCTCTCCCCCCCCCCCCGAGATATAGCTGAAAGAAACCTTGTTTAGGAATAACATCTTATTCTCCCCCATTTTAAAATGTAACATACATTGTTTCTTGTAACCCTACTTGGTGAAGTCACTAGGGAAATTAACCTTACAAGAAATAAATCACGGACTAATCAGCCCCGAGTATGCAATGTAGGCCTACTTCATTGGTGTAGCTAAACTAACACAGACACCATGTTAAACTTATAGGCTATGTGCCTACGTAATTAAATTTTCTATCCTGTATGACTGTTTTTTTAAAAAAAGTGATAACCATAATACCAATTGTTCATGAGAAGAAATAGAGATACGGGTCATTAGGATCATTTAGAAAAAAATATTCTTAGGACATACCTGCAGCCCGTCCACACCCATGCAGCACACTCACACAAACGCATCACATTCACATATGCAGCACACCCACACACGCAGCGCACTCACAGACACACAGCACATTCACATATGCAGCACACCCACACCCATACACATGCAAAACACACACACACACACGCATCGCACTCACACACAGACACGAAGTACACCCACACATATGCACACACCCACACCCACATGCAACACACTAACATAGACGCAGCATACTCGCACCCACACAGACATATAGTACACCCACACATAATACACAGCACACTTACACATATGCAGCACACTCGCAGCACACAACACACTCATACACATGTTCACCACAAAAAAAATTATATATTAAAATTCAGTTTTTGAATTTGACTGTCATTCATGTTGTCATCTTTTCGTTGAATGTGTTAAGGATTTATTTTAGCAACCTCTCCATTTTAACTGCGAAGTGCTATACAAACGAATAGAAATAAAACTGTTTTCTATAGCTTCAGTTTATACTTAATTTAATACATTCAAAATGATAGGCCCTAAAATTTTAACCCCGAAACTGTCTATCTGTGGTCAATCACATGTGCTTTTCCTGAATGTGGCAAGGGGACACTGACAAGAAGTCTGAGAACCGCTACATAAGATCCACGCATCACCATATCTCTGCCGGTGAAGATAAAGCACCAATCTTTTGGTCTGGAAATCTCAGGACCACGATACAACACAACGGCGTCACTTCTTGGCACCCTGTGCCTGCTTTTTCTGGTTGAGGCGATACTTCTCCATGTCCTTCCTGGCATGTAATTCATACAACTCTAGCTAGGAACATGAGACAAGGGATGATATGGGTTAAACAGTTTTTTTTTTTTTTTTTTAACTTGTAGACACACATCGGGGGGAGAGATGAGATATAGCTAAAGATATTTGGACACATTTTTAACATATGGACACACACATCGGGACAAAGGATTATAATGTGGTATCAAAAAACCATACACATGTTTAACATATGCATTATATAGACATACACACGGGGGATAAATGATAAATGATGATATTGGGTTAAAGAGACATAGAAAAAAAAAGACAGATACATTCACATATAGCTTTTATAGGTCAGACGGATGAGATGTGGTTGACAATTCTGAGAAAATTATTCGAAATGCATATTCATACACCAGGGCCGGCGCCAGCGGATGGCGAAATGGGCGTTTGCAGGGCACCACGCGTTGCCGTAGTATATTTATAATATACCTAAGCCCTCTAATAGTTCCTAATCCAGTCAACACAATATTCGGAGTTATTAGATAGTCCAATGGTCTGAAGGTCAGTCTGACTCCCATACTGTTCCTTGGTCAGTCTGGCTCCCATACTCTCCATCCGAGATGAATCTCGGGAATCTATAACGTGTCTTAATATCCTATCGGCGGAACATATAACGTCAAACGGCCCGGCAAAATTCGATTTGCCCAAGACCCCGTACCCTCCTAGCGCCGGCCCTGCATACACAGAGTAAAATTCTATGCGTTGTTGGAGTGAACACGGCTGTCATTTCACTGTTTCCCACCAGAGGTGGATTCGTTGACACAAGCCAGGGTGAGTTGTCTTTAACAAGAAATCATTCTTTCTAGGGTTTTAGTTCACATGGTGGTGGGTCAGTTTTAACAAGAAATCATTCTTTCTAGGGTTTTAGTTCACATGTTGGTGGATGAGTTTTAACAAGAAATCATTCTTTCTAGGGTTTTAGTTCACATGTTGGTGGATGAGTTTTAACAAGGCATCTGATCAAAGGATGTCTTCCGTGAAAAAGGGGGGGGGGGTTAAAACAAAGACTTCAATGATCATGAAATGTAAATAACTCTGGTAATTCTGTTGACCTAATTAGGTCATTTAGAAAAGCCATACTTTTTTCTGACATCAGCAAAAATAGGTCATAGACAGACCATTCAGACTTTTCAGAACTGATGTATAGGCTGCCGAACAATGTCTCGTGCAGACAGAATGGGCGTGATCAAACAACAAACAGCCGACCAAACGCGTCACGTGACCTACCAGTCGTTTCAGCGGTCTTTGTCTCCGCTTCTCTCTCACTTTCTCCTGTTTTTTCTCCGATCTCCGTGGCTTACGGACATATATAATCCTGGATTAAACAGCAGTGTATCAGGAACAGTACAGATGGCCAATCGAAAAGGCGCTTTAACTAAAGGCGGGAGCTTCTTCATATCTACAGAGTGAGAGAGATGGTGAGAGAGAGAGGGAGGGTAGGCAGACATCAAGACAGACAGACATACAGAAAGAGAGAAGGCGACAGAAAAATACAGATGGGGAGGGGAGGAGAGAAAGAATACAAAAATCTACTGACCACCAGACAGAGAAAATACAACAGTACACTAACCAATAGGACATAGAGAATACAACAGCCCATTGACCACCAAACAGAGATAATACAACAGTCTACTGACCACCATAGGAAGTTAGTGAAGATAAACAAGGCCAAGAGTCCAGAGACCACAGCTACTGGCATCCAAGGGATGTTCAGAACACTAGGAGGCGCTGGAGATGGTAACCAACCAACACTATAACAATAAATCATTTGCACACATCATACAATTTTTTTAAAAAAGTTTATCTCGTAAAAATGTTAGTTTAATCTTGTACCACCCCTACCCCCACTCGAAGACATGTACAGCTATCGAAAGACATGTACAACTATCAGAAGACATGTACAACTATCAGAAGAAATGTACACCTATCAGAAGACATGTACAACTATCAGAAGACATGTACAACTATCAGAAGACATATACAACTATCAGAAGAAATGTACACCTATCAGAAGACATGTACAACTATCAGAAAACATGTACAACTATCAGAAGACATGTACACCTATCAGAAGACATGTACACATATCAGAAGACATGTACAACTATCAGAAGACATGTACAACTTTCAGAAGACATGTACAACTATCAGAAGACATGTACAGCTATCAGAAGACATTGACAACTATCAGAAGACATGTACAACTATCAGAAAACATGTACAACTATCAGAAGACATGTACCAATATCAGAAGACACGATAATCAGTTATGAAAAATGATGTTGGCCAATACTTATGATGTTGGCAAATACTTATGATATTGGCCAATGCTTATGATGTTGGCTAATACTTACTATACAGTTTGTTGGCTGTGTTGATGGCATGCTGGTTCAGACACTGGGGTTTGTTGACTGCAAGACGTAACATAGTAATGGGCATTCGGAAAAATAAAACATGACAAAAATGAACATTCAGCATGATTAAATGAGACAGAAATGTGCATTCAATATATTCAAAGAATACGGAGAAGGGCAATCAATATGTTTAAAGAAGATAAAGAATTTTAAGGGTATTCAATATAATCAATGAAGACAGAGAAGGATATTCAGAATAATCAATGAAGACAAAGAATGGTACTTAACATAATCAATGAAGACAGAGAAGGGCATTCAGATTGATCATTAAAAAATAACTACTATAAGAAAATTAGAGGATGTTTTGCATTGAAAAAAAATCATTTTGGAAGTCAATATACTTATTGATTCGTAGTGTTGAAACAATATTTTATGAGACCATTTCCCGCAATAGTAACTATAAGTCCTCATCTCGAGCGTCTACCGACACATACTCCCGTCAGCCCAAATGAAACATACACCAGACCGCCTGATACTCACGCCAACCCAGTAGACACATGCCAACTCACCTAATAATAATAATAAAGTTTATTTGAAAAACACGCTTCATCCCCAAAAGCTCGAAGCGCGTTATAAAAGTCAACCACATTAAAAAGAGAAATAAAAACAATCTAAAATTTACCACATTTAAAAACAGACGCAACAATATAAAGCTACATACGAGCATACCCAGTCAAAGTCTTTCATCCCGTTTCAACCATTAGCAACACAAGCCAATATACATTAACGTAAAAAAGATGGTAGATAGCATCACCCCAGAAGGTTTTTGCGAAATATATGTTTTTAAATCGGTTTTAAAGGACTCCAGTGTCTGGCTGTTTCTGAGAGCGACTGGAAGGGCGTTCCAAATTGTTGGGCCGGCAAATTGCAAAAGTGCGCTTTCCGTAAGTCTCAAGACGAACACACGGTATCGATATTTTGCAACTATCGGATGAGCGGAGCTCTCTAGTGGGTACATAAGGCGTCATGAGTGCTTTAGATAAGATGGCGCCAGGTCATGTAAGCAGCGGTAGCACAAAGTTGCAATTTTGTTCTCTATGCGAGCACGCACCGGCAGCCAGTGCAACTCTCTCAGAAGTGTTTTTGCATGGTCGAATTTGCGTTTGCGAAGAACAATGCGAGCCGCATTATTCTGTGCTCTTTGAATTTTATCCAGGAGCGTAGCTGGGAGACCCACCTTGAGAGCATTACAGTAGTCCATGCGTGATAACACAAATGCAGACATCAACCTCTTTGATGCATCTAACGTTAAGAAAGGTCTAAGACATATGCCAACCCACCTGAAACATATGCCAACCCCCCTACACATGCACAAACCCACATAATACATACCAAAACCCACATGTCTTATACGAAAACCCACCTTACACATACGGCCACAACCCACCTGACACATACGGCCACAATCCTCCTGACACATACGACCACAACCGACCTGACACATACGACCACAACCCACCTGACACATACGGCCACAACCCACCTGACACATGCGGCCACAACCCACCTGACACATACGGCCACAACCCACCTGACACATACGGCCACAACCCACCTGACACATGCGGCCACAACCCACCTGACACATATGGCCACAACCCACCTGACACATACGGCCATCTGACACATACGACCACAACCCACCTGACACATACGGCCACAACCCACCTGACACATACGGCCACAACCCACCTGACACATACGGCCACAACCCACCTGACACATACGGCCACAGCCCACCTGACACATACGACCACAACCCACCTGACACATACGACCACAACCCACCTGACACATACGACCACAACCCACCTGACACATACGGCCACAACCCACCTGACACATACGACCACAACCCACCTGACACATACGACCACAACCCACCTGACACATACGGCCACAACCCACCTGACACATGCGGCCACAACCCACCTGACACATATGGCCACAACCCACCTGACACATACGGCCACAGCCCACCTGACACATACGACCACAACCCACCTGACACATACAACCACAACCCACCTGACACATACGACCACAACCCACCTGACACATACGGCCACAACCCACCTGACACATACGACCACAACCCACCTGACACATACGACCACAACCCACCTGACACATACGCGACTTCCGGGCGGCCGTCGATCCCGCACTTGTTGCACGCGCCAGTCAGATGATGACAGCCACACTCGTAGGGCGGCCCTTTACAGCTGCAGGTGGCGTTACAGTCCACACCCCATGTGTTGTACTGGCAGGCTGATGGGAGGATGTTGTATGGTGGAGACACGTGGATAGAGATGTTGAATGAATACAAGAATGAATGATATACCACTTAAACCACACCTGCATCACAACATCACACTTACGTTAATAACACCATAGCTAGGTTATAAACACCTTACTAGCATCATAAAAGCAACCTTTAGGTTATTAACCCCTTACTAGCGTCATGAACACAACCTCTAGGTTATTAACCCCTTACTAGCGTCATGAACACAACCTTTAGGTTATTAACCCCTTACTAGCGTCATGAACACAACCTTACGATTATAAATAACACCATCCCCGGTCACCGAACTACTAAATACACTTAAATAAGCAGGAGAACACTTACTTTATTACTGTAACTCAGCACTAACGTTATCAGCACCACACTCACGTCCTAAGCGCCACACTAACTGCACAGCACCACACTAACTGCAAAGCACCACACTAACTGCACTAGCACCTGATTTACTGTACTAAGCACCACACTAACTGCATTAGCACCACACTAACTGCACTAAGCACCACACTAACTGCACTAGCACCACACTAACTGCAATAGCACCAAACTAACTGTACTAGCACCACACTAACTGCACTAGCGCCACACTAACTGCACTAGTGCCACACTAACTCGACTAGCGTCACACTAACTGCACTAGCACTACACTAACTGCACTAGCACTACACTAACTGCATTAGCACCACACTAACTCCACTAGTACCACACTAACTGCACTAGCACCACACTAACTGCACTAGCACCACACTAACTCCACTAGCCCCACACTAACTGCACTATCGCCACACTTAATGCTCTAACTGCACTAGCACCACACTAACTGCATTAGCTCCACACTAACTCCACTAGCACCACACTAACTACACTAGCGCCACACTAACTGCATTAGCACCACACTAACTGCACTAGCACCACACTAACTGTACTAGCACCCCACTAACTGCATTAGCACCACACTAACTGCACTAGCGCCACACTAACTCCACTAGTGCCACACTAACTGCACTAAGCACCACACTAACTGCACTAGCGCCACACTAACTGCATTAGCGCCACACTAACTGCACTAGCACCAAACTAATTTTACTAGCACCACACTAACTGCAGTAGCACCACACTAACTGCACTAAGCACCACACTAACTCCACTAGTGCCACACTAACTGCACTAAGCACCACACTAACTGCACTAGCACCACACTAACTGCACTAAGCACCACACCAACTGCACTAGCACCACACTAACTGCACTAAGCACCACATTAACTGCACTAGCACCACACTAACTGCAGTAGCACCACACTAATTGCACTAGCGCCACACTAACTCCACTAGTGCCACACTAACTTTACTAGCGTCACACTAACTGCAGTAGCACCATACCAACTGCACTAGCGCCACACTAACTGCACAAGCACCACACTAACTGCACTAGCACCACACTAACTGCACTAGCACCACACTAACTGCACTAGAAACCACACTAACTTCATTAGACCACACTTACGTATTTTGCAGTACGGCCACTGATAGCCAGGCTTACAGCCGGCCAGACACTTGCCACTGACAGGGTTGCAGTTGGGTCTGACGTCAGAGCACTGACCGCACTTAGAGAGGCAGTACTGACCATGAGTACCTGGCTCACACGCTTAGAACATAATAGCATAGGTCATCACAGTCGCCAATGAGTCAAAGGATTACAAGGATGATAATCCCTGGTCCACTATATTACAAGATGGTGTAGGTAAGATGGTGACCGTTTCCATTATAAGGTGGTAGCTGTTTGCATTATGAGATGGAGCTGTTTGCACTATAAGACGGTGGCTGTTTGCATTATGAGATGGAGCTGTTTGCACTATAAGACGGTGGCTGTTTGCATTATGAGATGGAGCTGTTTGCACTATAATACGGTCGCTGTTTGCATTATGAGATGGAGCTGTTTGCACTATAAGGTGGTAACTGTTTGAACTATAAGATGGTGGCTGTTTGCATTATGAGATGGAGCTGTTTGCACTATAAGGTGGTAGCTGTTTGCACTATAAGACGGTTGCTGGATGGCATTTCTATAAGTTTAAGCAGTGTTAGCCAAGAGCCACGCGGAATCTGGCTACCCCAGGTAAAAGGGTTATGTGCTGTGCTACATTTCGTCACAGCTGGTATTCCAGGTTAAAGTTGAAACACTCACTTTGTTTTACAAGTCTAACCCTTGTAACAATGTTACATTGTATAAGTTAAAACTCTCACTTGTTTTACAAGTCTTACCCTTGTAACAATGTTACATTGTATAAGTTAAAACACTCACTTTGTTTTACAAGTCTTTCCTTTGTAACAATGTTACATCTTATAAGTTAAAACACTCACTTGTTTTACAAGTTTTCCCCTTGTAGCCCCTTCCACAGCCATTAACACACAAGCCGTCGGTCACCTGGCAGAACTCTGGTCCACCCTCACATTTCCCACAGGTGTGGGTGCACGTACTCCCCCACAAGCCCGCAGCACATTCTGAAAAGACGAATTTTATTCACAATTTTTTTTTCTTTGAAATGGTATTGAAGGACATTTGGTTGGTCATGGACATGCCTTTCTTGCACCCCATTGTATCAGCTTTGAAAATCCTCATGTGATTGATATATTGTCAATATTTATATTAGACAAAAAGAAACAGTCTGAAGCAAATCTCTAGATTGCATTACTTGTAATATTTACCGAAAGCTCCATTTGTGCTCCTCAAAAAGAATACCATTGAAAGTATAGAGAAATATAAAATGATTTTGCATCTATCCAAAACCGCCTGTCTATCATTCAGCTTACACAAACAAACTTTGTAAATATCCATATTTTAGTACGGTACTTGTTTTCCAAAAAGAACTTACGGGAAACGCCTGGGAGATAATCGAGTTACAAAAATATTGAATTATTTATTTCAGAGTGATCCCCCTTGTACCAATTTTCCGGAAGTTTTAAGATTTGCTTGTAAACATGGCTGCAATGGTGAGCTAAATTTATCTCTGTCAACCGCAATAATCGAAATCGTTTCCAGAATTTTTATGTTCGTGCGCGCATTATTTGCATTGAAGTCACGTATGAGTAAAACAATGTGTCTTTAAAACAAAAATAGTTCAGAATAATTGATTGAAATTATCGAAATCAAGATTGCCAAAAATTCTTAAGGTAATTGTAAATATTTTAAGCCCAACTCACAAATTGATGTCAACTGCACAAAATCTAGCCGTTTCCCTTTTTAAATTTACCTATTTAGTTAGTCGACAAGTACTATGCACCAAGAGTTGAGAAAAGAAACCTTCCATTTTTGAAGATCAAAAACGCATTAGTAACTTTATTTTCACCAACATCATCTTTCATGTCTTTTTTTTGTTCCAGGATATCTGAAATGTGATCTAGTGAAATTGAATGGCAAGCTATTTAGTGTACTGCAGTGAGTGTATAGTCAGAGAATTCTGTCTACAACATTCTTCTACGACTGAACAATAAATCATATGATTTTAGATTATGAATTAAAGAGAAGTACATGCTGTTTCCAGTTTAATTTGAATGTCATCAAGAAACAGATGTAATCAGTGTACAACTTTGGCTTAAAAGGTGCAGACTTCAGTATGAATAGACTACATGAAGTTGTCCAAAAGTAAGTAGCCAGGACTTTTTTCTTTAATTTTTTCTTTGACTCAACAGATCATTCACCCTGCTTAACAGAGCCCCAGATAAATATCTGTAAAGATTTCAAAATTGCCGGCTTTTATTATAAAAAATTTATCAGGCTTTACATACTAGCTATTGCAAGGTGTAAGGCATGGTAAGAACCATGCACTTTTAAATAGGCCATGGAATGGAAGGGGTCATGCTCTACTGCATTCTTTTATCTGCAAAGTATTTTCATCTGGTGTGTGAAGAGGTTTTTTTAAAAACAATATGTCTTTCTAGTATACCTCAGACTTGTGTTAAAGAAACACAAATACATAGAAATTAATGGTATGGTCCTGTCTTAAATCCAGATCATCAATCACAACTTTATCTATTGCTAGTGTCATGCCTTTCATTACCTGTCATTTATTTTAAAAAATATTTTTGTCTAACAGCCTGAAGATATATAATTGAAATTAGATGGATTTACTTATTTTTAATTGTAAAATGTTATTGAAATAATAAGAAGCATTTTCTTATATTATCGGATGCAATTAATTACAAAAATTCAGCTTTTATTATTTCTAAACCCCCCCCCCCTGCCCCATCCCCCCCCGCTCTTCTAAATTTCCATGCAAAAGAGGTTTCATATAAAAAAGAGGTTCTCATAAATCCTTTTTTTAATTATTTTTAATTGTAAAATGTTATTGAAATAATAAGAAGCATTTTCTTATATTATCGGATGCAATTAATTACAAAAATTCAGCTTTTATTATGTCTAAACCCCCCCCCCTGCCCCATCCCCCCCCGCTCTTCTAAATTTCCATGCAAAAGAGGTTTCATATAAAAAAGAGGTTCTCATAAATCCTTTTCTATTTATAAATATAGTTCTGAGATGGTTGTTTTTTCATGATTTAGGAAAAAGACTTGCTTGTATATTTGTGTAACCAAATCTTGGAGTTCCCACCTTTTGTGTCATTTCCTAAGTGACTCGCTATTTATTTTAATGTTTTATCCTGTGTTAGTTAACTCACGGGCATTACAATCTTACGGCTTATGTCAGGATTGAAAACAAGTTATTTTTAAATGGAGGACAAAGTCTTGCATAATAGAAAAATAGAGAAGGGATATTTTTACATATTTAATGAAGTTGTTGAATGAATGAAACTGCTATTTATAGATTTTGGATAATATGCATCAAGATAAGATTCTTTTATGGATCAAAATAAATGGAAAAGTTTTTTTTTATATATTACATTGAACATATTCATTTCCAGCACATAATTAAACACATATTTTTACCAAGATAACATTTTACAATTATAACTATTTAAACACATGACATTGTAAAGTGTTTCACTAGCATAAAGGTATTAGTAAAAATCCTGATGGAGACCAAAGAATGCATAACATTTAGTTTAACATTAGTGTGTGCATGACTTTTATACTCTTCACTGGTGCTCAGTCAAATTTAACCCTGTCAAGGTTAGCCCCTGAACCTCTTGAGTTTCACTTTGCCTTTATCTACCACCTGGGACAGCTGTAATATTCATGCTCCTATATAAATGGATGTTTGGAGAAAGATTAGAGAGTTAGTCATTGCTTGTGTCTAAGCTGAGAGGCAAGGAACAAACTGCGATTGAGAGGATATTGGGGAAGAATGGAGATATAATCCCAAAATAAAATGAGTAAAACAGAGTAGGGTTAAACCTGAAAAAATAAACGCAACAAAACAGCGAATGTGTCTTTTGTTTTGTTGCGTTTATTTTTTCAGGTTTAACCCTACTTTGTTTTACTCATTTTATTTTGTACTAACCTGATTGCAGTCTCTCCCCTTATTACCCTGATGTAATCCCAGCAGCTTTGTAGTATAAGGTGTTTGTGAAGCTCTGGGTGTATGTGTGGGGAGAAGGGGGTTGTCTCTATATTGTTAGATGTTCTAAAACATAGAAAATCATTGACAGATAAAGATCTCTTAGACTTTTTAATGGGGAGAGGGATGTATTTTAGATGTTGAGGTAGTTCATCAAAAATTGAATTATCCAAATGTAGCCAGGACTAACTGTAAGGGTAATGTTTTATTATCTTGTCCAAATGGTAGGGCTTGAAAACATCAGTGTGTGCAATATGAAGTTATTGAGAAAATCAATATGTACATTATGAAGTTACTGAGAAAATAAATGTGTACAATATGAAGTTACTGGGAAGATAAATGTGTACATTATGAAGTTACTGAGAAAATAAATGTGTACAATATGAAGTTATTGAGAAATTCAATGTGTACAATATGAAGTTATTGAGAACATTTGACTGGTGGTGATTGGGTTCTGTATAAGATACGGTTCTATATTAATCCAAAGAAATGGAACTTTGTTTTGATCGTATTGCACATATTGTCGTCAGTTTGTTTTGATCGTATTGCACATATTGTCGTCAGTCCTGAAAGTCTTTTAAATTTTTGCTGTTGCTCAAAATTGGTTCATAGCAAAATGTTGGGTGACACATTGTGTGGTCAGAATAGCTGTTGATATTAGGAGTCTATTGAAAGCTCTCAGTTTAACACCCAAAAACACACCCCCCCCCCCACATTTTAAAAAAAAAAAATAAAAAAAAAAAAAATAAAGGACCAATTCTCTTTAATCATCTTTCAAACGTTAATGCTACAAATGTATTGTGTCTTAAAGTGACTAAACCTCTGACTAGAATCCACTGAGATTGAATGAAACCAATTTGTTGAATGATTGAATGAAACCAATGAGATCAATGATTGAATGAACCAATTTGTTGAATGATTGAATGAAACCAATGAGTTGAATGATTAAATGAAACCAATGAGATGAATGATTGAATAAAACCAATGAGATGAATGATTGAATGAAACCAATGAGATGAATGATTGAATAAAACCAATTAGTTGAATGATTGAATGAAACCAATGAGATCAATGATTGAATGAAACCAATGAGTTGAATGATTGAATGAAACCAATGAGATGTATGATTGAGTGAAACCAATGAGATGAATGATTGAATGAAACCAATGAATTGAATGATTGAATGAAACTAATGATTGAATGGAACAATGAGATGAATGATTGAATGAAACCAATTTGTTGAATGATTGAATGAAACCAATGAGATGAATGATTGAATGAAACCAATGAGTTGAATGATTGAATGAAACCAATGAGATGAATGATTGAATGAAACCAATGAGATGAATGATTGAATAAAAACCAATGAATTGAATCATTGAATGAAACCAATGAGTTGAATGATTAAATGAAACCAATGAGATGAAGCATTGAATGAAACCAATGAGATGAATGATTGAATGGAACCAATTTGTTGAATGATTGAATGAAACCAATGAGATGAATGATTGAATGAAATGAATGAAACTAATGATTGAATGAAACTAATGAATGAATGGAACAATGAGATGAAGGATTGAATGAAACCAATGAGATGCTTTTAATCCCTGCCCAAATTTGTTTGCCGTAGGCTGAGCTCCTGACTCTATGGCCAGATAACTCTTACCATGGCATTGATTTGTTCAATCGTCTGACGAGATTTATCTTTCACTTGTTGCTAGTCCCGGAGATCTAGGTCAGGCTGTACTTGTCGGGTTGGTTGAGTAGGAAATATGAAGTCAAATATTCTGGCCCTGACCCACCAGTGAATCTCTGATATAGGTGCCACTGTAAGCGGTGCTCGACACCTGAGTCCTGCAACAGTATAAGTGGGCCACAGAAAAAGTGACATACAATTTTAAGAATTTTTTCTCATAAATATCTGTAGGGATTTAAAAACAAAATGTGTAGTTGTGAGACTTCACCTAAGGCAGGTGACTTCATAAAGGGGTGTTTGGCTATCTTGGAGACAACAAACTGATAAATGACGTTATCAAGGGGGTGTTTGGCTCGCTTGGATACAATAAACTGATACATGACGTCATAAAGGGGTGTTTAGCTGGCTTGGATACAATAAACTGATAAATGACGTCATAAAGGGGTGTTTGGCTAGCTTGGATACAATAAACTGATAAATGACGTCATCAAGGGGGTGTTTGGCTAGCTTGGATACAATAAACTGATAAATGACGTCATAAAGGGGTGTTTGGCTGGCTTGGATACAATAAACTGATAAATGACGTCATAAAGGGGTGTTTGGCTTGCTTAGATACAATAAACTGATAAATGACGTCATAAAGGGGAGTTTGGCTAGCTTAGATACAATAAACTGATACATGACGTCATAAAGGGGTGTTTGGCTAGCTGGGATACAATAAACTGATATATGACGTCATAAAGGGGTGTTTGGCTAGCTTAGATACAATAAACTGATACATGACGTCATAAAGGGGTGTTTGGCTATATACATGACGTCATAAAGGGGTGTTTGGCTAGCTTGGATACAATAAACTGATAAATGACGTCTTAAAGGGGTGTTTGGCTAGCTTAGATACAATAAACTGATAAATGACGTCATAAAGGGGTGTCCCAAATTTTCGCAAATATAAACATTTTAATCAATTGTCCACCCCCTACTAACTGTCCAGACCTTAGCAATAAATTGTCTGTCAAACTGTCTATATCTTAACAATGAATCATCCGACAAACTGGCCCGACTGTACAATGAATTGTCCGACCAACTGTTAAGACTTTTCTTACAAATTGTCCGACTAAATGTTGAGACTTTTCTTACAAATAGTCCGGCAACTGTTGGGACTTTTTTAAAACTAATTTTCGGACCAACTGTTGAGACTTTTTTTACAAATTGTCCGACCAACTGTTGAGACTTTTCTTACAAATTGTCCGACCAACTGTTGAGACTTTTTTTTACAAATTGTCCGACCAACTGTGACTAACCGTGGGATACCCATGTTCTGTTGTAGCACGACTCAAATGGGGTGTGAATTTGTGTAGCGTTTCGCCGTCGGCCTAGAATTGTTGAGCTGCAGTGGCAACGGTCGGCCTAGAATTGTTGAGCTGCAGTGGCAACGGTCGGCCTAGAATTGTTGAGCTGCAGTGGCAACGGTCGACATGCTCCTGAGGAAACTCTTGAAATCAAGGTTGGTCATCACACGTGTTTTCTTGTTCTTGGCTACACATTTAACAACACGAAGCCAGTGGCGCAGCTACGTGGCCGGTGCATCTCTATGACCGGCGCCTTAATTGGCCACACAGCCAAAACTTTAAATGACTTTAAAGAGGCTCTAATGTAAAGATTTGTATCTGTTAAGCCACTGTTATTTGTTGGAGTTTATTGTCCAAACTCCCTTCCCAGTGCATTGCTTCCAGGCGTCAACTGACTTCCCATAGTATCGCGCGCACACCCCCGACCTGGTGCAGTGGTTCTTTCAGACGAATTTCTCCGGGGGTGGGGAGCATTTAAGACAGAGTCAGTCACCAGAGACGTAACTAATGGGGGGGGGGTAGAGGGGGGACAGATGTCCCCGGGCGCAATACTAGCGGATCGCCAAAAAAACGCTTTGATGGTATTTCACTTGAATTAGGTGTTTCTTTCAGACAATTTGGAGGGGACGTTTCAAAGTTGGGGGTGGGAAGTTCCAAAATTAGCCATAACAACGATCAAGGATATCACTAACTCCAGCTCGGCCCAAAATAAACTAAATTCATTCAAATGTGTCGCCCCTGAACCTATGCTTTTGTCCTAGCTGATTCTCGCCCCAAAATCTATATAGGCCGCATAAATCTTTTGATAAATTCAAAATATAAGAATGAATTTTAGCACATACCTGACTTTAGTTTTGCAAAATTCTACAGTTAATTAGAGATCAACGGAATAGATGCTAATTCAAAATTTAGGTGTCACTTAGCCTCAGATCCATCTGATGGGCCCCCAATGACTACGGCTGCAGGGGACCTGGGAAATTTTTGGGGCTTAAAGTGGTGATGTGGACACTTTTTAAATGATCAATCTTTGAATGTAAGGTGTGGGAGGACAAAACCGAAATATGGCAGTGGGGGGGGGGGCATCGGAATGTCTAGTGACGGCTCTGCTTGACCTGATTGTGTTCTACAAATATCTTTTTAAATTATTAAACAGTAAAGTGGCTTTTATTTCTTATTTAACGCGAGACGATGGAGTAGCTATGTACACTTCACACAAATGGCTGACTGGGTTAATCCTGGAATGGCAATCTCGGCTGCATTTCTCGCAGGAGAAACTTGACTCCTGGTTAGGTTCCGCATTGTTCTTTGTTTTTAAAGATCTTAGTTTCGCGCATCTACTTAATTAATAAATGCAATTTCAAAAGAAGAAAACAACTATTCCTTCCTTAACAGGTTTCCATGACAAAAATCTCTTGCTGACATTATTTTACACGTTGAACGCAAATTAAAAAAAAGGTCGTAGTAATTACCTTTTAAAAATATGTCCAAAATTTTATCAGGGTTATACAGAAAACAAAAAGTTTTATTAGAAAAGTCTATACATTTGATGTTTTTTTTCAAAACTGGTCATTTTTATAAATCTTATATGAACGGCATAATTATGTTAAGAGGGCATGAGAGATGTTTACCAAAGACATCATACATTTATTGATGTCGGAATTTATCTGAGGGATGTCGTATACAGTTTAAGTTTAAGTTCCCAATATTCAGTTGATTGAAATTTTCTTTTGGCATTTCAAACCACTTTAACTTTCTTTAGATCAATTACAAATATCCTCTTCGATACACTCAAACACATTATTTACTTTTTAAATTGACGATTTAGTAAGAAGAATTTTTTTCTTCTAAAACTAGTAGCCAAAAAAAAAAAAGTAAATAATCGAATTGGTGTGATAATCGAAATGCCAGTTCACAAAAATCGTGTTTGTGTGTTGGTTGTTGGGTGTGTACATTTCTTCTGGGCTCTCATTAAGAAATTAATTAATTAATTGAATGCGTGCAAACGGGTGAGGCAGTTTGTTTATTTTTCCGATATTAAAAAAGAGAAAAACAGTTGGGAAGTTAATAATTATGGGCTAAGTATTTAAAAAAAAAAACAACCTCTGTTATTGAGGAAACTTTGTTACTAAAGTAGAACATCTAAAGAAAACACAAACGCTTTTGATTGATGAAGAGTGCACCATTTGTGTACGCCAGGTAAATTCTTAATTTGTAAAAAAGCAAATAATCGCATTTTTAAAAATAGTTTTTATGTTATCTAGGCTGGGGTACCGCGCTATATAAGACCACTTATTATTATTATTATTATTATTATCTAGCTCAATTAACTAATTATAAAAAGTGTTGGACTGCAATAAAGCTTTAAAATAGATTAAATTATTTATCTAGCTCGGCATGCATGGAAGTGAATGCATTTAATGTTATGCTAATAACTATATTTTTAAAGCATGATGCCATCATAATATTTTCAATAAGACATATCCCCACTTTAAATGCTATGCTTTTATGATGAATTATACTTTGTAAACAGATTGCACATATTTGATACATAGCAGGAGCTATTGACATTTTAGCCCATTACATTGATGCCAATGTTGTATACAATTTTCTCGGGAGGTTGGGGGACTTGACTTGCTTCAATGGGGCAGTTCTGCCCTGAGAGATGCCTGGAAGAAACACTTTCCGGTGGAGCACCCTTTACCATGTTAAAACTTGCGGTGGAAGTCGATGGTATCCCTAATCTTTGTTCATTTCGCGATGGTATTTTTCCTGGGGGCCGGGTTGCTGTCATTTGTTGCAGGATAGCTTTGGAGAATACTATCCTGCTATCCGTACTAGTCTGTCACAGACCATTTTACAAACCATTTCAAATCAGTTCCTGCAGTGTCTGGACCTACACCAATGACATCAAAACATGTTGTTTTTTGAAAACATTAAGATCCCCTATTTCAGCCCTAGCTGTGCTGCACCCAATTAGCCGAGCATCGATTTTTTGGGGTGGTCCTCTTCTTAGTGACACACTGATTATTCGGCAAAGAAAGAAGTATACAAAATGGATAACACGATTCCCACGTAAACCTGGCTAGTTGTGGAATGCCACGTTGTCATCACGTCCGGTCTCCTACTGGCCAGACAAGGGGAGACGTTGGAGATTGTTGTCTGGTGTGGATGTCCAGGTGTCATTGTAGCGTTGGTTCATTTTGGTTGCTGTCACTCAAGGGGGCGTTCGGATATTAAGGACCTGCTGTGATTTGGTAATGGCATGTCCTAACATTGGGAGGCATAGGACGTGCCATAGATATTAGAATGTCCCAACATTGTGGAGGCCTAGGACGTGCCATGGATTGGTATTGGAATGTCCTAACATTGTGGAGGCCTAGGACACATGATAAAATATACGCATGCCTTGTTTCTTATGTACAATACCTGTCAAAAAATTCCCACGTCTTACAAAAACTGTTGGCGCCCCCACCAACCCCTCACCAACTCAGCACTCACAACCTGCACCCCCACACTTCCCCAACTCAGCCCCCACTTCTTACTTCCCCACCCAACCAGCTACATGCACACCCACTCCTCCCAAACTCAGCACCCACTACTTACACCCCCACCCATTCCAAACTCCAAAAACTGAATTGTTTACTCCCAACAAAATGGCTGCCTCTTTGCAGAAGGGACAACAGCATAGAGTCGTTTGGTAACAAGTTAATTCCTCAGACATTTAACTCCTGAAAAATTGACTAGAAATGCAAAACTGTGAACGGAAGAACCAATGAATGCAGGAATAGAGTGCGGGTAAGGGTGGTTGCCTTGTGGAAGGGAGGGGGGGGGGGAGGGCCGTCTGCATTGGTTGGCATTTTAAAAAAAAATATATGGAAGGGCGGCTTTTCGTCCAGCTGAAGAATTTTTCCTGGGGGGTGGATTAAATTGACTAGAAATGCAAAACTGTGAACGGAAGAACCAATGAATGCAGGAATAGAGTGCGGGTAAGGGTGGTTGCCTTGTGGAAGGGAGGGGGGGGGGAGTGCCGTCTGCATTGGTTGGCATTTTAAAAAAAAATATATAGAAGGGCGGCTTTTCGTCCAGCTGAAGAATTTTTCCTGGGGGTCGGATCGTGGTCGTCCCGGGCGGTATGAACCCTCAGTACGCCACCTTTAATTTATTCTTGCGATGTCCTTGAACATATTTGTCCTTAGGAAAGTCAGGCGTCAGTAAATCGGATTTGAACTTACATGACGACTTTTCTGAACTCTGCAACGACAGTGGCTGGCTTTTGATTACTTCAAATATCGACCAGACGTTTCTACAAGGTCATCCTACACAAATCTCAATCATAGGCTGTTGAACTGGGGCTTGATAGGGTCACAGTGCATCGTACCGTGAAAAACGTGGTGCATGGCACCTAATAACAGGCCATCAAACGTTGAAATGGGAGATGCAAAGCCCCCAAATAACATCGCATCAAATAGTCGCATGGGGGATCAGTATGCTTATTAAAAAAAACTTGGCTGGTTCACTCATTTCACTCTTTGGCTATACCTACTTCAGTGAGAAGATATTTTCAATCTTTGCCTCTACCCACTTCAGTGCGAAGATATTTTCAAACTTTGCCTGTACCAACTTAAGTGAGATGACATTTTCAATCTTTGGCTCTTCCTTCTTCAGTCAGATGACATTTTTAATCTTTGGCTCTACCTACTTCAGTGAGAATTTTTTTTTAATCTTTGCCTCTACCAACTTCAGTGAGATGACATTTTCAATCTTTGGCTCTACCCACTTCAGTGAGAAGACATTTTCAATCTTTGCCTGTACCAACTTAAGTGAGATGACATTTTCAATCTTTGGCTCTTCCTACTTCAGTGAGATGACATTTTTAATCTTTTGCTCTACCTACTTCAGTGAAAAGGGATTTTCAATTTTTTACTCTACTTATTTTAGTGGCATGGCATTTTAATCTTTGGCACCACACAATTCAGTGAGATGAGATTTCAATCTTTGGCTCTACCACTACAGTGGGACGATATTTTAATCTTTTGCTCTATCTACTTCAGTGAGGAGACATTTTAATATTTGGCTCTTCCCACTTTAGTGAGAAGACATTTCAATCTTTGGCTCTACCCACTTCATTGAGAAGAAATTTTCAATCTTTTGGATCTACCTACTTCAGTGACATGACATTTCAATCTCTGGCCATACCCTCCTAAGTGAGAAGGCATTTACAATCTTTGGCTTTACCTATTTTAGTGAGATGACATCTTCAATCTTTGGTTCTACCTACTTCAGTGAGAAGTTATTTCAATCTTTGACTCTACCTTCTTCAGTAAGACAACATTTTTCATCATTGACTCTACCCACTTCATTGAGAAGACATTTTTAATCTTTTGCTCTACCTACTTCAGTGAAAAGGGATTTTCAATTTTTTACTCTACTTATTTTAGTGGCATGGCATTTTAATCTTTGGCACCACACAATTCAGTGAGATGAGATTTCAATCTTTGGCTCTACCACTACAGTGGGACGATATTTTAATCTTTTGCTCTATCTACTTCAGTGAGGAGACATTTTAATATTTGGCTCTTCCCACTTTAGTGAGAAGACATTTCAATCTTTGGCTCTACCCACTTCATTGAGAAGAAATTTTCAATCTTTTGGATCTACCTACTTCAGTGACATGACATTTCAATCTCTGGCCATACCCTCCTAAGTGAGAAGGCATTTACAATCTTTGGCTTTACCTATTTTAGTGAGATGACATCTTCAATCTTTGGTTCTACCTACTTCAGTGAGAAGTTATTTCAATCTTTGACTCTACCTTCTTCAGTAAGACAACATTTTTCATCATTGACTCTACCCACTTCATTGAGAAGACATTTCAATCTTTGGCTCTATCCACTTCAATGAGTAAATTTTTTCAATCTTTTGGATCTACATACTTCAGTGACATGACATTTTAATCTCTGGCCATACCCTCCTAAGTGTGAAGGGATTTTCAATCTTTGGTTTTTCCTACTTCGGTGAGATGACATTTTCAATCTTTGGCTCTACCTATTTCAATGAGATGTCATTTCAATCTTTGGTTCTACCTACTTCAGTGAGAAGACATTTAAATCTTTGGTTCAACCCACTTTAGTGAGAAGATATTTCAATTTTGGATCTACTACATCAATGAGATGAGATTTCAATCTTTGGCTCTACCACTACAGTGGGACGATATTTTAATCTTTTGCTCTATCTACTTCAGTGAGAAGACATTTTAATATTTGGCTCTTCCCAATTTAGTGAGAAGATTTTTCAATCTTTGCTTCTACCTACTTCATTGAGAAGAAATTTTTAATCTTTTGGATCTACCTACTTCAGTGACATGACATTTCAATCTCTGGCCATACCCTCCTAAGTGAGAAGGCATTTACAATCTTTGGCTTTACCTACTTTAGTGAGATGACATTTTCAATCTTTGGCTCTACCTACATCAGTGAGATGTCATTTTCAATCTTTGGTTCTACCTACTTTAGTGAGAAGTTATTTCAATCTTTGGCTCTACCCACTTCAGGGAGAAGGCATTTTCAATCGTTGGCCTCACCCACTTCAGTGAGAACACTTTGCAATCATTGGCTGTATCCACTTCAGTGAGATAATATTTTATTCTTTGTCCCTAGCCACTTCAGTGAAAAGTCATTTAATCTTAGCTTCTACCTACTTCAGTGAGAAGACATTTTCAATCTTTTGATCTACCTAATTCAATTCAGTGAGAAGACATTTTAATATTTGGCTCTACCCACTTTAGTGAGAAGATATTTCAATCATTGACTCTACCCACTTTAGTGAGAAGACATTTCAATCTTTGGCTCTACCCTCTTCATTGAGAAGAAATGTTCAATCTTTTGGATCTACCTACTTCAGTGACATGACATTTCAATCTCTGGCCATACCCTCCTAAGTGAGAAGGCATTTACAATTTTTGGCTTTACCTACATCAGTGAGATGTCATTTTCAATCTTTGGTTCTACCTACTTCAGTGAGAAGTTATTTCAATCTTTGGCTCTATCCACTTCAGGGAGAAGGCATTTTCAATCGTTGGCCTTACCGACTTCAGTGAGAACCCTTTGCAATCATTGGCTGTATCCACTTCAGTGAGAAGACATTTCAATCTTTGGCTCTACCCTCTTCATTGAGAAGAAATTTTCAATCTTTTGGATCTACCTACTTCAGTGACATGACATTTCAATCTTTGGCCATACCCTCCTAAGTGTGAAGGGATTTTCAATCTTTGGCGTTTCCTACTTCAGTGAGATGACATTTTCAATCTTTGGTTCTACCTACTTCAGTGAGAAGACATTTAAATCTTTGGCTCCACCCACTTTAGTGAGAAGATATTTCAATCTTTGGCTCTACTTCATCATTGAGATTAGATTTCAATCTTTGGGTCTACCACTACAGTGGGAGGATATTTTAATCTTTTGCTCTATCTACTTCAGTGAGAAGACATTTTAATATTTGGCTCTACCCACTTTAGTGAGAAGATATTTCATCAAATCTCTGGCCATAACCTCCCGAGAAAGCATTTTCAATCTTTGGCTCTAAACACTTCATTGAGGAGACATTTTCAATCTTTGATTCTACATACTTCAGTGAGAAGACATTTTAATCTTTGGAACTACGCAATTCAGTGAGAAGATATTTAAATCTTTGGCGGTTCCACCCACTTCAGTGAGAAGATATTTTAATCTTTGGCTCTACCAACTAAAGTGGGAAGACATTTTAATCTTTGGCGCTACCTCCTTCAGTGAGATGACATTTTAATCTTTGGCTCTTCTTCTTCAATGTGATGATTTTTCAATTTTTGGCTCTACCTACTTCAGTGAGAAGACAATTGAATCTTTAGGTCTACCCACTTCAGTGTGAAACTATTTCAATCTTTGGCTGAACCCACTTCATTGAGAAGAGATTTTCAATCTATGGCTCTACCTACTTAGTGAGATAAAATTTAACTCTTTACCCACTTCCGTGAGAGGGTATTTTACATTTTTGGCTCTTATTCTTCACTATGATGTCATTTCAATTTTTGGCTCCTCCCACTTCTGTGAGAAGACATTTCAATCTTTAGCTCTACTCACTTCAGTGAGAAGGCATTTTCAATCTTTGACTCTACACAATTCAATGAGAGGGCATTTTCAATACTTTACTCAACCTATTTCACTGAGATGACATGTTAAATCTTTGGATTTACCTACTTCGTTGGCTCTACCTACTTCAGTGAAAAGACATTTGAATCATTGGGTCCACCCACTTCAGTCAGATGACATTTTCAATCTTTTGCTCTGCCTATTTCAGTGATAAAATTTTTTCAATCTTTTGGATCTACCTACTTCAGTGATAAGACATTTCAAGCATTGGTTCTACCCACATCAGTGAGATGTCATTTTCAATCTTTTGATTTACCTACATCTGTGAGATGACATTTTAAATCTTTTACTCTATCTACTTCAGTGAGGAGACATTTTCAATTTTTGGATTACCTACTTTAGTGAGATGACATATCAAACATTTTCATGATTGGCTCTACTCACTTCAGTGAGAAGGCATTTTCAATCTTTGGCTCTGCCCACTTCAGTGAGTGGATGTTTTAATCCTTGGCTCCTTAGATGACATTTTCTATCTTTGGCTCTACCTTCTTCAGTGAGATGGCATTTTCAATCTTGGGCTCTACCTACTTAGTGAGATGATATTTTCAAATCTTTGGCTCTACCTATTTCAGTGAGATGACATTTCAATTTTCGGCTCTACCTACGTCACTGAAATGACATTTCAATCTTTGGCTCTATGTACTTAAGTGAGAAGACATTTCAATCTTTGGCTCTACCCTTCAGTGAGAAGGCATTTTCAATCTTTGGCATGCCCACTTTAGTGAGAAGACATTTTCAATCATAAAAAATGTAAGCATGTTAAATCTAGTTACATACAGTGTTATCTGGTACGCAATTGCAAACTATTTTTACAATAGGGAGTAATATAAGCTATATTTGTATTAGGGAATAATATAAGCTATTTATATAATGAGGAATAATGATAGCAATTTTTTATAATAAGTAATAATATAAGCTATTAATTATACTATCGAATAATACAAGTTTGATTTGAAAACATATCCATTTCGCAAACACTTGTTGGAGTGATGTTGTCTACCATCTGTTCCAGGTAGCTATTATCTCCTGGATGTATAGTGGCCCGTTGTCTTGATTGTTGTAGGAGTTGAAAGACTAACAATGGGTATTCTCGTATGGGGTTTGTGTAATGTTGGGCTTTGTATTTCAACGTGGTATCATAGAGATTTGTTCATTTCTCTGCTTCTCTGGTTCTGGTAGTGTTGGTGGCTGCATCCATGTACTGGCATTCTTCTCTTTTAATATGGATGGCTTTGTACCGCGCTTCGAGCCTTTGGGGATGAAGCGTGATTTTCAAATAAGCTAAATTATTATTATTAAGCTATTTTTATTTTGGGAATAATGTAAGCTGTTTTAATAATAAGGAATAATGTTAGCTATTTTTATACTAGGGTATAATGTAAGCTATTTTTATACTAGGGAATAATTTAAGCTATTTTATAATAGGGAATAATGTAAGCTATTTTAAAAATAAGGAATAATGTAAACTATTTAATAATAGCCCTCAACTAAATATGTGAAAGAAGCGACAAGTTCTAAAGTGAAAAAAAGGCTGTCGCAGACGCTCAGTGTGTTCCAATATTGGATGCATGGAGTCTCAATTCAATTGATTGTTACCTAAATTGATGTGATCATGTTAAAATAGCATGGATACAAGCGTTATAAAAATATTCATTCAATCAATGTCAGACAATAATTATTTTCTTTCTTAATATTAAATTTTAACATGGAAACAAAAGTGTGTCTTAGATGTTACAAATAGTTGACATTATCTGATCATAGTTGTAGGCCACCTTGATTTTGCGACACATCTGTCGGCACCCGAATCCATCGTGATCTTTCAACCGACGAGATCTTTCTACCGACGACATCTTTCTACCGACGAGATCTTTCTACCGACGACATCTTTCTACTGACGAGATCTTTCTACCAACAACATCTTTCTACTGACGAGATCTTTCTACTGACGAGATCTTTCTACCAACAACATCTTTCTACTGACGAGATCTTTCTACCGACGACATCTTTCTACTGACGAGATCTTTCTACCAACAACATCTTTCTACCGTCGAGATCTTTCTACCGACGACATCTTTCTACTGACGAGATCTTTCTACTGACGAGATCTTTCTACCAACAACATCTTTCTACTGACGAGATCTTTCTACCAACAACAACTTTCTACCGACAAGATCTTTCTACCAACAACAACTTTCTACCGACGAGATCTTTCTACCAAAAACAACTTTCTACCGACGACATCTTTCTACCGACGACATCTTTCTACTGACGAGATCTTTCTACCAACAACATCTTTCTACCGTCGAGATCTTTCTACCGACGACATCTTTCTACCGACGACCTTTCTACCGACGACATCTTTCTACCGACGAGATCTTTCTACCGACGAGATCTTTCTACCGTCGAGATCTTTCTACCGACGAGATCTTTCTACCGACGAGATCTTTCTACCGTCGAGATCTTTCTACTGACGAGATCTTTCTACCAACAACATCTTTCTACCGACGACATCTTTCTACCGACGACATCTTTCTACCGTCGAGATCTTTCTACCGACGAGATCTTTCTACCGACGAGATCTTTCTACCGACGACATCACGAGATCTTTCTACCAACAACATCTTTCTACCGACGACATCTTTCTACCGACGACATCTTTCTACCGTCGAGATCTTTCTACCGACGAGATCTTTCTACCGACGAGATCTTTCTACCGACGACATCTTTCTACCGTCGAGATCTTTCTACCGACGAGATCTTTCTACCGACGAGATCTTTCTACCGACGACATCTTTCTACTGACGAGATCTTTCTACCAACAACATCTTTCCACCGACGACATCTTTCTCCCGACGACATCTTTCTACTGACGACATCTTTCTACCGACGAGATCTTTCTACCGACGAGATCTTTCTACCGACGACATCTTTCCACCGACGACATCTTTCTACTGACGAGATCTTTCTACCAACAACAACTTTCTACCGACGAGATCTTTCTACCGACGAGATCTTTCTACCGACGAGATCTTTCTACCGACGAGATCTTTCTACCGACGAGATCTTTCTACCGACGAGATCTTTCTACCGGCGACATCTCTCCACCGACGACATCTCTCCACCGACGACATCTCTCCACCGACGACATCTTTCTACCGACGACATCTCTCCACCGGCACTCGTGAAAAAAACGTTTTCTGGCCCTTTTTATAACCTACCGGGGTTATTACCCTTAGTGACGTAACAGTTTCAACGCCAGTTCATGAAATCGATACCTCAATAAATGCACGTTGCACCCAATGACCTTTACCCTTAGTGACCTAACAGTTTCTACGCTAGTTCATGAAATCAATGCCTCAATGAATGCACGCTGCACCCAATGACCTTGTTGGACGCTCTCCGTCCCAGATAGCCGATGCGCAAATTCGACTTTTTTTGTAAAGTATTAAAAGGAATGGTCAAATTCAGTAGCCAATCAGACACGTCACTTTCAGTAGCCAGCCAGATGTCACGTTCAGTAACCAGCCGGACACATCATATTCAGTTGCCAGACACATTACATTCAGTAGTCAGACACGTCACATTCAGTAGCAAATCAGACACGTCACTTTCAGTAACCCGCCAGACACATCACATTCAGTAACCATACAGACACATTACATTCAGTAGCCGGCCAGACACCTCACATTCATTAATCACCCAGATATGTCACATTCAGTAACCAGCCAGTTATGTCACTTTCAGGAGCCAGCTAGACATGGCACCTCCAGTAGGCAGTCATACACGTCACTTTCAGTATCCAGACATGTCAATTTCAGTAGACAGACATGTCACTTCTGGTAGCTAGACATGTCACTTTCAGTAAACAGACATGTCAGTTTCATTAGCCAGACATGCCACTTTCATTAGTAAGACATGTCACTTTCAGTAGCCAGATATGTCTATTTCAGTAGACAGACATGTCACTTTCAGTAGCCAGCCATGTCATTTTCATTAGCCAGACATGTCAGTTTCATTAGCTAGACATGTCAATTTCAGTAGCTAGATATGTCTATTTCAGTAGACAGATATGTCTATTTCAGTAGACAGACATGTCTATTTCAGTAGATAGACATGTCACTTTCAGTATCCAGACATGTCACTTTCAGTAGCCAGACATGTCACTTTCAGTATTCAGATATGTCACTTTCATGAGACATACATGTCACTTTTAGTATACAGACATGTCACTTTCATTAGCCAGACATGTCACTTTCAGTAGACAGATATGTGTATTTCAGTAGACAGACATGTCACATTCAGTAAACTGACATGTCACTTTCAGTATTCAGTTATGTCACTTTCAGTAGCCAGATATGTCACTTTCAGTATTCAAATATGTCACTTTCAGTAGCTAGATATGTCTATTTCAGTAGCCAGACATGCCACTTTCATTAGCCAGACATGTCAGTTTCAGTAGCCAGACATGTCAGTTTCATTAGCCAGACATGTCAATTTCAGTAGCTAGATATGTCTATTTCAGTAGACAGACATGTCTATTTCAGTAGACAGACATGTCACTTTCAGTAACCAGACATGTCACTTTCAGTAGCCAGACATGTCACTTTCAGTATTCAGATATGTCACTTTCATGAGACATACATGTCACGTTCAGTAGACAGCTAGATACTCAACTTTTACCTGAATGGAAAAAAAATACACTGATATACGAAATCACTGCCCACAGTTCATCATGAAAATAGCGTTTATCATGATGATCAAGGTAAGTATTAAGATAACGCTAGGTAATCATTGCCATTACTTTAACAACGACTTAAATGTTCTTCTTGTCCATAAGGCTAACCACAACTTGAACTTTGAAACATAATCCTGACTGTATCGTTAATCATGGTGGTTGATTTTCTTGAACTATAAGAAATGACCTGTGAAATCAACTAAGCTAGATTCAAAAACAAGAAGAGTTGTATAAATATTCTAATGTCACTCCCGCTTTTACACCGCATATTTATTTCACCCGCCCCACGAACTTGCGAAATAAAAAAAAAAAAAAAAAAGAATCTCATTTAGCGAAGCTATCGGAAATTTTATTTCATGAACTTAGTGGCATAATATTTCCTTCATCCCCCCCCCCCCCCTTTGAAAAAACAGGAAAAAAAGATCTGGTTGGTGGGGGGGGGGGTGGTCCTGAAAATTTGATAAAATATGTTGTCATCGGCAACGAGTGTATGGGCCAAGTTCCAGCTCGATAGACGGTTGATGAGAAGTGGGTCAATTAGACGTCCGAAGATTTTGCCCCAACACACAAAAGCGAAGTTAATATAAAGGATAATAAAAAAATACCGATTTATGCGGACAACAATGAAAATGTTAAGAGCTGAAACACCAAGAACTATGAAAAAGGGAAAAGTATCTAGAGTCAGAA
The DNA here is from genome assembly GCA_964033795.1 of Lymnaea stagnalis. Lineage (NCBI taxonomy): Eukaryota > Metazoa > Mollusca > Gastropoda > Lymnaeidae > Lymnaea > Lymnaea stagnalis. The sequence continues at coordinate 892,574 of CAXITT010000128.1, read as the reverse complement.
ATCGTACTAGTCACAAAAGTGTTGCAGACCAGTATTCTTCCAATGCACTACACTATAGGGTCATTGGAGTACTCAGCACTTCAATACACGACCTTACGGGGGTAGGACGATCATTGAAAAATTTAAAAACTATTTTTATGTAGATGTACATAAGGAAACCACTGAAACTTGAGGTCGTCCTTGCCGTTGTATATGTCATTTCATGGTAAGAAAGGTGGGGTGTTGAATGTCTTGACATTGCTGTAACCAGAAACCATGTGCCCGGGCAATGTCATTCACGGTCTGCTGAACTAATGGACCTGGTCTACGTTCTGGCTGGTCCAGGGTCATTGGAGATCTACAGAAATTTGTTAGGTCATATTGTCGTTACAAGCCTGTAGCCCTGCCCCTGTCAATCAAGTAACATGAAGCCTGTGTGAAAGCACATACGTAACACTGTATACTTTACATACATACCAATGTACACTCTACATACACTGTATACTCTACACACGTACCACTGTTTACTCTACATACGTACCACTGTATACTCTACTTACGTTCCACTGTATACTCTACCTACGTACCACTGTACACTCTACATACGTACCACTTTATACTCTACATACGTACCACTATATGTTGTTCGTCCGTCAAAATCGACTAGGACCATCGAGTCATCTGGTAAGAGGGGAGGGTGGGTTACGGTGAGCTCGTAGGTGGCTTGCTAGTCCGATCCGTGCTCGAAATAATCTCTGGCATACGTACCACTATATACTCTGCTTACCTCCCACTGTATACTCTCAACGTGTTCATTTAAATATACATATTTAAGAAACAAGCTTAAGGATGTCATCAATATCTGGCTTAAGGATGTCATCAATATCTAACTTAAGGCTGTCAAGAATATCTGACTTAAGGATGTCACCAAGTTCTGGCTTAAGGATGCCATCAATATCTGTCTTAAGGATGTCATCAATATCAGGCTTATGGATGTTTACCAAATTTTGCTTCTGGGTGTCATCAATATATGGCTTAAGGATATTAACTAAATCTGGCTTAAGGATGTCATCAATATCTGGATAAAGGTTGTCATAAATATCTGATATAAGGGTGTCACCAATTTCTGGTATAAGGATGTTAACCTAATTTGGCTTAACGATGTCATCAATATCTGACTTAAGGATGTTAACCAAATCAGGGTTAGGGATGTCATCAGTATCAATCTTAAGGGTATCATCAATATGAGGTTTAAGGGTGTTAACAATATCTAGCTTAGGGGTGTCACCAATATCTGGCTTAAGGGTGTCACCAATATCTGGCTTAAGGGTGTCACCAATATGTGGCTTAAGGGTGTCACCAATATCTGGCTTAAGGGTGTCACCAATATCTGGCTTAAGGGTGTCACCAATATCTGGCTTAAGGGTGTCACCAATATCTGGCTTAAGGGTGTCACCAATATCTGGCTTAAGGGTGTCACCAATATCTGGCTTAAGGGTGTCACCAATATCTGGCTTAAGGGTGTAAACAAGATCCGCAAGGTTTAAGGATGACTTAAATTTTTGGCTAAAGTGTTTCTCAAATATCAATCAAATACATGTAGATCCTTTTGTTTGTCTGTTCATCTTTAAAACTATTTGAAATGTCTTATTCTATTATTTGTTTTAATTCAGCGACTCTTTTCTTCCTATTGTCACGAAATAACCAAGAATGTAAGAAAATTTAAAAAAATAATAATTAAATTTGGCCTTAATCTTGGTTCCAATTTGGGCCTAAGATTTTTGACCTTCGATTCGAATCATTTCCCAAACTCATTAACATTCCTCCCAAAGCATTCACGCCTGTGACAAACACCAACCGTATGAAAGTGACAATTCGCCAGGGCCAGTTGGTATCGTGACGTCAGCACGGGACCAGTAACCATGCTATTTATGGTGTGGCCGTGCGTTGTGCTGAAATGAGTAGTGTACCACGTGGCGTCCATCACTCACCAACAGTTGCATCCAACAGTTACCCGGAGTTTGACCAAGTTTTGGTTAAAAATAGTTTGGGAGGCTCACTGTTCTTACCTACTTGTAAGTGGGGACTGGGGTCTGTGGAGATGGTAGTTGGAAGTTTGAGAACCGGCTGTGGAGATGTAGTTAGAAGTTTGAGGACCGGCTGTGGAGATGGTAGTTGGAAGTTTGAGGACCGACTGTGGAGATGGTGGCTGGAAGTTTGAGTCCCGGCTGTGGAGATGGTAGTTGGAAGTTTGAGTCCCGGCTGTGGAGATGGTAGTTGGACGTTTGAGTCCTGGCTGTGGAGATGGTGGCTGGAAGTTTGAGTCCCGGCTGTGGAGATGGTAGTTGGAAGTTTGAGTCCCAGCTGTGGAGATGGTAGCTGGAAGTTTGAGTCCCGGCTGTGGAGATGGTAGTTGGAAATTTGAGTCCCGGCTGTGGAGGTGGTAGTTGGAAGTTTGAGTCCCGGCTGTGGAGATGGTGGCTGTAAGTTTGAGTCCCTGTGGAGATGGGGGGTGGAAGTTTGGGTCCCGGTTGTGGAGATGGTAGGTGGAAGTTTGAGTCCCGGCTGTGGAGATGGTAGTTGGAAGTTTGAGTCCCAGCTGTGGAGATGGTAGTTGGAAGTTTGAGTCCCGGCTGTGGAGATGGTAGTTGGAAGTTTGAGTCCCGGCTGTGGAGGTGGTAGTTGGAAGTTTGAGTCCCGGCTGTGGAGATGGTGGCTGTAAGTTTGAGTCCCAGCTGTGGAGATAGTAGTTGGAAGTTTGAGTCCCGGCTGTGGAGATAGTAGTTGGAAGTTTGAGTCCCGGCTGCGGAGATGGTAGTTGGAAGTTTGAGTCCCGGCTGTGGAGATGGTAGTTGGAAATTTGAGTCCCGGCTGTGGAGGTGGTAGTTGGAAGTTTGAGTCCCGGCTGTGGAGATGGTAGTTGGAAGTTTGAGTCCCGGCTGTGGAGATGGTAGTTGGAAGTTTGAGTCCCAGCTGTGGAGATAGTAGTTGGAAGTTTGAGTCCCGGCTGCGGAGATGGTAGTTCGAAGTTTGAGTCCCGGCTGCGGAGATGGTAGTTGGAAGTTTGAGGACCGGGCTTTGGAATTCCGAAGTGAATAACCAACATTTGTTCCAGAGCGAATAATAAAAGGCGTTTGTTTTTTAAATATTAACCTATTTTTGTATACGCAATGAAAAAAAAGGGGGGACTTCATAGACCTTGATGGTTTTGAGTTGTGACTCTTGACTCGGAGTCATCCAGAGGTGATGATCTGGACTCGTGGCAGTTTCTGAGTTGTGGTCCCTGATTGAGAGTTTTCCTTAGATCTGCGCCGGTAACTTGGCTGTGTTCCATGGATGATTGTTGTGGTCCTTGGATGATTGTTGTGACCCATGGATGATTTTTGTGGTCCTTGGATGATTGTTTTGGTCCTTGGATGATTGGTGTGGTCCTTGGATGTTTGTTGTGGTTCTTGGATGATTGTTGTGGTCCTTGGAGATTGTTGTGGTTCTAGGATGATTTTTGTGTTCCATTGATGATTGTTGTGGTCCTTGGATGATTGTTGTGGTCCCCGAAGAAGAGTCACTTAAAAAAAAAATCACATTCCTAGACTTCTAAAAATAATCCTAGCAACGTGACGTGATCTGTTTCTGCACTACCATGAACAACAAGAATGGGTCATAAAATGGTTTTTTGATAGTCACATAAACGTGTGCGACCTTTCTTTGGCCGGAAATAGCATTCATGCCGTGTACAGGGGCAGACGTGACTAGATAAATGGAGAAATTAACGTGGTGTACAGGGGCAGACGGGCGGTGTACAGTGGCAGACGTGACTAGATAAATGGAGAAATTAACGTGGTGTACAGGGGCAGCCGGGCGGTGTACAGGGACAGACGAGCGGTGTACAGGGGCCGACGGGCGATGTACAGGGGCAGACGGGCGATGTACAGGGGCAGACGGGCGGTGTACAGGGGCAGACGGGTGGTGTACATTGGCAGACGGGCGGTGTACAGGGGCAGACATGACTAAAAATGGAGAAAATGTCCCCACCAACCCAAGGAAGAGCCCAATCATAACATCTCTCATGTCACTCCAATCATAAAATCTCTCATGTCACTCCAATCATAACATCTCTCATGTCACTCCAATCATAACATCTCTCATGTCACTCCAATCATAACATCTCTCATGTCACTCCAATCATAACATCTCTCATGTCACTCCAATCATAACATCTCTCATGTCAGCCCAATCATAACATCTCTCATGTCACTCCAATCATAACATCTCTCATGTCACTCCAATCATAAAATCTCTCATGTCAGCCCAATCATAACATCTCTCATGTCACTCCAATCATACCATCTCTCATGTCACTCCAATCATAACATCTCTCATGTCACTCAAATCATAACATCTGTCATGACACTCCACTCATAACATATCTCATGTCACTCCAATCATAACATCTCTCATGTCACGTCTGTTTATTGTCAAATGCCGCAGGAATGACTGACTGAACTGTTGGGAGTGTTCACTCACTGTGTGTGTGTGGTTTTTTTAGGGTAGGGTTTGGATATACGATTGTGGACCAAAAAAAATCACAGAAACTTTGGATTTAACGTTAATTTTTATATGTAAGTCTATAAACTAAATAATCAGTAAATGGAAGTTGGATACGGCTCATTAGGAACGTGGTTTGATTCTCGCTTAGGATTAAATGTGTGTGTTTTATTTGTATTATGTGTACATGTTATATTCACACATTTAATTATCCGATGTATTTATAATTAGTTACATTGTTATGCATGAAACCAATAGACATACTATTACAGATTGAATAACACTAAATGGTAGAAGGCGATTGCGCAAAGACTAAGCTCTCGCCCAAAAGGATTGACATTTGAATTTGGATCGGGGTGACACATGTTCTTAGTTTTTGTTGGGTGATGTGTGTTTGATTTAAAAGCATCTGCCTGTGATTACCCCGACACATCTGCCTCTGAACACCCCGACACATCTGCCTCTGAACACCCCGACACATCTGCCTCTGATCACCCCGACACATCTGCCTCTGATCACCCCGACACATCTGCCTCTGATCACTCCGACACATCTGCCTCTGATCACCCCGACACATCTGCCTCTGATCACCCCGACACATCTGCCTCTGATCACCCCGACACATCTGCCTCTGATCACCCCGACACATCTGCCTCTGATCACCCCGACACATCTGCCTCTCATCACCCCGACACATCTGCCTCTGATCACCCCGACACATCTGCCTCTCTTCACCCCGACACATCTGCCTCTGATCACCCCGACACATCTGCCTCTGATCACCCCGACACATCTGCCTCTGATCACCCCGACACATCTGCCTCTCTTCACCCCGACACATCTGCCTCTCTTCACCCCGACACATCTGCCTCTGATCACCCCGACACATCTGCCTCTGATCACCCCGACACATCTGCCTCTGATCACCCCGACACATCTGCCTCTGATCACCCCGACACATCTGCCTCTGATCACCCCGACACATCTGCCTCTGATCACCCCGACACATCTGCCTCTGATCACCCCGACACATCTGCCTCTGATCACCCCGACACATCTGCCTCTGATCACCCCGACACATCTGCCTCTGATCACCCCGACACATCTGCCTCTGATCACCCCGACACATCTGCCTCTGATCACCCCGACACATCTGCCTCTGATCACCCCGACACATCTGCCTCTGATCACCCCGACACATCTGCCTCTGATCACCCCGACACATCTGCCTCTGATCACCCCGACACATCTGCCTCTGATCACCCCGACACATCTGCCTCTGATCACCCCGACACATCTGCCTCTGATCACCCCGACACATCTGCCTCTGATCACCCCGACACATCTGCCTCTGATCACCCCGACACATCTGCCTCTGATCACCCCGACACATCTGCCTCTGATCACCCCGACACATCTGCCTCTGATCACCCCGACACATCTGCCTCTGATCACCCCGACACATCTGCCTCTGATCACCCCGACACATCTGCCTCTGATCACCCCGACACATCTGCCTCTGATCACCCCGACACATCTGCCTCTCTTCACCCCGACACATCTGCCTCTCTTCACCCCGACACATCTGCCTCTCTTCACCCCGACACATCTGCCTCTCTTCACCCCGACACATCTGCCTCTCTTCACCCCGACACATCTGCCTCTCTTCACCCCGACACATCTGCCTCTGATCACCCCGACACATCTCCTCTCTTCACACCGACACATCTGCCTCTGATCACCCCGACACATCTGCCTCTGATCACCCCGACACATCTGCCTCTGATCACCCCGACACATCTGCCTCTCTTCACCCCGACACATCTGCCTCTGATCACTTTTTTTTTCCTGGCAAAACTTTTTTCCGTTGATATTTTTTGTCCTGTGACTTTTCCCCCCTCAGCCGTTTCCCTTGAGCCTTTGTCTCAGATCCCGGATATTTTTCCCTGATCCCTTCCAGGTCCACCTTTGCGATCCCAGATTTGCTAAAGAATTTGAATAGATTACAATGAAGAACATAGCCTGGCCTTTGTTCTGATGGTTCCAGACTTGGCGTTAGATCAAATTATTTCTCCAATGTCATAAAAATGCCAAAATTGCTATCTCCAACAGTTTTTCCTGCTGAAAGCAACCCCCCCCCCCACACACACACACAATAGAGACCCCTCCCCCAAACCCACACAGAAGAGCCCCCATTAATATGCCCCAGAAAACTCACATTATGAGTACATTTTCTCTGCACTCTAAGATATCTGGATACCCCAAGTACCTCCATCCCTTTATATTCTTTGACATGCCTGTTTCAACACCTCTGACCGAGTAGTTACACCATACAAAAGTGCACACTTATCTATGCCATTTCAATTATTATGGCCATTGTTGCACTGCACATCATGGCAGAATGCCCCGCATAACTGGTTTTCTGTCCTGCGCTGTAGCAGTTCTCAAGTAGCGATTCAAGAGACAATGGATTGACAGATGCACTTCTAAACATACATCACGCCTTCGGTCACGAGATAAGAGATTGGGGTGGAGGATTTCTAGTGTGACGGACACAGTTTTTTCGATTGCGTCATAGATTTGTGTGTAGATGTACGTTTATTTTAGTTATATTTACTACTTTTAGGTGGATAAGAAAAGTGGGTATAGTGTGGTAGCTAGTGGGGTACAACGTGGAGGCTAGTGGGGTATAACGTGGAGGCTAGTGGGGTATAACGTGGAGGCTAGTGGAGTATAACGTGGAGGCTAGTGAGGTATAACGTGGAGGCTAGTGGGGTATAACGTGGAGGCTAGTGTCGTATAACGCGGAGGCTAGTGTCGTATAACGTGGAGGCTAGTGGGGTATAACGTGGAGGCTAGTGGGGTATAACGTGGAGGCTAGTGGGGTATAACGTGGAGGCTAGTGTCGTATAACGTGGAGGCTAGTGGGGTATAACGTGGAGGCTAGTGGGGTATAACGTGGAGGCTAGTGGGGTATAACGTGGCGGCTGAAAGTAGAGAAGTCGCATTAATCGGATGTTTTTTGATGCGGGAAATTACATTTTTAATTGCCCACTGGCTAAGTGTTGACTACTTGCTATATGTTGACCACTGGCTATGTGTTGACCACTGGCTATGTGTTGACTACTTGCTATGTGTTGACCACTGGCTATGTGTTGACTACTTGCTATGTGTTGACCACTGGCTATATGTTGACCACTGGCTATGTGTTGACCACTGGCTATGTGTTGACTACTTGCTATGTGTTGACCACTGGCTATATGTTGACCACTGGCTATGTGTTGACCACTGGCTATGTGTTGACTACTGGCTATGTGTTGACCACTGGCTATGTGTTAACTACTTGCTATGTGTTGACCGCTGGCTAAGTGTTGACTATTGGCTATGTGTTAACTACTTGCTATATGTTGACCGCTGGCTAAGCGTTGACTACTTCCTATGTGTTGACCGCTGGAAATGTGTTGACTACCTTGTCCGGTATTGTTGGTTGATATGTCGTAATGTCTTCAACCCAAGATACATATATCCTACATTACATACATAAGTTATATCTGTTACTTATTGAGAACCTCTGAACTCCTTCCTGAGAGGTGGGTGGGGCAAAGGGCTCAAGAAAAAACAAACTAAACACAGTTGTGAAAACTTGTGTGTTAATGCGTTATTTAACAATAACATGATATTTGGTATATTTATTTATTTATTTAGGCATTTTTATATAGCGCTTATCATAAAGCTCTAAGCGCTTTACAATTATTAAAACATGTAAACTAAGTAAATACAATGAGACACTAGGATAGTAACTACTATACTAAAGAAACAATGAAAATGGCTATAAAACGAGGACACTTTGACACTTCAGGATCAACCCGAAACAGAAAATGAGGTAGGGCGAGGAGGGTGCATCACAGGTCATAGGCGGACCTAAACAGATGAGTTTTAAGGGACTTTTTGAAAATGGACGAGGTTTCACTATGACGTATATGGAAGGGGAGCTGGTTCCAGAACGTGGGCCCATGGAAGCAGAAGGAGCGTTCACCGATGGTCTTAGTTTTAGTATATCTAGCTAGAACATGCACTATTTTATATCACAATACCATGATATTTGGTATATCTGGCTAGAAGATGAATTATTTATGTAAGATTAACGTGATGTTTGGTGCAGCTATAGCTATAAAATGAAGTATATTATACCACATAAGATATTTGGTATATCTAGCTAAACATAAGTTATTTTCTGTAAAAAAATGATATTTGCTATATCTGGCTACAACATGAACTATTATATACAACATAGCATGATATTTTGTATATATGTATATATATATATCTAGAATATAAACTATTTATATATATATCTAGCTAGCACACGAACTATTTTATACAACAATAACATGATATTATATTATATTAAATCTAGTTAGAACATGAACTATTTTAATTTTATGCAACAATGATATACGGCGTATCATATAGTCACAACATGCAATAATAGATATACAATAACATATGTTATAATTTATAATATATAACAACTAGGGCTTAACTGGGTGCAGTTTTATTACAACTGGCCCGCGTATTTTGAGAAAATACCCGATGGGTCCAAGTGTATAAACAATAGTCATACAGAGAGTCGAACACCCAACCTGTCTGCCTTTAAACAATATGCCTACAGGCAGTTCTGCACCCAACCTGTCTGCCTTTAAACAATATGCCTACAGGCAGTTCTGTACCCAACCTGTCTCCCTTTAAACAATATGCCTACAGACAGTTCTGCACCCTACCTGTCTCCCTTTAAACAATATGCCTACAGGCAGTTCTGCACCCTACCTGTCTGCCTTTAAACAATATGCCTACAGGCAGTTCTGCACCCAACCTGTCTCCCTTTAAACAATATGCCTACAGGCAGTTCTGCACCCTACCTGTCTGCCTTTAAACAATATGCCTACAGACAGTTCTGCACCCTACCTGTCTGCCTTTAAACAATATGCCTACAGGCAGTTCTGCACCCAACCTGTCTCCCTTTAAACAATATGCCTACAGGCAGTTCTGCACCCAACCTGTCTCCCTTTAAACAATATGCCTACAGGCAGTTCTGCACCCAACCTGTCTGCTTTTAAACAATATGCCTACATACAGTTCTGCACCCTACCTGTCTCCTTTTAAACAATATGCCTACAGACAGTTCTGCACCCAACCTGTCTGCCTTTAATCAATATGCCTACAGGCAGTTCTGCACCCAACCTGTCTCCCTTTAAACAATATGCCTACAGGCAGTTCTGCACCCAACCTGTCTCCCTTTAAACAATATGCCTACAGGCAGTTCTGCACCCAACCTGCCTCCCTTTAAACAATAACAATAACAGTCCTACATACAGGACTACATACAGTCCTGTACCGAACCCGTCGCTCTTTATTGATTGATATAACCCCCCCCCCCCCCAAAAAAAAAAAAAACAACAACAATAACCTAATGACCGGAGTTCAACCGTCACTTCACGCATAACGCTCGCTGTGTGACAGCCCGTCTCTGTTCCCCTCAGTACTATCAATATAAAACATGTGGAGTCGGGGAGGGGCCGGTTTCGAAGCAGGACGCACAAGAAGGAAAAGATGTATAAGAGATACCAAGCAATAGATATGTTCATAAGTATAACACGACATATGTTTTATACTTAAGAGGACACCATAAAGTGAAACCAGTTTAAATTATTTCAAAATAATGTCATATTATATGACACACTACCGTGAAATCTATGAAACATTACCGTGAAATATGTTACGAATAGACCTCGTTGATAATACTGCCGTTCAAACAAGAACAACTGCAAACATGCCGCATTACAGCATAAAGGATACTATGGCAACAAAGCAAGGAACGTGTCGACAGGATGCCTTCATCCGACAACAAACAAGAGTACAAACAGAATTCCATTTTAAAACAACAACACTGAGAGCTGAAAAGTGAGTACCCGAGAGGGCAGCACAAGACATCCTCCCATATGTTGCTTCACTCATTTCCTTTTCTGAAAACCTTTTTTTTAGTTTTACTAACAATGATTGCAGTCCCTCCCCCTTGTTACCATGAAAGAAACCTTATACTATATTCATAGAACTTAATCGGGTCAAAAGTGCATGTCTTTAGGTTAAAATTGTTTTCATGAATGACAAGTTCATAATTATTTTTAAAAAGCGTTACTACAACTTTATAACTGTTTAGATTTTAAACCATAAACAATTGAAAGCGTACACAGTCGACATTGTTCAACATCCATCATACAGGGGATTTGGTATAGCATGGACATTAGTTTTAGCGCCTCAAAATCACGTCTGCGACTTGTTTGTGGCCGTTACATCCATAAACTGGCCTCCTGACCTTGTTTACTATGTGACCTCTGACCCTAAGGTTATCTCTGGTCCTTGACAGAGTCTTGCTGTTACGGGTGTTTTGAAATGAATCACGTGACTGGTCGGCCACTGACGACCAAAATGGTTCACTGGTAGACTACCCCTGTACAAGAATGAGGAACCTGATTGAGTACATGTGTCTTACTTGTCTAGTCTAGCTCGTGACTTAACATTTCAACAATATCAACAGCCTCCCCCCCCCACCCCTCTTACACACACCCGCATGTAGACATGTTATGTGGGTACAAGAATTCTTCACTTATGGTATTTTAGTTGATATATTACATAGATACCATATCAACGCTAGATCTTGGCTAGGGTATACTATGTACTTCACACAAGTCTTTTATTAAAAAGCCTTTATGTAACTTGTCGCGAACCATAATCTCCCTGGGTATTTTAAAAGCCAGATTTAAACCAACGACCACGCATGAACCATAATCTCCCTGGGTATTTTAAAAGCCAGATTTAAACCATTATCAACACATCACAGAGGACTGCAGTCGGGTACATCTATATATATATAATTCGCCAGCAAAGGTCCAACAACACCACCACGCAGGCTATATATATATATACGCCAGAGTGTGGTCCAATAATGAGTTCACTAACGCGCAAAATATAATTCCAGATAAACTACGCTAAATGATATATATCTATTTTAATACCGAAATTGCGTTTGGTGCGTAATATTTTCTATTATAGTATAGTATTCTAATATAGTAGTTTCTATTAGCCGTACATAACCCCTACTAGCGTTACATAGTTTCTACTAGTGGTACATACTTCTACTAGTGGTGCATAGCCTCTACTAGTGGTACATAGCCTCTACTAGTGGTACATAGCATCTACTACTGGTACATAGCCTCTACTAGTGGTACATAGCATCTACTAGTGGTACATAGCTTGTACTAGTGATACATAGCTTTTACTAGTGGTACATAGCCTCTACTAGTGGTACATAGCCTCTACTAGTGGTACATAGCTTGTACTAGTGGTACATAGCCTCTACTAGTGGTACATATCCTCTACTAGTGGTACATAGCCTCTACTAGTGGTACATATCCTCTACTAGTGGTACATAGCTTTAACCAGTGGTACATAGCTTGTACTAGTGGTACATAGCTTGTACTAGGGGTGCATAGCTTGTACTAGTGGTACATAGCCTCTACTAGTGATACTTAGCTTGTACTAGTGGTACATAGCTTGTACAAGTGGTACATAGCCTCTACTAGTGACGCATTTACTCTATTCAATAGGGATGGGTTTCTGGTGGAATGTTTCCATAAGGTTATCCTTTGAAATACTAGTTATTTCTTGCTCGAAATCTAAACATAGTAAATCAAATTTCCTCACAAGATATTTGATCATCATGTAGACACACATTAGTACTGGTAACGATGATTTACTGATATAAACCATTTAAATACATTTCTGACTTTTCTCCGCCTTTGACTTCTGTCATGACTTAGAAGTTGCCGGTAGACAGTTATAGTGTTTTTGATGGTCATGTCATGCGCACCTGACTTTGACTATAACGGTAGTGGCTATGTACAAAGATTGCTTCTCCACACAAGATACTCCGTCCACCATTTGACCCAGTTTTTTTTGAATGGCATAATTTAGGACGAGTCTGTCATTGTAAATATTTTGAGGATGTTTAAAAATAGTCGCCATCCGTTCAGCCATTCATGACGGAGTCAGTTCCACTCTGATTCAACTAACTGGTTGGGAGTTAGTTCACTGTGTAGTCGTCTTGGGGTCAGACTTTAATCTATGTCTTACATCATGCCAATGTAGACATTTTGGCGCGACAGTTAACCCCATAAGTGCTGTTGTTGCATGGTAACACCAAAAGTACTGCTGTTGCATGGTAACACCAAAAGTACTGTTGTTGTACGGTAACATCAAAAGTGCTATTGTTGCATGGTAACATAAAAAGTACTGTTGTTGCACGGTAACATAAAACGTACTGGTGTTGCATGGTAACACCAAAAGTACTGTTGTTGCACGGTAACATCAAAAGTTCTGTTGTTGCACGGTAACATCTAAAGTGCTGTTGTTGCACGGTAACACCAAAAGTACTGTTGTTGCACGGTAACATCTAAAGTGCTGTTGTTTCACGGTAACATCAAAAGTACTGTTGTTGCATGGTAACATCAAAAGTACTGTTGTTGCACGGTGGTACACTTTCTATGATGCATGAATTTGTGAGTTGCAAAAGTACAATTAGACACATTACAGGTCTCTGTACAATTAGATACAAAATAGGTCACTGTATACTTAGACACATAACAGGTCTCTGTACAATTAGATACATAATAGGTCTCTGTACAATAAGACACATAACAGGTCTCTGTACAATATAGGTCTCTGTACAATTAGACACATAACAAGTCTCTGTACAATATAGGTCTCTGTACAATTAGACACATAACCGGTCTCTGCACAATATATGTCTCTGTACAAGTAGACATTTCACAGGTCCCTCTGTCGTTTGTAGTATAAATCTATGTCTCATTTGTAGGACTTTAAAGGCGGACTATGTTTCTTCATTGTCTCATCTGGAGTCTGTTTGTCTCTCATCTGGAGTCATTTTGTCTCATCTGGAGTCATTTTGTCTCATCTGGAGTCAGTTTGTCTCATCCGGAGTCAACTGACACCACCCCCCCCCCCGACTCCGAGCTCTTCTACTCCAGACGGTCTGCAAGGCTTAGGGTATTGGGCTTATCGTTAAGTCGTAACGATACAACGTAGGACAGGTCCAAGGCCCGTCTTATCTACAGCCCAAGATGTTGGCCCTATAACCTGATAGGGTTTGGGAGATATTCAAACAATAGTTCAAACGATTTGAAAAAGTTGACCCGGTTAGGTTTAAACGGACGTTTTTGTCTTTTGCCCTTGTGGCTATCTCGTCATTCCTGCAAGAACTGGCAGAGTCACTCAAGCGAATCTGGTTTAGCTTTACTATGGCTTAAAAACTTATAAAAACATATGTGTGTCTAAAGGGCGTTCGGATACGTCGTACGGTCGTGCATTTCAATAGCTTCTCCTTGTGGAGTAAGTGCCTTATATTATGGGACCTTTCTTAGGCAATACTGTGGTATCTTTGTGCTAACGCTAAGTTAGGCAATACTGTGTTATCTTTGTGCCAACACTAAGTTGGGTAATACTATGGTATATTTGTGCCAACACTGAGTTAGGTAATAATGTGGCATTTTTGTGTCAATACTAAGTTAGGTAATACTATGGTATCTTTGTGCCACCACTAAGTTGGGTAATAATGTGGTCTCTTTGTGTCAATACTAAGTTAGGTAATACTATGGTATCTTTGTGCCACCACTAAGTTGGGTAATAATGTGGCATCTTTGTGTCAATACTAAGTTACGTAATACTATGGTATCTTTGTGCCACCACTAAGTTGGGTAATAATGTGGCATCTTTGTGTCAATACTAAGTTAGGTAATACTATGGTTTCTTTGTGCCCATACTAAGTTGGGTAATAATAGGGTATATTTGTGCCAATACTAAGTTAGGTAATGCTATGTTATCTTTGTGCCCACACTAAGTTAGGTAATGGTATTCTATCGGCAGTGCTCTACATGGACTGTAGAAATAAGAGCTATCTGACGCCCACTTGTGTAGTGCCGAGTTCTGTTGGGGTTCTAGAGTTCTCGTGGAATTCCAAAGGTCGTTGATTTGGTGAATTCGTTCAACTATTGATGCATTACTTATTGAAGTTAGTTTGGTGATGTTCTGGAACTGTTGGTGCATTACTTGTTTTTGTTTATTTTGTTTATGTTGTTCAACTATTGGTGCATTACTTGCTGTTGTCAACTTGGTGATGTTGTTCAACTGTTGGTGCATTACTTGCTGTTGTCAACTTGGTGATGTTGTTCAACTGTTGGTGCATTACTTGCTGTTGTTAACTTGGTGATGTTGTTCAACTGTTGGTGCATTACTTGCTGTTGTCAACTTGGTGATGTTGCTGAACTGGGGATGACATGTTATTTGTTTACATCTTCGAGCCATTAACTTGGTGGAGTTGTTGAAGTGTTGAAATACATTTGGTGGCAACTTGGTGGGGCTGTAACAGTTGCTGGAAAGTAAATACTGTTGAATTTGCTATCGTCATTAGTTGAATTACATGTCCTCAATTATCCTGGAAGTTTAGGTGAACCAATCGACTTGTAGTTTAGGTGAACCCATTGTAATGGTTGTTAAGGTGAACCCATTGTCCTCGTCGTTTAGGTGAATCCATTGTCCTCGTAGTTTAGGTGAACCCATTCCCCTCGTCGTTTAGGTGAACCCATTGTCCTGGAAGTTTAGGTGAACCCATTGTCCTGGACGTTTAGGTGAACCCATTGTCCTGGAAGTTTAGGTGAACCCATTGTCCTGGAAGTTTAGGTGAACCCATTGTCCTCGTCGTTTAGGTGAACCCATTGTCCTCGTCGTTTAGGTGAATCCATTGTCCTCGTAGTTTAGGTGAACCCATTGTCCTCGTCGTTTAGGTGAATCCATTGTCCTCGTAGTTTAGGTGAACCCATTCCCCTCGTCGTTTAGGTGAACCCATTGTCCTGGAAGTTTAGGTGAACCCATTGTCCTGGAAGTTTAGGTGAACCCATTGTCCTCGTCGTTTAGGTGAACCCATTGTCCTCGTCGTTTAGGTGAATCCATTGTCCTCGTAGTTTAGGTGAACCCATTGTCCTCGTCGTTTAGGTGAATCCATTGTCCTCGTAGTTTAGGTGAACCCATTCCCCTCGTCGTTTAGGTGAACCCATTGTCCTGGAAGTTTAGGTGAACCCATTGTCCTGGAAGTTTAGGTGAACCCATTGTCCTCGTCGTTTAGGTGAACCCATTGTCCTCGTCGTTTAGGTGAATCCATTGTCCTCGTAGTTTAGGTGAACCCATTGTCCTCGTCGTTTAGGTGAATCCATTGTCCTCGTAGTTTAGGTGAACCCATTCCCCTCGTCGTTTAGGTGAACCCATTGTCCTGGAAGTTTAGGTGAACCCATTGTCCTGGACGTTTAGGTGAACCCATTGTCCTGGAAGTTTAGGTGAACCCATTGTCCTGGAAGTTTAGGTGAACCCATTGTCCTCGTAGTTTAGGTGAACCCATTGTACTGGAAGTTTAGGTGAACCCATTGTCCTCGTAGTTTAGGTGAACCCATTGTCCTCGTAGTTTAGGTGAACCCATTGTCATGGAAGTTTAGGTGAACCCATTGTCCTGGAAGTTTAGGTGAACCCATTGTCCTCGTAGTTTAGGTGAACCCATTGTCCTCGTAGTTTAGGTGAACCCATTGTCCTCGTAGTTTAGGTGAACCCATTGTCCTGGAAGTTTAGGTGAACCCATTGTCCTGGAAGTTTAGGTGAACCCATTGTCCTCGTAGTTTAGGTGAACCCTTTGTCCTTGAAGTTTAGGTGAACCCATTGACCTGGAAGTTTAGGTGAACCCATTGTCCTGGAAGTTTAGGTGAACCCATTGTCCTGGAAGTTTAGGTGAACCCATTGTCCTGGAAGTTTAGGTGAACCGTTGTCCTGGAAGTTTAGGTGAACCCATTGCCCTCGTCGTGTAGGTGAACCCATTGTCCTGGAAGTTTAGGTGAACCCATTGTCCTTGTCGTTTAGGTTAACCAATAGACTCGTAGTTTAGGTGAATCAATTGACTCGTAGTTCAGGTGAATAAATCGTTCTCGACCTGTAAGCCTTGCGGAGTGCTGTGACAGCTCTATTGGAACGTTGTGAAATGTAATCCTTGATTGGTGCTGTGACAGCTCTATTGGAACGGTGTTAAATGTAAGCCTTGATTGGTGCTATGAGAGTTATATTGGAAGAGTTGATACTCTTAGAGCTGTCTCTAGTTAGTACTCTTCGAGGTGTCTCTAGTTAGTACTCTTAGAGGTGTCTCCAGTTAGTACTCTTAGAGTTGTCTCTATTGGTACTCTTAGAGTTGTCTCTATTGGTACTCTTAGAGCTGTCTCTATTGGTACTCTTAGAACTGTCTCTAGTTGGTACTCTTAGAGCTGTCTCTATTGGTACTCTTCGAGCTGTCTCTAGTTGGTACACTTAGAGCTGTTTCTATTGGTACTCTTCGAGCTGTCTCTAGTTGGTACTCTTAGAGCTGTCTAGTTGGTACTCTTAAAGGAGCATATCACCAGGTATGTTGTTGCTATGTGCTTTCAATCCATTCTGCCATGTATTCTCACGTGTGTTTGACACGCCATGTGCTTATTCAGGATTTCTCCAAGATGTTTACATGGATATCTCCTAGATGAGTACAAAAAATATCTCCTAGATGTGTACACAAGATATCTCCTAGATGTGTACACAAGATATCTCCTAGATGTGTACACAAAATATCTCATAAATATGTACACAGGATATCTCCTAGATGTACACACATGATATCTCCTAGATGTGTACACAATATATCTTCTAGATGTGTACACAAGATATCTCCTATTGCAGTGCATGATTAATGATTAGTGGCAAAACGTATAAAGAGATCATTTTTCTCTTGACGCCAGAGCCAGTTTTTTTTTTTTTTTTATCGGGCGTCATAACAATTTCTAAGACGCCTGGGTTATTCTTTGGACACACCCCCCCTGCCCCGATCATGAACGAAAGAGGAGATTTATATACATATTTATGTAACTCTTGGTTTACATAGATATGCCATTTTAAACTGGTAGCAAGTAGACCCCCCCCCCC
>CAXITT010000128.1:842146-859668 GCA_964033795.1 Lymnaea stagnalis | reverse complement strand
CAACGTTAGATCCGACTCTGACTGCCCCACTCAACAACGTTAGATCCGACTCTGACTGCCCCACTCAACAACGTTAGATCCGACTCTGACTGCCCCACTCAACAACGTTAGATCCGACTCTGACTGCCCCACTCAACAACGTTAGATCCTACTCTGACTGCCCCATTTAACAACGTTAGATCCGACTCTGACTGCCCCACTCAACAACGTTAGATCCGACTCTGACTGCCCCATTTAACAACGTTAGATCCTACTCTGACTGCCTCATTAAACAACATTTGATCCTACTCTGACCGCCCCACTCAACAACATTAGATCCTACTCTGACTGCCCCACTCAACAACGTTAGATCCGACTCTGACTGCCTCATTAAACAACATTAGATCCGTCTCTGACTGCGCCACTCAACAACGTTAGATCCGACTCTGACTGCCCCATTTAACAACGTTAGATCCTACTCTGACTGCCCCACTCAACAACGTTAGATCCGACTCTGACTGCCCCACTCAACAACGTTAGATCCGACTCTGACTGCCCCATTCAACAACGTTAGATCCGACTCTGACTGCCCCACTCAACAACGTTAGATCCGACTCTGACTGCCCCACTCAACAACGTTAGATCCGACTCTGACTGCCACTTCAACGACGTTAGATCCGACTCTGACTGCCACTTCAACGACGTTTATGTATTTCAGTGCCCAAATGTTTGGTATCGGTAGATGAAAGCGTTTTAAGAAATAGTGACACGTCACCAATAAAAACTTCTGCTGTATTTGTTAATTGGTTTTAATTCTGGGACATTCTTGCATCTGGGTTTTTCAAGTTGTACGTGACATCTGGGTTGTACTAGTCGTGCGTGACAATTGGGTTGCACAAGTCGTACGTGACATCTGGGTTGTACAAGTCGTGCTGGACATCTGGATTGTACAAGTTGTACGTGACATCTGGTTTGAACAAAGCGAACGTGACATCTGGTTGGCTCTGTGAGTTATGACGTCAAGTACACTGTGTCGGTGTGTGACAACTGTCACAAAACATGCCAGCTTCCGGTGAGACAACTCTAGCTCCACATTTTGTTAGCCAATGGTGAAAGACTGTAATCGTGGCATAATGTTAAGCCTAGTGTAACGTGGAGGCCCCCCCTCCTCATCACAGAGACCACCCGCCCCTGAACTCTACTCACCTTAATTTCACGCTGATTGCACCGGGTCCTGTGGACAAATCCACCAGCGAGATGGGCAGCTGACATCAATCAATACTGACCTTCGTTCGGACATTTCGGAGTCGTCTGCCAACCAATTTTGGGTTAACTAGTGTGTGGATGGGTGGGTTAGTGGTGGGTGTTTCACTTAAAATGTGTATTGTGTATTGAAATACTATAGTTCATAAAAAAAAAAAAAAATGTCTTCTTCTTGACGAAGAACTCCGCCCAGGGACACGTGTACAAAAAGCGGTCTATTTTTGAAGTGCTTGCGGTAGGCAAGGTCACGCCAGCCATTCCACGAATACCCCAGGTCACGCCAGCCATTCAACAAATGCCCTAAGTCACGCCAGCCATTTAAACTTTATCGGATGCTATTTCTCCAATGTCATGTCACCCCTGTCATGTCACCCCTGTCGTGTCCCCAATGTCATGTCACTCCAATATCATGTCACCCCTGTCATGTCACCCCTGTAGTGTCCCCAATGTCATGTCACCCCTGTCATGTCACCCCTGTAGTGTCCCTAATGTCATGTCACCCGTCATGTCACCCCTGTCATGTCACCCCTGTCATGTCACCCCTGTCATGTCACCCCTGTCGTGTCCCCAATGCCGTGTTCCCCATTTTAAGCATCCAATATTGCGTCCTTAATGTAATGTCCCACATGTGATTTCCCCAATGTCATGCCCCATGTTGTGTCATTAATGTCATGTCTCATAAGTCCAAAGCCAAGTCCCATATCGTGTCCCTTATGTCCTGTCTCATATTTCGTGTTCCTATGCCATTTTCCCATTCTCAGGTCAAGCGATCATGCCCCCCCCCCCTTTTTTTTTTCTTGTTGTTGTGTATCGGCTGCACTTCAAATGCTATCAATTTAAACTTCTTTGTTGTAATTAGCTTTTTGGACTGGGAAAAGGTCAAGGACGTCTGTCGGGTAAGACGCAAGGGCAGTGTGTCTTAGAGCTAGTTGCTAGGTGTCAAAGTGCTAGTAGCAAGACACTCAAAATATATGTAACCTCTTTGTAACATCACCTCATTTGNTTAACTTTTCAGTTTCGGCCGAAACCGAAACTTGGCCGAAAGTGATAAAATCGCCACTTTCGGCGCCGAAACCGAAGCCGAAGCCGAAATTCGGTCAGCCTCTAGTTCACACGTTAAAATTTTCGTCAAATTTCTTTTCTAACGTGCTTTAGTAAAACAAAATAATGCGTTCAAAAAGGATAAACTTTGAAAACCCCCTGATATCGATACGCTTTCTTGTATGTAATTTAGATTTGGTTGAGTTCAAGGATGATGCAGTAATGGTCACGTGGTGCGAAACAGGTTGCTTGTTGGTTACTTGTGTTGGTAGGTCGGGGCTTGTAAACACAACTTGGAGAGTGAATCCATTGGGTAGTCTGGCTTTGTACTCACGAATTAGGAGAGTGAATCCATTGGTAGGTCTAACCTTGTACACACGCATTAGGAGAATGAATCCATTGGTAGGTCTGGCCTTGTACACACGCATTAGGAGAGTGAATCCATTGGTAGGTCTGGCCTTGTACACACGCATTAGGAGAGTGAATCCATGGGGTGGTCTGGCTTTGTACACACGAATTAGGAGAGTGAATCCATTGGTAGGTCTGGCCTTGTACACGCGAATTAGGAGAGTGAATCCATGGGGAGGTCGAAGGAACTAGCCACTGTTGAGTTTAAGACTGACAATGACAGTGGGTAAGTATGAAATTGTAAAAGTATTTTCTTTCGCACAAATGTATTTCATTCAAATTCGGGATACGGTTGACAATGATATGTACTTTGGGATACGGTTGACAATGATATGTGCTTTGGGATACAGTTGACAATAATATGCACTTTGGGATACGGTTGACAATGATATGTACTTTGGGATACGGATGACAATGATATGTACTTTGGGATACGGATGACAATGACATGCACTTCAGAGCCCCTAATGATAGAAGCCAGCCGTTAGAGAGAATCAGTTGCCATGGCGATCCCAGCTAAGATGAGAGGAAACACTTGCCGCGGTCCAATGGTAGGGACTACAGGTGGCCTTCATTGGGGTAACACCATCACTACAGGTGGCCTTCATTAGGGTAACACCATCACTACAGGTGGCCTACATTAGGGTAACACCATCACTACAGGTGGCCTTCATTAGGGTAACACCATCACTACAGGTGGCCTTCATTAGGGTAACACCATCACGGATCACTACAGGTGGCCTTCATTAGGGTAACACCATCACTACAGGTGGCCTTCATTAGGGTAACACCATCACTACAGGTGGCCTTCATTAGGGTAACACCATCACGGATCACTTCAGGTGGCCTTCATTAGGGTAACACCATCACTACAGGTGGCCTTCATTAGGGTAACACCATCACTACAGGTGGCCTTCATTAGGGTAACACCATGACGGATCGCTTCAGGTGGCCCTTTATAACATTTGCCAAGTCGTGGCGACCCACAGCCAGAATTATACCCTGAAATTGAGAAACGAGTGCTGGGAAAAAAAAGGGGGGGGGTAGGGCAGAGCTTCTTTCCACTGGTAGATAAAAAGTGTCGATAATGTCATTTGGTAAGGGGGGGGGGGACAGAGGGAAGCAGAACTAAAGCTATTGACATGTGGAGGGTTCTGTAGAAGGGGGTCTGTGAGTCAATCACCAGACATGTTAGGTACCGTCACGTGACTCACCTGGTGATAGTTGTGTGTGGAGCTGACAACTTTTTAGTGTAGACACAACAACACAAACGTCAATCATATGTCATGTCATTTTTGACAACTGAAAAGAAACTGTCAAAATAATGAATCTTAGTTTTTTGTTTTTTTTTAAATTTGTATTTTTACTTTAGTAAGAGTGTAGTGACAATAAGAAACTAGACAGGTGGCTGTTAATTAAAATTTAAAACATGACATAATAAAAAATGCACATGTTTAGCACCCGCCCCTTTCCCCCCGCCCCTTTCCCCCCTCCCCTTTTCAAATTTCTGAAATTCTACAACGAAACCTTATATTTTTTCTGGTGACCTCCAGGGGGGGGGGAGGAGGGGTCGTGAGCCATAGCTTGAAAACCACTGCCCTAATACATAAATATAACATATGCGTCTATGTTGCTGGTGGCTGGTTGGTAGCAGTTTTCATTTTTCTAATATCAGTGTGCTAAATATTGTCCTAAATCTTGACATCATCACCATGTCGTTACCAGCGTAGCCATCCTTAAACATTGTTTCACGTATGAAATGAGTGTTAAACTGCATTACTATAATTGAATCCTATGACAGAACTTAGAATTGATCTAAACACATACACAACTTTGGCTTTAGCTACTCAGTACCATAAGGCAGTCAGCGTGTGTACTGAAATATTGATTGTAAATAGAAAGTGCCGTGTTTATAATCAAAGCTGTGCTGCATCTTGCTAAGACACGTGATTACACAAACTTCGCAGCCAGTCCATTATTAGTTTTTCAGAGCTCTATAGTTTCATTTGTATGACAGTTAGTTTCACACCAATCGCTTTTCCGTTTTCTATTAAAAATGTACAAGCAGCTGTTTTTTAAAAGCTATACTGGCTCTATGCATTTAGTTTTCATTTCTCCCCATTGATAGAAAATGAGAGGATAGATCAATTTTTTTAAAACCCGGTGTCGTATTTGTTCCGGTCCCGGGTATGTGCCGGGTGTGTCCCGGGTATGTACCGAGTGTGCCGCTACGGGATGTCTCCCGGAGTACGGGTCAGAAACCGACTAAGGCCTAGTATATACATCCAGTGGCGTAGCGAGGGTGTTTGGCGCCCGGGGACAAGTTTCGCGCCCGGGGACAAGATCCATTTTTAGCGCCCCTTTTTGTTTTTTTCAACTCTCAAACCCATTATTTTCATCAATAAAATAATATCAAAGCACATTTTGGCGCCCCTAACTAGCTGGCGCCCGGGACATCTGCCCCCCTGCCCCCACCACGCTACGCCTCTGTATACATCTCAAGATTTACCTGGTCAGCAATGGTCACGTCAGATGAGTTTACGTCTTAGATCTCAAGCCTCTAGAATTCCCAAAATTCCCCCAAATAACTGACAGATAGGTTGTCAATTAAGTTTAATGATATGTGTATCTATACACCATCGATGGACGTCTCAGACTGCCACTCTAATGGCCATCTAGACTTTCTTGTTATAGGAGTTAAATGACTCAGACTGCTACTCTATTGCCCTTCTAGTCTTTCTTGGAAGATTTTGGAGGACAACGTCTGGCAAGCTCTCTTCATTTGGCCAGGAGCAGGTAACTGAGAGGCAAAGCCAATCAAATTCGCATTAAATCTGGTTGCTTCCCTTAACAGAGAACCTGCTGGTTGAAGAACTCCGGAGCGATAACTCGACCAAGTCTTTAGGACTCTCCTTAACATTCCCTATATTCACCGATAGTCTCCACTGTTTCGATCCTATTAAATTTTTCCCATGTTTGAAATTCCATGTTTCATTTTTGTTTATTGAGACACCTTACTAAAAATAAATATTTCAATTGACTATAAGTGGACCGGGTTGAAAAGTTTCATGTTTGACTCATCTCCCCTCCCCTGTCCCCATCCCACTATTCTCTATGGTCTAGTGATCGTGGATTCGAGATTTAATGTTGTAGCCCAGGGGTTCTTAAGCCTTTTGCAACGCTGCACCCCATCATGATTTAAAACCATATTTCCCTCATCCCCACGATAAAATGCCAATAAATCTGACTACTCGGGTCTTCCAAAGTCAAAGCCGTGACATGGGCAACGCAAGTCCTGCCTCTGTAGGGGGCATCGTATATTTAAAGGGCCTTCGGATATTAAAGGGGCCCTCGGATATTTAAGGGGCCCTTGGACATTTAAGGGGCCCACGCTATTCTTTGGAAAACTATTAACCTAAAATAAATTAAATTCTATTGAATACCTCAATAACAGAAACCGAAAAGGAATAAAGAAAACCGAAAAGAGGCAGGGGCCTCTACTTATTGACGCGACGGCCCTGGGGTCTTCCCTCCTACCCTGACACTGCCTGCCTGACCCATGGTTAAGAACCTCTGGGGTAGCCTCAGCTGTTTACAGTTACGAATCCCTCGTGTGAAAAATGTGAACTTCAAACATTTGAAGACATGAATGCAAGGCCAAGATTTATCCCCCTCCCCCCCCCCACCACCCCGGGTGACCGTAGACTGTGTGCGGCCCTACACCCTTAATTCACGTCGTATTCGTGCTGGTGGTGGGTGGTGGAGTTGGAGACGGGATATTTCGGTCGTTGACATGATCTCACAGTGTACTACGTCACATTGAAAGGGACCGGAGATGGGGCCCACTGATCCCAGCCCACAACTAGCAGATGTGAATTCAGCGCGTCTACCCGAGGTCAAGGCCAATCACTTATGTACCGGTACATAGAGAGAAAAAAATTGTACCTATTTCATGTCGGTCGGGTGCACCCCCGACACACACACCCCTCTCCTCTTTCCCGGTGCCCCGTTAGCCATTACCGGCGCCCCCTACTGGTCCACACGATTGAGTCTAGCCTAAACCAGTTGCTAACTCAACTAACAATGACTGGCAGACCAGCTTATTTATCGCATGGACTGACTATTGGATGTACTATTTAGATTCTAGAGCACTGTAATGTTTCTCTACTAGAACACTGGGACCGTAACATTATTAAAAACGGAAAATTGTTTAATGTTGTATTTTATTGATTTGGATAATTCGTTTTGCGCCTTTTTCACGAAGTCATGTGATCCTCATAAAACTTTCACGGGTGCAACACGTTCTGGGGACCACACAAGACCCTGCCACCTAATGAATGCCTGGGATCGCCTTAGATTTGATCGTTCGTAAAGATCTGTCGGGATGGATGGAGTGTTTGTTTCAACATATTGACTTGGTGAGCAGAGCCAAAAAATGGAATTGTAATAGTGTATGCGTGACGTCATTCTCAGACTATTTTTATCCGTAGTGGAAATAATGACAATATGTGAGGAGAATGAATCCAAGAGAATATATGTGACAGTGATATGGATATGTATTTCATGATGTGTACCTTTGACGCGGATACATATATTTGTGTGTGGATTATATGTTCAGTACTTTTAAACCTATCAACGGATATTTTGGCCATGTTTGCTCGTCTTTTATACGAATGAAATCATGATAAGTCGTTGCAAACGTACCATAGCATAATGTGTCAGCAATGGTTGTTCACCTTTCTGCACCTTCACAACACCCGTGATGTGGCCTCAGTTCCCACGCATTGTCAGGCCAACAACAAAAATGGCAGATGATAATGAACTGTAGTTTATAGGTTATCACTAGTGCATTGTCCACTACGTCACCGATACCTTGGCAATTACGTCATTGACTAATTGTCCCCTACGTCTTTGGCATATTGTCCACTACGTCAATAAGAAACGCATTTATACTAGCCGAAGCATCTTTGACATTTTGCTTGTGGCCACCTCAAGTATCTACTGTAGCCTGCGTTAGGGTTATGCCACTGAACAGGTCACTCCACGTGTCCGACCTGGCGAAATGGTATGTGACAGTGTCACCGCTTACATGCTGTCATGGTAAGTGTCATCATGTTATTGTCACAAGTAAAAGTACAAGCATTTTGTGAGCCACTTGAAACTATGAGATCCACTTTTTTGAGGTGGCAGTGGAACGAGACCCAATGTTTTGGGGTGGGACTGGAACGAGACCCAGTGTTTGGGGTGGGAGTGGAACGAGATCCACTGTTTGGGGTGTGAGTGGACAAGACCCACTGTTTTGGGGTGGGACTGGAACGAAACCCAGTGTTTGGGGTGGGAGTGGAACGAGACTCACTGTTTGGGGTGGGAGTAGAACGAGACCCACTGTTTTGGGTGGGAGTAGAACGAGACCCACTGTTTTGGGTGGGAGTAGAACGAGACCCACTATTTGGGGTGGGAGTAGAAGGAGACCCACTGTTTGGGGTAGGAGTGGAACGAGACCCACTGTTTGGGGTGGGAGTAGAACGAGACCCACTGTTTGGGGTGGGGCTGGAACGAGACCCACTGTTTGGGGTGGGGCTGGAACGAGACCCACTGTTTGGGGTGGGAGTGGAACGAGACCCACTGTTTGGGATGGGAGTGGAGCAAGACCCACTGTTTGGGGTGAGAGTAGAACGAGACCCACTGTTTGGAGTGGCAGTGGAACGAGACCCACTGTTTGGAGTGGCAGTGGAACGAGACCAACTGTTTTGGGGTGGGACTGGAACGAGACCCAGTGTTTGGGGTGGGAGTGGAACGAGACCCACTGTTTGGGGTGGGAGTAGAACGAGCCCCACTGTTTTTTGGAGTGGGAGTGGAACGAGACCAGCTGTTTTGGGGTGGGAGTGGAACGAGACCCAGTGTTTGGGGTGGGAGTGGAACGAGACTCACTGTTTGGGGTGGGAGTAGAACGAGACCCACTGTTTTGGGTGGGAGAAGAATGAGACCCACTGTTTGGGTTGGGAGTGGAACGAGACCCACTGTTTGATATGGGAGTAGAACGAGACCCACTTATTGGGATGGGAGTAGAACGAGACCCAGTGTTGGGGTGGGAGTAGAACGAGACCCACTGTTTGGGGTGGGAGTAGAACGAGACCCACTGTTTGGGATGGGAGTAGAACGAGACCCACTGTTTAGGGTGGGAGTGGAGCGAGACCCACTGTTTGGGGTGGGAGTGGAAGAGACCCACTATTTGGGGTGGGAGTGGAGCGAGACCCACTGTTTGGGGTGGGAGTGGAAGACGTGTGTTATTCCGTTTTCAGGGCGCTTATTTGTTCCAGGTCACGTGCTATGGTTTAGGGTTGAACAGTTAAAAGATTATCTTCACCAGCTATCCTTATGTTCCAAAGAGCTGAAATTTGGTGACTCTCTCTAAGTCTTATTGAAAACTAATGTATCCATGAGGTATGTTTCAAGGAGCTCTACCCTCTCTTACACAACAGCATACAATAGAGATGAAATCTGACAAGGGTTCTTTTGAATAGAACAAAATGCATTTAAGGTCATGTGGCGTAGGAATTACCGAAATATTTGACTTGGCTTCCAAAAAAAAGAAACTCGTGTTATCGTCTCTCCCCCTCTCTCTCTCTCCCTCCCCTCTCTCTCCCTCCACCTCTCTCTCCACTCTCTCCCTCCCCCTCTCTCCCCCCTTCTCCCCAAAAAATAATTAAAAAATCAAATTTTACTTGTTCTTTCACGCGGGAATGTGAAACAAAAAATAAAAAAAATACCCGATCGTGCCACTTATAAGTTACACCTCTGAGCGAGGGCATCTTGGACTATTTACCACTAAACATTAAAACACAACAACAACAACAGCACATAAGCTCCACAACGCCCCTGACCAAGATGGCAGCTGATAGCACGTCTAGATAATGTGCCGTCGGGTGATAGAGTGGTGTCGCGGCAGTAAGCACGAGCCGTCACGTCCGTCAGCGCTGGTCTACCTGCCAGGCACTGGACATCGACGGGAAACAGAGCACAGACAGTTGGTTTTGGTTTTTGTTGGTCTCCATTGGATGAGACCGTGACCCTGAGACGGGACCTGTTGTGTTGGGTGGCATCGATGTCACTGGGGAGAAGTGTTCAGGGCATTTGGTGACGTCATTTGAATGGTGGAGCAATATGTCAGTGGAGGGTGCTTTACTTGGTGTGCATTCAGTCGGTTCAATGATTTCAGACAAGACATGAGATTGTGATTGGAGGATATTCTGATTGTGATATGAAGGCTTGTGTGATTTTATGATTCATTGATATGAAGATTTATGGGATTTTTTTATTATGGTCTTCAGATTTGTGATTTTCAATAATCAATGACTCTGTCTATTTAAAGGTATTGTCTTTGTCGCATACCAGTAAATGATTTTGTGATTTGATGTGATTGCAGAAAAATCGGATTGAAGAATTTTACGATTGTGGTTGAAGGATATTGTAACCTGCCTGGGAAATCCTTGTCTGGAGCTTACTTTAAAGTATCGATCAATGATACATTGATCTTGTCCCCGCAGCCGTCCATGATATAAACATAGGTGTTGTGTGTACATTTAGCAGATGCTGCACCCTTCTGTCCGGTAATATGCACATTTTCCATCGACAAATACCATCTGAGGTATCTTACCCTTTGTTCCGTAACCAGAAAGCCTGTTGGGCACGATAGCATTTCAACGTATTAAACTCTTGTCTGTGTTAATGTCATTGGGTTTAACTGCTCGGTGTGCCTATCAGATCATTAACGGCTCAGTTCAATAACAAATTATCTATATCGATGATCGATCAGCTCCATGATCAGATAGCACGGCCGATTGTGGGATAACAGAGCTAATGGTCTGTCTCACCGTCAACTTTGGCCTTAACACTTGGTCAGAAACAATGATAAACATATCAGCATTTTTATAGTACTGTTGGGCAGTGGTCCTCGAGATACGAGTTGGGGTAAGGCTGGGTATGAGGATGATAAGATGGGATTCTTAATTGATCCAAATATAGAACAAGATATATATATATATATATTAAAAATTACATTGTACCTATTAATTTTCAGCACATAAATACATATTTTAACCAAGACAACATATTACAATTAGAACAATTTAAAAACAAAAATCTTAAGTATTTCTCAAGCATGGAAATCAGCCATAACCGAGGGTTTTTTTAGTGACAATAATAACTTTCACTGATAAATTCGTACAGACTTGGGGGGAAAGGAATTTTTATTTTTTTCGGTTCTAACTTTAAGAGAAAGATTTCGCTCTGATCGAGCTGATCCTAGGCATCAGTGATCAAGTGATTTAAAAAAAATTTTTTTTTAAAGTTTTACATCAGAATTTTTCTTTAAATAGTTCCTCAAGTGAATGATGTTGAGTTTGTGTGATGTTACCAGCTTTGTCGATTAGTCTCTTCAATCGGTGTTTGATGTCAGACGATGAATGCCCACACGAGCGGGTCATACTGAAGCTCAGCACGCTTCCAAGTGTTGGACTGTAGAGGAAGTTAATAACTTAGTTCTTTACGCCGAAGTTGTAGAATTTTTTTAAGATACAAAATTCTTTGGTTTATTTTTATACAGAATTGGCCGGGGCCATGTCAGCTTACTATCAATGGTGAAAACCTAGGTGCTTATCTGCCACTACTTGTTCTATACTGTGATTATTTATTGTGAGATCTGCAATTGGGTGATTCCCACCTCCGGAAATCGATAATTTCTTTGGTTTTTGAGACATTTAACTGAAGAACTTTTTTACCGCACCAACTGAAAAAGTTTGTAGTTCAAGATGTCTCCTACAGATAATAAGCCAACTATGGTGGTATCATCAGCAAATTTAATGATCAGAAAGTTGTTGTTTAGGCTATGGATATCATTGATATATATTGTATACAGGGCAGCCCCTTTGTCTTTGTCGGTCTACAAAGTTAATTCGTCCGTCGAAAATCGATCATGACCATTTTAAACATCGGCTTGCTGCTGGGGCTGAATCTGTCTGTGGGTGCGCAGATGGCTGATCAGGTCGATTCTGTCACGAAATGATCTGGTGCAGAAGGTGCAGGGGACGTACGGGGCAACTCCAAGCACAGAGTTAACTCGGGTTTGTCTGGCTTCTCTTTAGTGTTCTATAGTGTAACTATACTATAGAGTCAAACAAAATAAAGCGTTCCGAAAGAAATTAGAGGCAAAATTTGATCGAGTGAACTGAAAATAAAACTCGATCAAATTTCCGTTCCACCAAACTTCCGTCGATCAATTTTCCGTCGACGAAATTTCTTTCAAACAAATATCCGGATACGACCGTTGAGACCGTGATAGACCACCACACGGTTCTCTGCCACCACACGGGTCTCTGCCACCACACGGGTCTCTGCCACCACGCATGGCCTTCTGCCACCACACTGGGGTCATATGCCACCTCATGGGGGTCATCTTACTACCACGCGGGGGATTCCCCTTAACCCTAGAGTACTTACCCTACATTAGTTACTGCGGGAACCCTTGAGTTTTAAAAATAGATTTAGCGTCAAAATAACATGGCCTCTTCACATTTGGAAACTCACTCAACAATTCGAGTCAAGTACGTCCCGATATACTTTGTATCGCCAGGACATGTGATCATGTTGAGTCAGGCGTCCTGCCGTACAGTGACGGTACTGAGTCATATCTTATGACGCCACTGTCAGTAATATGACGCCATTTCATCTTGAAGACCACGTGGTGGATGTGTCGACCTCGGTCATATAAACACCCCGTCCATCTTGAAACTGTTTGAGTTAATGAATTCAATCAGGATTTCACTCCAACTACTAACACGCAAGAAACTAACGCGTGGTTGCGTTAAGGTTAGGCTTAGACGGGCGTGCTGCCAGAAGTGTGTCCGCGCTGCCAGAAGTGTGCCCGCACTGCCAGAAGTGTGTCCGCGCTGCCAGAAGTGTGTCCGCGCTGCCAGAAGTGTGTCCGCGCTGCCAGAAGTGTGTCCGCGCATGCTGTGATGTGTTCCGTTGATACAGTGGAAGTTTTGGAGATGTCGCCGTGAGTAGAATGTCTTAGTGTTGTAGGCATTCTGTTCTCAGAGACGAGTGCAGCATTAAGGGTAGCGACTCTGAGGATGCTCATCTTACCTCGCTTTGATTTCTGAGTCTGCGGGGCAGAAAACGGTTATTACTACGTCTTAAAGTACACATCTCAAACATGTTTGTTACTCCGTTTTAAAGTACACGTCTAAAACATGTTTGTTACTCCGTATTAAAGTACACATCTCAAACATGTTTGTTACTCCGTTTTAAAGTACACGTGTAAAACATGTTTGTTACTCGGTCTTAAAATACATATCTAAAACATGTTTGTTACTCGGTCTTAAAATACATATTTAAAACATGTTTGTTACTCGGGCTTAAAATACATAGCTAAAACATGTCTGTTACTCGGTCTTAAAGTACACATCTCAAACATGTTTGTTACTCCGTATTAAAGTGTACGTCTATTACGTCTTGGAGTTTCTTTTATTCACCTGAAGACGCCGAGTCACGTGAGAAGACAACTCCGAGACCTTTTAGTTCAGACAAACGTTTTCTTAATTACGTCCCATATCAGCACGGCTTTTGTTGATCACTGGCACCGCAATGGGCCGCTACCCCTCCCGTTGTCCGCGTTATCAGGGGGAGATAAGTTTCATAATTTACTGCAGTTTTAATTTTCTGTCAACAAGCTCTTTTACGTGTGCACTTTTATTTTCGTATGTCTTATGGGGGCACACACAATAATGACGTCAGAGAGTTCTCGAGTGTGGCTCAGGAAATTTGATCATTGTGTGGTTACTGATGTGCATCGTGTTTGTTGGGCTAATGAACTTTGTGTAATTTTTAATCAACAGGAATATTGATACGCTGATCTGAAATAGTGTTATTTCACTAAAGAGGAATATTGATTGATATGCCGATCTAAATACAATACAGTGTTATTTTCACTCAAAAGGGATATTGGTATATGCCGATCTAACGAAAAGACGGTGTTATTTTCACTCGGCGGGGCTATAGGACATAGACAAGGAAAGAATGTGAACACCTGGGCCATTGATTGTATGTTTACTACAGTCATCAAGAAAATGCCAAGTGTGTGCTCAATACATTGATACAAGTTGATGTGTTAAATACAACGCAAATTGTACTTGGATATGTACACTAGGACACGTACACCTGACACGTACACCGGACTCGTACACCTGACAAGGATATGTCAGCACCTGAGTAGTTGGTCGTGTCAGAGGATTGGGTTGTCTAAGCAGACACACTCTCACTCACGTGATCCACACACAGATACCCGTACAATCCGACACTGACACACAGACACGTACACACAATCAGACATAGACATACACTATCAGACACAGACACACAATCAGACACAGACACACAATCAGACATGCCCAATCTCAAAGCACGAGCGACGGCAAGGAGGATTAAGTTCAAAAACAAGATTAAAAATATGTAAGTTGTTGGGAGTTACCAGCCCCTACTTCCTGAGTACCTTCCCCCTTTTTTACCACATAAAAATATGTAAGTTGTTGGGAGTTACCAGCCCGTACTTCCTGAGTAGCCAGCCCCCCGCCCACCCCAAAACCTTTACCACAATCGCCTTTACCCCTAACCACATACACCACATTGACCGGTCTTACACTGACCAGATGCACATATGGCCTGCTAATCCATGTCCATTCTAATCACTCTATGGCTGTTTGCGTGCTGAACATTCCATGGTTTAGTTCAAACAAACTTTTCCACCAAATCTTTTCATGAGACGGATTGAACATTCTCACTGCTCACACTGCTCTCACTGCTCTCTTCCTTTATCCCCCGGACGTCTGGGTCACTGGGCCTTCAACTACTCTACGATTTGACATTCAACCACTCTACGATTTGACATTCAACCACTCTACGATATGACATTCAACCACTCTACGATATGACATTCAACCACTCTACGATTTGACATTCAACCACTCTACGATTTGACATTCAACCACTCTACAATTTAACATTCAGCCACTCTACGATTTGACATTCAACCACTCTACGATTTGACATTCAACCACTCTACGATATGACATTCAACCACTCTACGATTTGACATTCAGCCACTCTACGATTTGACATTCAACCACTCTACGATTTGACATTCAACCACTCTACGATTTGACATTCAACCACTCTACGATTTGACATTCATCCACTCTACGATTTGACATTCAACCACTCTACGATTTAACATTCAGCCACTCTACGATTTGACGTAAGACCACTCTACGATTTGACAATCAACCACTCTACGATTTGACATTCAACCACTCTACGATTTGACATTCAACCACTCTACGATATGACATTCAACCACTTTACGATTTGACATTCAACCACTCTACGATATGACATTCAACCACTTTACGATTTGACATTCAGCCACTCTACGATTTGACATTCAACCACTCTACGATAAGACATTCAACCACTTTACGATTTGACATTCAACCACTCTACGATATGACATTCAACCACTTTACGATTTGACATTCAGCCACTCTACAATATGACATTCATCACCCTCGTTAAGCGCCGTGTCTCTCACTAAATCAGTGGTTCTCAACCTTCCTAATGCTGCGACCCTTAAATACAGTTCCCATTGTTGTGGCGACCCCCAACCACAAAATTATTTTCGTTGCTACGTCATAACTGTAGAGTATTTGTGTTTTCTGATGGTCTTATGCGACCCCTCGTAAAGACCCCCAAAAGGGTCGCGACCCACTGGTTGAGAACCGCTGTTTTAGATAGACCGATTGACCATAAACACCAAGTGTCAACTCTGCCATTAAACATAGACCGATTGACCATAAACACCAAGTGTCAACTCTGCCATTAAACATAGACCGATTGACCATAAACACCAAGTGTCAACTCTGCCATTAAACATAGACCGATTGATCATAAACACCAAGTGTCAACTCTGCCATTAAACATAGACCGATTGACCATAAACACCAAGTGTCAACTCTGCCATTAAACATAGACCGATTGACCATAAACACCAAGTGTCAACTCTGCCATTAAACATAGACCGATTGGCCATAAACACCAAGTGTCAACTGTGTTATTAAACATAGACCGATTGACCATAACCACCAAGTGTCAACTGTGCCATGAAACATAGACCGATTGACCATAAACACCAAGTGTCAACTGTGCCATTTAATCTGAGTACTGGGGTCAACTTTAGAAATAGCACAATTCACCCTCATGCCCGCCGTGACACGCGTGCCACACGTAGGTCACCACTGCACCAAGAGTTGTCCCGTTGCTTTCATTATTCATGCCCGCCGTGACACCACATGCACCTAGACTTTGTCCCATGGCTTTCATTTTAAGACATCGTCGCTCCAAAAGTTGTTTATGATTTTTGTCCCATGGATGAGGGTTTGATCCCTTGCTTCCCCCCCCCCCACGCCACGCCATGTCACTCTGTATGTAATGTGAATTGCAACACTTATTGTGCAGACTGCAGACCATCAATCTACAGAGTTTGGTGTTACGTCAAATCGTGGCAAAGTCCAGGACTGCTTTGTCTGACTTTGTTTTAAATTATAATCACCAACAAATGTCTTACGGTTATCTCTAAAACTATAACCATCATTGCAGACTGTATGATATAATAGATCTAACCCAAGAATCATCCTTGTAGAATCTACAGTCAGTGTGTATTCTACATTCTGAGTGTAGTCGCAGTTTCAACTAGGTCACACAAAGATTGTAGCATACGAAAAGATTGTATCATACACATCGATTGTATCATACGCATTGATTGTATCATACACAACGATTGTATCATACACAACGACTGTAGCATACACAGCCCGATCAAACTTTTCTTAAAGACAGAAAACGCAATTTTCTTGACATGACAAAGATGACATTTAGTATGACACAATGGTGACTCTGCTCTATTAAGATCCCGCCATTGTTGGCAAGATAATATTTTTTAGACTTGTCATTCTAGGCAGCCTCTGACATCCAATGGATTGATTTATTTCACTGGCTCCCCCCCCCCCTCAACAGGTTGGCAATCGCTGACATCCAATGGATTGATTTATTTCACTGGCTTCCCCCCAAAAAAAAAACAACAAAAAAAAACAACAGGTATGCAGTCTCTGACATCCAATGGATTGATTTATTTCACTGGCTCCCCCCCCCCCTCAACAGGTTGGCAATCGCTGACATCCAATGGATTGATTTATTTCACTGGCTTCCCCCCAAAAAAAAAACAACAAAAAAAAACAACAGGTATGCAGTCTCTGACATCCAATGGATTGATTTATTTCACTGGCTCCCCCCCCCCCTCAACAGGTTGGCAATCGCTGACATCCAATGGATTGATTTATTTCACTGGCTTCCCCCCAAAAAAAAAACAACAAAAAAAAACAACAGGTATGCAGTCTCTGACATCCAATGGATTGATTTATTTCACTGGCTCCCCCCCCCCCTCAACAGGTTGGCAATCGCTGACATCCAATGGATTGATTTATTTCACTGGCTTCCCCCCAAAAAAAAAACAACAAAAAAAAACAACAGGTATGCAGTCTCTGACATCCAATGGATTGATTTATTTCACTGGCTCCCCCCCCCCCTCAACAGGTTGGCAATCGCTGACATCCAATGGATTGATTTATTTCACTGGCTTCCCCCCAAAAAAAAAACAACAAAAAAAAACAACAGGTATGCAGTCTCTGACATCCAATGGATTGATTTATTTCACTGGCTCC
>CAXITT010000128.1:809209-842023 GCA_964033795.1 Lymnaea stagnalis | reverse complement strand
GGAGAGGATAGAGAGAGAGAGGGCGAGTACCATACATGATGGCTGAGATGGTAGAGAGAGAGGGCGAGTACCATCCGTCATGGCTGAGATGATAGAGAGATATTGAATACCATAGAATGTGTCTGGGAGGGGGAGAGAGAGGGCGAGTACCATCCATCATGGCTGAGATGGTAGAGAGAGATTTGATACCATACAATGTGTCTGGGAGGGAAGAGAGAGGGCGAGTACCATCCATCATGGCTGAGATGCAGCGGCGTAGCCAGGGTGTTTGGCGCCCAGGGACAAGATCCATTTTAAAGCGCCCCTTTTTTCTTTTTTTAACTCTCAAACCCATTATTTTCATCAATAAAATAATATCAAAGTACATTTTGGCGGCCCTAACTAACTGGCGCCCGGGGACATCTGTCCCCCCTCGCTACGCCTCTGCTGAGATGGTAGAGAGAGATTGGATACCATACAATGTGTCTGGGAGGGGGAGAGAGAGGGTGAGTGCCATCCATCATGGCTGAGATGGTAGAGAGAGAGAGGGAGTACCATTCATCATGGATGAGATGGGAGAGAGAGATTTGATACCATACAATGTGTCTGGGAGGGGGGAGAGAGGGCGGGTACCATCCAACATGACCAGGAGAGAGAGACAGGAGGGGACCGATACAATACAAAATTACTGGGATGGGAGGGAGATTAATAAGTGGGATACCATCCAACATGAATGTAGTAGTAGCTCCTTGACATCTGTCAGTGACAATGAGACAGTGACAACACAACTTCCAATGATTTCAACGAAGGTCTAACGTAGTCATTATCAAGTTTGACAAAGTTACTGAGCTTTAAATGTTAACCTTTCTAGTGTTCAACATAAACATTTGCAGATCACTAAATCTACTTTATAGAATGCATTTTAACATATCTTAAGCTTATAAACATATAACATAAGCCATGGATCTTGTTTATGGATGCCATGGGTGCTCTTCTGGATTCCTGCCTTACCTTGTATTTCCCCATGTCAACCAGAGTCATAGGTCACCATTCCTCTAAGTTCTCATCCAACCTGGCACATAAACTCTTCAAATCTACCATCTCTCCTTGGGTCAGCTAAACTATCCCCAATAAACACATTATTCCCAGAGGTGAGATCTGCTTACAATAACATTTGAAAGCTGCTGCCTTATAATCCCCACCCCCACCCTCCAGTCCCGCATTCGCCCATGGTTTTGTTTGTCTACAAATATTCTAGGGCATACTTCCAACTTGGTGGATGTAAATAAATATATGTACAAATATAACAATTTATCAATGTAAAAACAGAGCGGTCTCAACAAGTTGGATCAAAAGATGTGATGCAATAATTTTTTTACAACTTTTATTGATCAATGAAATTTTCATATAGTCACATGGAATGTTAGATTATTCCATTCTACACTTCTTGCTTAGAAAAAAAACACTTCTTGCTTAGATGGCTTTCTGTAGGGAGATTAAGGAAAAATGTTACAAATGAAATGCATTTAAAAAAAAAAAAAGATGAAGGGAAACAAAAATTATCACCATCTAATTTTGTACCAATTGCTACCGTTCTGTTTCAAATTTGTAATGTTAAGATAAACTAATCCATAGTGTTTTAATTTAATTTAAAATAACACATTTATATGGGCACTATACATATCACAAACATGTGGACAGCTTAAAGCACAAATGATACAAAGCTAATTCCCATTGTAATCATTCATATACATGATTATTCATATATCTTAATCATTCCTATACAAGTTTATTAATATATTTATCTTCCTAATCTATAATCTGCCAATCCGCTTTGCTTTGCTTTATCCTAACAGAAAGCAGCACTTGCTCTCCCCGCCCTCCTCCTAATGACAAGGTGTGGGTTATTGCCAGCCCTTTCTCCCCTCCCCCTCCCGGAAACCAAGGTCTGGCATTGGGGTCAAGGCCACCTCCAGGTTTCTTGTCCGAACTGTCCTTACATAGCACTCCTGTTGATGCAGGTGGGCCCCCTGCAGGACATCCCCACACCAGGGCCTCGTACCCGGGGACGAGCCAGCTCTCTGCCAACGACCTCCACGACTCTGTGCTGTCGGCCCTGTCCCATGGGGCCGGG
This sequence comes from Lymnaea stagnalis, assembly GCA_964033795.1. NCBI lineage: Eukaryota > Metazoa > Mollusca > Gastropoda > Lymnaeidae > Lymnaea > Lymnaea stagnalis. The sequence continues at coordinate 839,910 of CAXITT010000128.1, read as the reverse complement.
CCTGAAGGTTTTGATGATGTGTCACCAAAGAAGTCTTCATTGGAGAGGAAGGTGTCCAGCAAGCGCAAACCCAGTGGCACATTTGAATACAAGGTAAGTCAAGTATGTCATTTAAGAGCAAGTGGGTCATTTCGGAACAGGTGGGTCATTTCCTGTGTAATTTTTTAAACTAAATAGGTCATCTGAGATGCAGGTTGTAATTTCAGGATTTGCAATTCAATTAATGTTAGTAGATTAAATCACGTTGTTGGGGACTCATGTTTTTAAAATGATGTATCCAGGTGATCAAATGCAGGAAAGCAATAAGTTTACTCAATTACACTAGTAATTTATTCCATCATTTGAACGAGTTCATCATGAGTACATTCAGTTTCTATGACATTTCTATACATGCACCATCCTGCTGTATGGCCTTGTTTTCTGGGCTTTAGAATTTATTGGATGTCTTAATAGTCCATATTGAATGTCATGTATTTATGATTTGTATGTCATGTATTAGTATGTTGTGTATTTGTAGATAAAAACTGAGACAGGCAGAAACACTAAAAATATATATCAAATCTCCTTTAAAAAATCTTGTATTTCTGTCTCGAACGGTGTTAGGAAATAATTTAAATATTTAAAATGGCTTTGGTGGGCCGGTGAACTGGTAATATGTCTCCTGCAATCAATAACTGCTGATCTATTATTATTTGTTAAGACTCTACAAAGCCAGATGATAAGTTACAAAATAAATGAATACATGATGAATTCTAATGAATTCATGCTATGTGTTGCACATAGAACGTAAACGGCATTTCAGGTCTACTTGATTGTAATAAACAAGGAAGTGCAAATCCCAAGTGAAGGACTCACACATCCCCCTGTTTCAAGTGTAGGACTCACACATCCCCCTGTCCCATGTGTGGGACTCACACATGCCCCTGTCCCATGTGTGGGACTCACACATCCCCCTGTCCCATGTGTGGGACTCATATTCCACCTCAGTTTTGTTATGAAAATTAAGGCAATGCCTGAAATAATCTTCTTCACATCAATACCTCCCTATTTTTGTTGATTCTTTCATTTCCATGTGTTAATTATGACAGGTGGGAGAAAACAAGTTTCAAATATTTTCAATTCTACCATCATATCTTACCTCATCCTATAATAAAATATTTTTATTTTTTTTAAATTCCACCCCACCCAATATTTGTCTCCCTTGTCTTACAAGCCGTACTATCATTTATTATCATCATATATCATATATATAAGAATGAGCTAGGGTATCCATTTAACGATTAAAAAAACAAATTGATTTAAATATGTTCTGATGCATAAAAGCAATGACAGGAATTGTCTTTTCTTTTTACATAATTAAAAAAACTTAGATAAAAAAATAAAATAACTTTGCTTATTTTTATGTATATGTTTATAATTATAACACTTAAAATTATAAATAAATTTAATATAACAAAAAACTATTTTAAGTATTTTATCTTAATGTTAGAGTTCAGATATTTTAAAAATTATCAATAAATTATGATCTTACATTTATTTTCATTAAATCATAGTCACATTTATGAGGAAGGCCCAAACATCTGTTAATTTTTACTGTGTTGTTAGTATTGCAAAATTTTAATTAATTTTATCTAAATTACTTCAAACAATATCAAAGTAATATTTTAGATGGAACTCAATAAAAGAAAAATTAAATTAATTTCATAAGAGCTAAATTTAAACTTGTAAATCAAAAACTCTTAAGTTTCATTGATTTCACAACCCGTTTGACAAAACTGATAATGGATTTTTTTACCTTTTAAAAGTAAAATTAATAAATATAATTGATTGGGCTTTAATTTGTAAAAAAAAAACATCAATTTTTAGCTATGTATCTTTAACATTTAATAAGTTTCATTTATTTTTCATTCCAAAAATGTACTTTTACCAAATTTATAAAGTAATAAAAACTGAACGTATTAATCTTTTTATTATGTGCACCGAAACTTCATGGCCAAAGAACACTCAGTAATTCTCTTATGACTGATCCAAAAAAGAACAAACCATATGAAGTTGCAATGTGTTCATTTTGATATCAATATCTCAAAACCCAATTATATGACAGATTTGAACATTGGTATAGCTTTTTATGTAAAAAAAAATAACCATAATATTTCATTATATGGAAGTATGCGTAGAATTATATACATATATTTTTTTTAAGAAAATGTAAAATATGGTGTGGTAAAGGGGATTTGGGATGGGACTTGATGATTTTAATTAAGTTCAGGGACATGCAAAAAATGTGTGTTTGCGAACGTATGGGGCTACCATCATGTCAGTGAATTTATTAATTTTTTAAATTAAAAACTGTGTGATAGAGGGATTAAATAATTTAATTTTTCCCCCAGTCAGCACAAGATACACCTCAGAATAAAGCAATGAATTTGATAAATAATTAACCTTCTTAGGTACATATATGGGGCCTAGGGAATAGGGTTTATACATTTTTACGTGGATGATAATATCTTCAAATCCAATGATATTACAGTCGTGAAAAAAGAAGTGTTACATTCTCTTTTTACAAATAAATATATGTTCACTAATTTTTTAAAAATTGTTCAATGGTGTGGACAAGACGTGGGTACATTTACATAACTTTGCTTATACCTCAAATAAAAATATCAAAACCCAATCATTTTATACACATGAAGATTTAATCTTAAAAATATAGCCATTTTTTTTTTCCTTTACAGTTCATGGGTCTGAAAACAGATGGGTTAAGATATTCTTTCAAAAAATGAAAATATCCGTATTTTGTTACATTGCCAAAAGTAAAGTGGGTATATATTTTTATCCGATTAATAACATTTCTTTTTAAAAAAACTATCAAGGCTGTTACAGACTTGAAAACAGGTTAAGATATTCTTCTTTAGATAAAAGAATTCTTTGTTTTTCGAGTTTCCGATCATATGGTAGAAAAACAAGGGAAATGTTGGTTAAATTCGTAATGAAGATATCAGTATTAAAAAATTGCGTTAACATAAAATATATTTAAAATTGTAGATAAAGTTTTTGTTGTAAATTTAAGGCAATGTTTTATAATTTTTAGAGAATTTTTTTTTTTAGTTCAGGGGTTTAAACGCAAAAAAAGGGCTAGGTAGACAGATTTTATGTAGCAGATAAATATTTCTAAAAAGTAAATTATGTTAGAAACGTAAGCATCATTAGGTATATAATTCTTTTATTAAAAAAGGAATTATGATGCGTTTTCACAACAGCAGGTAGAAAATGTCACAAAATTATTATCTGGTAACATCAGGTCCTATATTCTAGTACTAGTTATCATATATTATTATGTATAAATGTGTACTAAAATAAAAGTTAATGGAACTAACTTGCCATAGTAAAAATGTGTCAGTACTAACTAGGATGGACAATTTTTGTACTAACTAGGTTGGACAATATTTGTACTAACTAGGATGGACAATTTTTGTACTAACTAAGTTGGACAATATTTGTACCAACTAGGATGGACAATTTTTGTACTAACTAGGATGGACAACCAAACACTGATTAGAATTTATCAGCAAGTCTTGTTAGGTTGCTAAATGCTGGGATTGTTAGGTTGCTAAATGCTGGGATTTTTAGGATGCTGGGTTTGTGGGATGCTGGCTTTCCCTTTGGGTTTAAGTAACACTGGGTTTGTGCCATGCTCATATGTTTGTTTGTGCCAGGTGAAAGATGGGGACACCCTGGTGAAAATTGCCGCCCATTTTGATGTGACACCCTCGGAGCTCATCAATATAAACAAAATTTTGTCCAGAACAGTTTTTGTTGGCCAGGTAGGTTGGTCAGGGTTTATATCATATACAGTAATAGGTTGGCTGGTCAAGTCAGGGTTTATATCATATATGGTAATGTGTTGGCTGGTCAAGTCAGGGTTTATATCATATACAGTAATGGGTTGGCTGGTCAAGTCAGGGTTTATATCATATTTGGTAATGGGTTGGCTGGTCAAGTCAGGGTTTATATCATATTTGGTAATAGGTTGGCTGGTCAAGTCAGGGTTTATATCATATTTGGTAATGGGTTGGCTGGTCAAGTCAGGGTTTATATCATATTTGGTAATGGGTTGGCTGGTCAAGTCAGGGTTTATATCATATACAGTAATGGGTTGGCTGGTCAAGTCAGGGTTTATATCATATTTGGTAATAGGTTGGCTGGTCAAGTCAGGGTTTATATCATATACAGTAATGGGTTGGCTGGTCAAGTCAGGGTTTATATCATACAGTAATGGGTTGGCTGGTCAAGTCAGGGTTTATATCATATACAGTAATGGGTTGGCTGGTCAAGTCAGTGTTTATATCATATACAGTAATGGGTTGACTGTTCGAGTGAGGGTTTATATCATATACAGTAAGGGGTTGGCTGGTCATGTCATACAGAGATTACTATGATAGGCATGACATACAGAGCTATAACTATGATAGCCATGACATACAAAGCTAACTATGATAGGTTTGACATACAGAGATCAGTATATTTGAAATAAAATAAGTTAAATGATTCCTAAATGTCTTTTTGTGATCATTGATTGAAGCTTGACCTTACCCATTCCTTGCTATATTTCCATTCAGTTGTTGAACACTCACCTTTATTTTTAAGACTATATATTACTTGGTTTTTAACACATTGAATTTTCAAATTCTTTATAATTTTATTTTATTTTTCAAGCCATGAGCGCAAGATAACTATAGAAACAATACGTATATAAAATTGCATATGTAATTTTGATAATAAAAATATATTGATATGCATCCTAAATAAATTTATAATATACGTAATGTGTTATAGAAATAAATCTCATTCTCACACATAAGTGTATGTCATATGACCTTCCCTTTTTTTATTTCTTCCTCTTCTCCCCCCTCCTCGCCACAGACGCTGTTTATTCCAGACCCCGCTTATGTCCCCAGCGACCCCCCTACACCTCGCTCAGCCAGCCCTGCACCAGACACACGGCCTAAAGTGGTAAGAGAATAGTTTTTTGACATACTTTGTCTGTGTCTGCTTTCTGCCCAGACTATTAGCTACAAGTAGAGTGGAGGATTCATACAAGTACAAATGTATTATTGTAATCAATGCTCAACACTTGCATACATCTAGACCATATAACTTTCAGTTCATACATTAATGCTGGATTGGAGTGGCATGCCCTCATGTAGCTTTCTTATCGTCAATGTCTTTATGTGGCAGAGATTTTGAGAACCTTTGAATGTTCATCGTGAGAGAGAGGGAACAATGAAGAGGCCGACCACGCTCAAAGTGATGTTTATCATATTTTATGTGACCAAAAAAAATGTTTATTTATGATTGAAATGACACTGCTTGTGGGGTGCTTACCAGGGATTGTCGACTTTGTCCAAAGATTGTGGGAATAGTTGTTAAATAGCAATGTGTAAGGGGTGATAAGATGTCCCTACGAAAATAACTTGAGATTCTTGAATTGAAACTGTCAGCGGACATGTAACTGACCAGTCAAAATGTTTGGTTGTCATGGGGTCATGTGACTGACCAGTCAAAATGTTTGGTTGTCATGGGGTCATGTGACGTGACTCCTTGAGATTTATTTTAAAGCTACATACTTTGGTAAAATTCTTTCTTTATAAAATATCTGAAGAAAGCCATTATTTCCTTTACTAAACCGTGAGTAGAAAGTAACAGTGATGAACAGCCTCTAGAAACTAGCCAATGACTGGTTGGCCAATCAACATCTGTGTCTGATTGTCAGCTACATTTAATAAATATTTGCTTCGTGTATAAAACCTCACACATCTGAATTTAATATAACTACATTAAGGTAGAAAACATTGTATTTGGATGTATTTGGCTTGTAATTAAACCAGAGAATGTGTGACTCTATAAGCGTACATTCAAATGGTTCTCTAGACTTGTTGAACACCTTTGTCATTTGCTTGTAAATATAGACACAAATTCCACCTTGTAATGTGTAAGCACATTTAGCTGTTGCCTACATTAGAACTGACTGTTGACATATTACAGCATGGTAATATCGATGAGTATGATTGTTTCCTATTTGTGGATGTGTACAAGACTCATGACTTGACCTAGACTAGGCCATTCTAAGGACTATTACAGCAGATAGATTTGAAATGATTGTTCTATTGAATATGTTTTATACATTGGTTATATCTTCATCTGTTTAACCCTGAAAACAAGGTGTTAAAACATACTAGAAAGTGCCCAATAACCCCCCCCCACCCCCTGAAACTGGCAAATGTTCATGCATACAGAGAATGAATTTTAAAATGTTCAAATCTTTCTAGGGGGACTTCTCTGTGGTGCAATCAAGCATGACTCATGGCCAGTCCATAGACCAACTTATTGTTGGTTTGATTCAGGTCATTTAATCCCCCCCCCCCTATAAATCATTGCTCTAGTCAGCAGACAATAACTTCTCAAATTTTGTACCAGCTAGAGGGAGCCACATGTTTCTGATAGGTCATTAATTTAGCCAGGGCTTTTCTTTCTCTGTGGCTTTTATTTTGGGGCCATTCAGCTACACTGGTGGTGGTGATACATCGGCATCCTTCCGTCTCGTGAGACGATGGTGCATCACCGTTGGGTTGGGTTGCATTTTCTCGAGTGGCTGTGCAGTCCTATCCTTGAGTGACAGTCTTTACCACAGTTTTTACACACGAGTTCCGTGCTTCTAAATGTTTTGGCCTTTCTCCTAGCTCTTCTGTCTGCAGCCTCTTCCATTCTTCGCTCCTCGGCTACCATGACGCCCTCTTTGACAACTGTGCGCCACGTAGATCGGTCTTTTGCCTTACACTCCCAGTCACTTGTATGTATTTTGGCTGCTTTCATGTCCCTTTGACAGACATCTTTAAATCGCAGACGTGGGCGACCTGTTTTCCTCTTTCCAGAAGCAAGTTCACCATATAGGAGGTCTTTCGGAATGCGGCCGGGACTCATTCTTTTAACATGACCTAGCCATCTCAGGCGTCTTTCACTAAGGATTGTGAACATGCTTTGGGTATTCGCACGCATTAGGACCTCACTATTAGTCACTTTTTCTTGCCATTTAATACCAAGGATGCGACGCAGGCATCTCATATGGAAGCTATTAAGCTTGCGCTCTTGGGATGTATAGGTGGTCCATGTCTCGCTCCCGTATAGCTTCCTTTAAAACCATTATTATACATTTTTAATGATAAAGTACAAGATGTGCTTAAATCTTTTGATGAAATTATAAATAGTGCGTGTTAGGTCAGTGCATCTTCCATGTGTTAGGTCAGTGCATCTTCAATGTGTTAGGTCGGTGCATCTTCCATGTGTTAGGTCAGTGCATCTTCCATGTGTTAGGTCAGTGCATCTTCAATGTGTTAGGTTGGTGCATCTTGAATGGTTAACAATGCCCCAGCACTGGTCCTCAAGATTAAAATATAAAATTTTAGAACCTAGTGTTCTAAGTGCATCCAGAAATATTTAAACACAACCTCAAACATCCCTTGCTCTCATATCTACCTTAAAACCTTGATGGTCTTCTGTAGTCCATTGATCCTTAATGTTTGAGAACCACTGCCCTAGCCACAGAAATTTGCCATTTCTAATGACAGTTTGTTGAACAGACCTTGAGCAATAGAAAGGTAACAATGCAGTGATGATATGTTTTACCCAGCACTGCCTTGATGATATGTTGTTGGTCTTGACAGGGCACAGAAGCAGGACTCTTTTTTTTTAAAGTTTTGGTTCCCAAACTGGTTAAATGGTGCCAGACAGCTATTTAATAGACCTTTAAAACATGTACACATTTTTAGTCCTCTTTAAGCCAATGGGAGCAAATCAATAGATGTGCTAGTTTATAAATTGTATAAAAAATGTTGATTTAGTCAAGGACTTTTCTGAATTGGTTATTTATTTTCATAAGACCCTTTGTGCTAATATATTGGGAACCTCTAGTACAAATAGTAGTTTTTACATTGAAGAATAGATATGTGAGTTTTATTTGAACTAAAGTAAAAAATATCAATGTTATTCTATTGTTTCAATACTTTAGAAAAATGAAAGAATAATCAGACTTTGCCTAAAGAAGAGGGTGTGTGATGGGGTGGGGAGGGGGGGTGTAACCTGAAATGATTAAGGGTTTTGGGGATTGGGGGAATCAGCTGTTAATGACTGGACCAAATGACAACACAGTACTGTTTCAGAGACAGTTGGCCATAGACTGTTTTGTTGTTTATTGTGGCTTTGTGGAACACAAGAAGTCTGTTGATATTCTATAATATCTGCTGTGTATCAAATGTTGTGTTTTTTTTCTTCTCTTAGCAGCCACCTGTCTCACCCATGGTTCAATAGGATTGTTGATATATTCCACTGTTTTGGAAAATATTTTTTTAAAAATTCCAATCATGAGAATTGTATTGATTTTTTTGGTTACATATTTTTATAAAGATGTGTATAAATATTTTAAAAATCATATGACCACTTCCAACTCCTTATGAAAGAATCCTATCTGGTTTTAACAAAAGAAGTCAGCATTTAATTTGAAATCTGATTCTTTCAGTTTCAGTCATGTAAACATCTTGTAAATATATTTTGTTTGTTTAAAAAATAAACAAAAAATAAAAAGTTTCTGTAGCATCAGTTTGGTAGCATATGTTTATCATGTTTGGGATGTGCTCTAAGGCAGCCTTGCTAGCATCAGTTTGGTAGCATATGTTTATCATGTTTGGGATGTGCTCTAAGGCAGCCTTGCTAGCATCAGTTTGGTAGAATATGTTTATCATGTTTGGGATGTGCTCTAAGGCAGCCTTGCCCAAAACTGTTTATGTTTGTCAGACTGGTTTACAAGTTTTAAAAATACATCGGGAACCACTGTCGGATTTATTTATATTATTATAAAATATATTTTTAAATAAATATTCCTGTTGTGCGGTCTGTCAATGAACAATCGTTGGACCATTATTGGAGCACGCTGTTATGGATTGTATGCTTTTTTTTTTCTTGTTCCTAAAAATAAATGTGTATTGGTATTATCTCTGTTTACACTACTTTGCACACATGTGTATTAAATTTATCTCTATCTGCATTACTTTGTACACATCATATTTTTGTTAGTGCTATATGTACCCTATTTTATACACAAGATACATATACATCTGTATTTGGAACATAAACAACCTAAAAGAAATTATGTTTTTATTAGTCCTAGATTATTTTTGTATTTCTGCATCATTAATTAAACAAGAGAAAAGATCTTTCTTTTTTTTTTTCCTGCATTCATTTGCATTAATTGTTCATAAATGCAATTTGTCTTTCAAATGTTGCATGGGTTGGGATGGGTTATGTTGTTAAGTAGTTTGAGAACTCCTGGTAAGTTAGGATATTTCAATAGCAGATTTAATTGTGTGAAGATGGCTTTAGCACAAACAGATTGTTGTTTGTGTAAAGATGGCTTTAGTACCAACAGGATGCTGCTTGTGTGAAGATGGCTTTAGCACCAACAGGGTGCTGCTTGTGTGAAGATGACTTTAGCACCAACAGGGTGCTGCTTGCGTGAAGATGGTTTTAGCACCAATAGGGTGCTGCTTGTGTGAAGATGGCTTTAGCACCAACTGGGTGCTGCTTGTGTGAAGATGGCTTTAGCACCAATAGGGTGCTGCTTGTGTGAAGATGGCTTTAGCACCATTTGTGTGAAGATGGCTTAAGCACCAACAGAGTGTTGTTTCTGTGAAGATAGCTTTAGCACCAATAGGGTGCTGTTTGTGTTAATATGGCTGTAGCAGCAACAGGGTGCTGTTTTGTGAATATGGGAATATGGCTGTAGCACCAACAGGGTGCTGTTTGTGTGAATATGGCTGTAGCACCAACAGATTTTTGTTTGTGTAAAGATGGCTGTAAGAGAACCTATATAGTTTCTATCTAGAAATTAAGTAATTAAGCTGTGTTGGGAAAGATGGCACATTTGTAGCTGGGGTTCTTAACCCGGGCCGCCCATAGTCAGTGTCTGGGGTGCCCATAGTCAGTGTCTGGGGTGCCCATAGTCAGTGTCTGGGGTGCCCATAGTCAGTGTTTGGGGCTGCAGTAACACCCAGAAAATCAGGTTCATTTGAATTTTTTTTAATCAAGGGGTTTGGGGGAGGGGGTTTAGTTTACAGAAAACATGTTTTTAAATCCGGATGGTGGTGCAGGAAATGTTTTGAAATCCGGATGGTGGTGCAGGAAATGTTTTGAAATCCGGATGGTGGTGCAGGAAATGTTTTGAAATCCGGATGGTGGTGCAGGAAATGTTTTTAAATCCGGATGGTGGTGCAGGAAATGTTTTGAAATCCGGATGGTGGTGCAGGAAATGTTTTGAAATCCGGATGGTGGTGCAGGAAATGTTTTGAAATCCGGATGGTGGTGCAGGAAATGTTTTTAAATCCGGATGGTGGTGCAGGAAATGTTTTGAAATCATCCGGATGGTGGTGCAGGAAATGTTTTGAAATCCGGATGGTGGTGCAGGAAATGTTTTGAAATCCGGATGGTGGTGCAGGAAATGTTTTTAAATCCGGATGGTGGTGCAGGAAATGTTTTGAAATCGGGATGGTGGTGCAGGAAATGTTATGAAATCCGGGTGGTAGTGCAGGAAATGTTTTTAAATCCGGATGGTGGTGCAGGAAATGTTTTTAAATCCGGATGGTGGTGCAGGAAATGTTTTGAAATCCGGATGGTGGTGCAGGAAATGTTTTGAAATCCGGATGGTGGTGCAGGAAATGTTTTGAAATCCGGATGGTGGTGCAGGAAATGTTTTGAAATCCGGATGGTGGTGCAGGAAATTTTTTGAAATCTGGATGGTGGTGCAGGAAATGTTTTGAAGTGCAACAAAAAACAAATGCCAATAACTCCCTGTTTCTATATATATATATATTTTTTTTTTAATTCTTGTAAAATATTTATTTGTCCATGTTATGTCCCTTGTACCTTGATGGTTGTTTATATGGCTGCAACAGAAGATGCCATCTTTATGGTTCTTTATATTAGATCCTAATGTTTTGGAATGTTTTGCAAAGTTAAAATGCTAGACTGTGGATTTAGGCAGAGAGGATAATCGTCTTACCCATTGCGACAGTATTGCATGTGGGCAACCTTGTTGCCTGTACACAGTTCAAAGTTCTTCCCAATGTTTTTATCTCGATGTAATGCAGTACAAAACCAGTGAATAGTTGAGGGAGATCTGCTTTTAAGTAGCTTATCTAACTCACACTGTCATCTGCTTTGACTTTCAAGAAAATAAGACTATGCTGTATTTAATGTTAACAGCAGGACAGAACGTATCAACATTTAACTGACAACAGAAAAGAACGTATCAACATTTAACTGACAGTAGGACAGAATGTATCAACATTTAACTGACAGCAGGACAGAACGTATCAACATTTAACTGACAGCAGGGCAGAACGTATCACCATTTAACTGACAGCAGGGCAGAATGTATCAACATTTAACTGACAGCAGGGCAGAACGTATCAACATTTAACTGACAGCAGGGCAGAACGTATCAACATTTAACTCTGACATAGGTTACATTTAAATAGTTTTCTAAATATTTTTTTTCTTGCTTATTTGTTTTTCGTAGAAGTTCAGTCCTTTTTGTTTGCCAGTACTAAAACAAATTTCAACAAAATTAATTGATTGAGTAGCTGAGCTATTATTAAAATCTGCACAAAGTTTACCTGCTGTTAGTGAAGTTTTTTTTTTTTTAATACTGCCCTCCTTTACCACGTTGTACCTAATGATAAATCAAATGTGTGCTGATCTGATACTAAACTGCTGTATCTAATATGTCAATTATGTATGTGCTGATCGGACACTACACACTGTGTTACCTAATATGTTAATAATGTATGTGCTGATCTGATACTGCACACTGTTTTACCTAATATGTTAATAATCTATCTGACACTACACAATGTTGTATATAATGCTTGACCAACTTACCAGACTCAGATTAAGGCCTGTTAGTCATCTACTCATAATACAGACCTGTTTACTCTTACGATTTTGGCGTACGATGTACGATTTTAAGATGTATACATTATATATACTGTATGTTTATTTTTTACTATTAAGATAATGTACTGAACGATTTTGTGAAGATATTGTACGATTTTAAGAATTTAAGGGTAAACAGGTCTGGTAATATTTTCTGTCTCGGGTTGATCTTGTAGTATAGGCCAAAACGTGCCAAAGTGTACTCGTTTTATAGCCATTTTAATTGTTTCTATAGTATAGTAGTTACTATCCTAGTGTCTCATTTTTATTTTACTTAGTTTACATGTTTTTAATAATTGTAAAGCGCTTAGAGCTTTAAGGTAAGCGCTATATAAAAATGACAAAATAAATAAATAAATAATAAGTTCCTAGTGGTACGAGACTAAAACAGTGCTTCCCAAACTTTTCATGATGGCCCCCACACACAATTTATCAGATTAAGATTATACAATACAGGAATTTAGTTTTACCATTTATGAGTATAAATTGGAAAATTTGATCAAGATTTTAAAAACTCTAATTCTACTCTGATGAAGAAAACCATTCACAAATCAGTAGTGCTTAAAGCACTGACATCTTTGGATTTTTCCAATGGTAAAAGTAAATAACGTATTATTTCCTTGAAAAATATCCTTTATTTTCAGTTGAATGTTATCAGACATAAGTTTTCCAGTTGTGTTTTCATTAAAATCTGTTGATCTTTTTTTGCCCAGTATTTGGATCAACCAAGTAACTTGTCTCTTGAACACAGTTTGGGAAGCACTGTACTCAAGTAATAAATTCCTAGTGGTGAGACTAAAGTAATATATTCCTTGTGGTGAGACTAAAGTAATATATACCTTATGGTGAGAGACTAAAGTAATATATTCCTAGTGGTGAGACTAAAGTAATATATTCCTAGTGGTGAGACTAAAGTAATATATTCCTAGTGGTGAGAATAAAGTAATATATCCCTAGTGGTGAGACTTAAGTAATATATCCCTAGTGGTGAGACTTAATTAATATATTCCTTGTGGTGAGAGAATAAGGTAATATATTCCTTGTGGTGAGACTAAAGTAATATATTCCTTGTGGTGAGAGACTTAAGTAATATATTCCTAGTGGTGAGACTTAAGTAATATATTCCTTGTGGTGAGACTAAATTAATATATTCCTAGTGGTGAGATGTAAGTAATTTATTCCTAGTGGTGAGACTAAAGTAATAAATTCATTGTGGTGAGACTTAAGTAATATATTCCTAGTGGTGAGAGACTAAATCATGTGCTTGGTGTTAGACATTATTTTGTGCAGAGCTTGCCGGCCACATTCCCCTGAGAGGGTAAGAAGAGTTTGAGATAGTGTGAAGATAGCTAAGGCTTTTAAGGGACATTTCTGCCATTGAGACTTTCATGTCAGTGGTGACATTGTAGGTCATCAGTGGTGACGTTATGTAGCTGTCTGGTGTCAGTTTTCACCATATTTCATCTAATGGACATTTTCCCATCATTCCTTTTTTTTATGGTTTGCATTCTATTCACTGGATCCCGGGTTAGAGTCCAGAAGAAAATACACCACTGTTGGCATGGCGACCAGTTTAAGCTTAGAATCATCTACTATGTAATATTAGCTTGAAATTAATTTCTAGCCAGATTTCGTATGGGTTTAACAAGAGCACAGGAGCCAGTTTGTACATGCACACAATGTTTACATTTTTATTTTATTATTACACTCTAACCAAGTGGTTCCCAACCGGTTTAGTGTCTGTGTGCGTGTAAGGGGGGGAGGGAGGGGGTATTAAAGAACACGTAAATTCTGAGAATCTCTGAATCAATGACTGCTCTAATTATTGCTTTCCAATCTGAGGATGTTTGCAAGATCAGAGCAAGGTTAAGCTTGTCAGTTTATGTAGCTGAGTATATGCTGTACTGGATTTAATATCACTCACCTCCCATTGTGTCTGGTCCAATACCAAATAATGGTCACTCACCTCCTATTATGTTTCTGGTCCAATATCAAATAATTGTCACTCACCTCCCATTGTGTCTGGTCCACTATCAAATAACTGTCACTCACCTCCCATTGTGTCTGGTCCACTATCAAATAACTGTCACTTGCCTCCCATTGTATCTGGTCCACTATCAAATAACTGTCACTTGCCTCCCATTGTATCTGGTCCACTATCAAATAACTGTCACTTGCCTCCCATTGTGTCTGTTCCACTATCAAATAACTGTCACTTGCCTCCCATTGTATCTGGTCCACTATCAAGTAACTGTCACTCACCTTCCATTGTGTCCTGCCCATTATCAAATAACTGTACATTTAGAAAAATAACAAAACAATCCCAAAAATTCCCAAAGTATTGTGCTGAATTGTAAGGAGGGTCACTACTATCATTTTTGACATGGGGGAGACCTTGTTCTGAAAAAAGGTTGGGAACCACTGCTCTAATAGCTACAACATCAACAACTTTATTGATCTAACCCAGTGTTTCTCAAAGTTTTGGTCTGATAGCCTCAATTTGACGGTCTGCACAGCATGAGATAAAAGTTTTAAAAAAAGGATAAACAACCATAACAAAAATGTTGCATAGAGTCCTGAGACATTAATGTGTCAATCCTATCTTATGACATGGTTATGGTCAAATGGAAAGATAAAAAAACAATGAATTAATCTGGCACCTGTGCCTGGTAGAAGCTAATCCACCGGTGGAAGCTAATCCACCGTCCACCGGTGGAAGCTAATCCACGGTCGGCTAAACTTAAAAGTTTGGGAAACACTGCTCTAACCTACAGCAAATATTTAATCAACTAAGTACTAACCCAACCCTTCACTTTCCCAGGATGTCCCGCTGGTCAACTTGGCAGACAGGCCCATGCCATCGATCCCTGGCCATGCCGTGCCAGTGTCATCCCAGCCGATGGCCAGTTCACGGGATGCCCTGGTCAGGTCGCCCAAGGAGAGACAACTCCCCAAGCAGACGAGCCACGCAGAGCAGGAGACCGATAAGGAGTGCATGCAGAAGTTTGTCAAAGGGCCGGCTCGGCGTATCATGGAGGACGAGGAGGAAGATGGCTCCAATACTGTCAATGTGAGTATCATGTGTTTGTCAATGTATCTTGTAACTTCCCATCTGAAGACAGAATCATTCTGATTTTTCAAAGTAATCATTTTTCAATTTAGTAATATGCAGATTTAAACTCAGTATTTAGACCTGATTTAGTCTTTTCAATACTTTCCTCTTCAACTTAAAGATAATTTCATGCTAGTTTCTCATTTTTTTTCTTTGTACTTGTGTGTTCACATCTGGACTCCTTCTTGAAATTCCTAGAGGAGATCGGTACGACCATCTTCATTTTTTTTACAGGAAATTGTAATCAAGGGCACATTGCTTGTGACCCCCAACGCCATCATGTTTGACCCCGACGCAAGCGACCCTGAGATCATCAACCACCAGGAACCCGACAAGTTCGGCATGGTCGTCTACATGGACCAGCTGAAGAGTATGGCCTTGTTTCACGACTTCTCTCCCAGAATGTTCTGGAGGCAGCCCAAGTGAGTGGTGTTCAATGCCAGGCAGCATATTTCATATTGAAGACATGAGAAGACAAAAATAGAATATCATTTACCAAAATAATTGAATGTCATCTATGGGGAAAAAAGTCTTCTGAGTTTTTTTCTATAGAGTTCTGTAAGTCAAGAATTTAACAGGAACATGTCATTTTTAGTTCTATGGTCATTTGTTAAGATTCCTTGACCTCTGTGGCCCAATGCTAAGATTCCATGAACTCTTTGGGTCTCCAAAGCTAAGATTTGATGATCTCCGTGGTCCAATGCTAAGATTTGATGATCTCTGTGGTCCAATGCTAAGATTTGATGATCTCTGTGGTCCAATGCTAAGATTTGATGATCTCTGTGGTCCAATGCTAAGATTTGATGATCTCTGTGGTCCAATGCTAAGATTTGATGATCTCTGTGGTCCAATTCTAAGATTTGATGATCTCTGTGGTCCAATGCTAAGATTTGATGATCTCTGTGGTCCAATGCTAAGATTTGATGATATCTGTGGTCCAGTGCTAGGATTTGATGATGTTTTTTGTGGTCCAATGCTAAGATTCGGTGAGCTCTGTGGTCCAAAGTTAAGACTCCATGAACTCTTTGATCCAATGCTAAGATTCCATGAACTCATGGTCCTGATGGTAAGATTTTATGAACTCATGTGTCTTATGCTAAGATTCCATGAACTCTGGGTCCTAATGATAAGATTCCATGAACTCATGTGTCCTAATGGTAAGATTCCATGAACCCATGTGTTTTCATGAACTCATGTGTTCTTATGGTAAGATTCCATGAACCCATGTGTCCTAATGGTAAGATTCCATGGATCCATGTTTCCTAATGGTAATATTCCATGAACCCATGTGTCCTATAGTAAGATTCCATGAACCCATGTGTCCTAATGGTAAGATTTTATGAACTCTGTGTCCTAATGGTAAGATTCCATGAACCCATGTGTTTCCATGAACTCATGTGTTCTTATGGTAAGATTCCATGAACTCATGTGTCCTAATGGTAAGATTCCATGGATCCATGTGTCCTAATGGTAAGATTCCATGAACCCTGTGTCCTAATGGTAAGATTCCATGAACACATGTGTTCTAATGGTAAGATTCCATGAACCCATGTGTCCTAATGGTAAGTTTCCATGAACTCTGTGTCCTAATGGTAAGATTCCATGAACCCATGTGTCCAAATGGTAAGACTCCATGAACCCATGTGTCCTAATGGTAAGATTCCATGAACTCTGGGTCCTAATTGTAAGATTCCATGAACCCTGTGTCCTAATGGTAAGATTCCATGAATCCATGTGTCCAAATGGTAAGACTCCATGAACCCATGTGTCCTAATGGTAAGATTCCATGAACTCTGGGTCCTAATGGTAAGTTTCCATGAACCCTGTGTCCTAATGGTAAGATTCCATGAAACCATGTGTCCTAATGGTAAGATACCATGAACCCATGTGTTCTAATTATTATTATTGTTATTATACATGGTTTTATATAGCGTGTTACCCCAGCCTAGGGCTAGGCTCACCACGCTGTACATACAATTTAACAAACATAATCAAAAAGCTTTAAAAATTAAATTGACATACATTAATTAAATGAAACGTATGGTAAGATTCCAAGAGCTATGTGACCTATTGGTAGCATTGCTTGCCCTAAAACCAAGTGGGTTCAAATTTCTCAATCCTCTTATATGGGACAATGGACAGATAGAATTAGAGTTTTCATCAAAGTAAGATAACTAATCTTAGGGAGTAGGGACAAACATTCCCCCCACCTTCCCCAGTCTTGCCCCCTTTTCCATTCTCCAAGCATGCTAAATAGGTCTCCTTAAGTTGGAAGCTATTGGCCTTCTTGGAAAAAATTTGGCACTGGGCAAGTTAAAGAAAAACTGAACAGTTATTTGAGTTTGCTAATTCATGTTATTGTATAACAGATATTCACCTGAATGTTTCTAATGTTAAGATCCATCTTTCTTTCATTCCCATCCTTCTTTCATTCCCTTTCCCATCCTCTTTTCCTTTGGGTGTTGACTGACATGACTTTAGGTTATCATTTGTGAATACGTTCATTGACTTCTGACATCAGAGAAGTTCTCTCAGCGTTGTTCATTGACTTCTGACATCAGAGAAGTTCTCTCAGCATTGTTATTTGATGCCAACAGAGAGATCAGAGCCCACTCCCCCAAGCCGGAGCCGTACCGTTTATCTCAAGGCAAGCGTCCCACGGCCGATGGCCAGGCTGAGCAAGCGAGTGAGCAGATGGCCAAACCTTCTCCTCTGGCCGCCATTGACCACAGGCCGGCGCCGGATGGAGCCAGTATTGAAGATGATGTGGGACAGCAGAGGGCGCCGCCGGATGGCGGAGATCCGACAGAGAAAACCAGTACTGGGAGGACTTCAGAAGAGTTGGAAGGATTGTCAGAGCTGCACAGGGTAAACATATATATATCAAGGACAGATTTCCCATGATTTTCAATATACTGTCCTCAGAATTCTCAATTTTTCAGTTCTCAAAATCTTTAATCTTCAATTCTTAGAATTTTCATTATTTAATTCTCAGAATTTTCAATATTCAATTCTCCAAATTTTGAATATTAAATTTCAAATCTTCAAAAATTTTATACACAAAATTCAAGATTAGTTTGAGATCCTCCAGTGGCTTTTTTATTGTAGCCATGGCTAAATATAATTAAATACCGCTGGCATATTGTCTATTTTGATTTTTCATAAGAACAATAATTCATTCATGTTATGTATATGGGTATCCAAATATTTTACCTATCATTTGCAAAATTTCTGTCCTATAATCAATATGTTTAACCTAAGCCTGTCATTGGCACTAACACTGTCATATTATCTACATGTGCACCTTGCTGATTTACATATCATAAGGACAACAGTTTCTGTCTTTTTTTTCTGCAGCTGCCCGACTCACCACCACAACAAGGCCGAGCCTCTGAGGAAGTTGAAAATGCCTTGACCCAAGGTCAGAACAACACAGACAACTGCCCACTGGTCAAGCAAATGTCCCGTAGCTCTGAACTTGAGGTCAGCGAGATGGCACTCCTTCAAGATTCTCCGGACGGGATCGGTGAAACTAGAGACTTCGGCCCACATATGGGACGGTCATCTTCTGAAGTGCACAGACAAACAACAAGTTCTCTTGGGCGAATCTCTGACTCCTCCCCCGGAGACACGACCGGGCGTTCCTTCTTTGCAGAACCAGGGGATACAACCAGTGATAGTTTGAGCACACCCACCCATGGATTCGCTCCCCTTCACTTCACGGACAGGTCTCCGAAGAGTGTCCTGGCACACCCTAAGCCCGTGCCTGGGCAGCGGGGCATCCAGCTTTCCCAGCCACCCGCTCAGTCCAACGACCTTAAGTCCCAGAGGATCCTGGAAGACACAGAGGTCAACCTCTCGGACTTCCAGAGCAGCGGTCACCACAGGGTGTCACCGTCCCTCACTGCTCAAACCTCGGGGGGCGTAAACCCTACCGTCATGCTTTCAGACGGTCAGCAAAGAGCCTCCAGTCCGGCCTCTGATACTGGGTCCTCCTCAGGCCCTTCTAGTGCAGTTGGTGATTCTGAAGTTAAAACAGCAGCAGAACAAGCAGCAGTGGAGGGCAGTGTTCAGCCTAGGGGCACAACTTCGGAGTTGCAGTCGCAGGACGACATTGATGAGGAGATAACCCAACTGTCATCTAGAGTCGCCGGCCTTGGGGTTAACCAAAAACAGGACATTCAGCTCGGGGCGGCTAAACCGGTGTCGGACAGTGCCTCTAAACCATCAACCAGCAGCCCCAGGTCGACCTTTGCACCTCTTCTTGCACCTGCTCAACAGCTGACCAGCATATTCAAGTCCACATACTCAGTCCTGACCTCGTTTGATGGGAGAGCTAGAACAAAGTCCAATCCCATTATCCCTACAACTTCTTCTGGTCTTCAGCTAAGAAGTGGTTTCAGCAAAGAGGAACTGCATAAAGCACTTGGACCAGATCCTAAAGGTAAGTGACCACATGTAGTCATAGCCTCATTGATTTTGTAATTTTTCGTTTTATACTGTAACAAAAAAACAAAACAGGCGTTCTATGGTGCATTGAATTAAATTTTTTTTTTTTTTTTTTTTTATTTTTTTTTTTTTAAATACAAAATAATCACCATGCATTTTTTTAAATCATTTATTTTAACTTCACATTTGTTCATTGTTGGCTGGCAAAATCTTTGGATGGCTAATGGACCCACTTTCCGTCAACCTATCAAGCTGAAACTTGGCACATAGATTCCTTGCGAAGTAGAACATGTTCTTTCAAATTTTCAGCCCAACTCCAAAATAAGTTTTTCAAAGGGAAGATAAAGAAATGTTGTGACACTGATTTCACATAGCAATATTCATGATAACTGCACTAAATGAGATTCTTTTTTAAAAAAATATCGCAAGTGTTTTGTTTGGTATGCATGTTTTCTTAAATTTCCAGAAACACCCCCCCCCCCCCCCATTGTTTTGATATTCCATTTTAGAAAGGATTTAAGAAAAACTTAGTTTTTTGGGGGTTATTTAATAGTTTTTAAATAAAATTGCATTGTCCAATGTTCATTGTTATTTTTTTAAAAGCAATTAAGACTTTGAGTCTTTACTTTAAATTGATGCACTCTTTAGTTGTTTTTTGTTAAATTCCCTTTAGCAGCAGCATTAAAAAAATCTTTTCAAATTTATATCCATGAATCACATCTCTCATCTCTCTCTGCCCAACACCATGTTTTGCTTAGAGAGTTAGTGAACTCCTCTGATCACTCTGTCTTGTCTCCTTTTCCAGATTTCCTCCCAAGGTCAGACTCCCCCCACTTTGAGCAGCCCCCGTTGTACTTGCAGATACGACCTGGAATAAAAAAGTCCAGCGAGTTCGGACAGCCGAGAGCCTTTGACCATAGAAACCATAAGTTACTGGATGAGTACTGGCTCATTGTTCCTAGAGAAATGTGAGTCTTTTAGATCAGTGTCTCCAAACTGGAATCCCCCAACACATGGGACATACAAATAGTATGTGTGGATCACCAAGAGGCAAAACAACCACCACATATTAATTAAGTTTTTTGTTATTTTTTCATTTTTTTTTTAAATTTCCTAATGTTGAAAATGTGTAGACAGATGATTTTTAATCTCATGTCAATATCAAGTCGATTTCTGTGATTATTTTTATTACTTTGTGTTGACTTTACTAAAGAATCACTGCCTTGCTGTGTCGAAGAGTCAGTTCTTATCCCACCAGGCATGTGTAATATACTATGCTTTTGTTTTTAGTGTATATATATATAAATATATACATATATGCATATATACATAAAAATTAAATAATTACATAATAAATATAAAATACACAAGTATAAAAATATACATATATACATATATAGGCACATGAGGGGTTGTTCACCCGTGGTTCACAGATCCCCATGGGGGTCCTAAAAAGGTTCAAGGGGTCAGTGAGATGCATTTTATATGCATTTAAATACTTTTTTGCTACGCAGGGTTCCTTGGTCTTCATCTGAAAGGCAAAGGGGTCTAAGAACTAAAAAAATTTCAGAAACGCCTGTATACAGTGACATATTCTGTACATTTATCAATAAAATATCCCTGAAATAAATAGTCAAATTGTGTGTAAATAAATAATACAATACTCTAGAAATAGTTCAATGTTTTATTTTTTTAAATAGTGGCAAGATTGTTTGATACAGTTTGGGTCAAAGCACTAAAACTAAAATTTCTCATTGATCTCTCATTTTGGGCTCTTTAAAAACTAATAAAAACAACTTGGCCACTCCCATCTTCACATCAATGTTGTGGCAGGCTTATCAATTTTGACCTGTAATTAATAAAAGGGGATTTATTCGGTGCAACATGTGGCAAGTAGATACCCTCATCCACCTGGGATGACTCTTTTTATGGCAATATGTAAAATATCATTTTACAGTAAAGCATACTGAGGGACACCCCACCCCCTACTCTCAAACAAAGAAACAAACAAAACAAAAATTGAATTGGTTCTCAAACCTTACTGCAGTACAAGATCTAGTCAATAATATATAATGCACAATGTTCGGGGATAGCTTAAAAATGTGTTTTAAATAATTTAAAATTTTCTCTCATTATCTCCCCTTGTTAGTCTCATTTTTCAGGTATTCCTTCCTTTTTTTAAAAAAGTTTTTAAAATAGCATTTCCCCTAAATGTCAAAAAAGTTTTTAAAATAGCATTTCCCCTAAATGTCAAAAAAGTTTTTAAAATAGCATTTCCCCTAAATGTCAAAAAAGTTTTTAAAATAGCATTTCCCCTAAATGTCAAAAAAGTTCTTAAAATAGCATTTCCCAATAAATGTCAAAAATATTGTTTTGAAATTGCGTAAATTATAAAAAGTATTGACATGAAATGAAAATATATATGGTGTGTTGTTTTTTTTAGTGGTGTCATCTACAGATCAAATCCCAGCGGGATTGATGGTGGGGCTCACTGAGATGAGTAATGAAGGATGTCATTGCCCGCATGCTCTTGTCACCTTGCTAATCAATGATGGTCTGATAACACCACCAATAAAACACTATTCATGGGCACGTGAAATGTTTGACCCATACCTTGGTCACACTTGCACAGTTGTGTGCTTTATTGATGTGTCCAATACACAAAAGTGGTCCCATAGCTAGGTCACATGTGCACAGGTGTGTACATCATTGATGTGTTCAGTAAACAATAGTGGTCCCATAGCTTGGTCACATGTGCACAGGTGTGTACATCATTGATGTGTCCAGTACACAATAGTGGTCCCATAGCTTGGTCACATGTGCACAGGCGTGTACATCATTGATGTGTCCAGTACACAATAGTGGTCCCATAGCTTGGTCACATGTGCACAGGTGTGTTTGCTATTGTTGTGGACAGTAGCATGACTGATGTATAACTATAGTGGTAGCCTCTGTTTTGAAATATAATCATTTTTTGCATTGGAAGATACAAATAATGTGATGGGAGTCTACTTCAGGTGTGTACTTTGTTTTCCCAATGGCCCATTGTTTATTGGTGAAACCAAGTGTGGCGTTATCTGTGTAGAGAAGTAGGTGTTCCAGCAGACTGGAGAACAGCGCATGTCACTCCAATTTACAAGAAAGGGGAGCATTCCGACCCTGCCAACTATCGTCCGATATCCCTCACTAGCGTCGTCTGCAAATTGTTGGAGCACATAATCGTTTGACGTGCTAGTAATGGACTTCGCAAAAGCATTTGACCGGGTGAATCATAGTTTGCTTCTACACAAACTCCAGATATATGGGATTCAAGGCACCACTAAAACATGGATCTCTAGCTTCCTCAGCCACTGACGCCAAGCAGTGGTGGTGGGCGGTACAAGCTCCTCCTTTGTCAATGTGAAGTCAGGGGTCCCCCAGGGATCAGTCCTGGGCCCCTGTTTGTTCCTAGCATACATTAATGACCTACCGGAGAAACTGACATCACAGGCAAGACTGTTTGCAGATGACACAGCAGTGTATAGGACGATCGCCAACATATCTGACCAGGACCAGCTACAACAGGATCTCAATCTGTTAGCTGAGTGGGAGATGAGCTGGGTCATGGAATTTCATCCTGCCAAGTGCCAGACACTATCAATCTCTAGAAGTTGTACTCCTCTACAATACCAATACAAACTGCACGGCCATATTCTTGAGCAAGTTTCCTCCGTAAAGTACCTGGGTGTTACCATTCAAAGAGAGGTCCGCTGGGACGAGCATATTAACAATGTATATAACCAAGCAAACCAAGCCTTGGGGTTCTTAAGGCGAAATCTAAAGATTGGCAACTCCTGTGTGAAAGAAAGAGCATATAAAGCCTTTATCCGTCCGATTTTAGATTATGCATCTTCAGTCTGGGACCCATTTACCCAGAAGAGCATTGACAGGTTGGAGGCGGTCCAGCGACGAGCAGCACGCTTTGTCCTAAACCGCTACAGGAATACCTCTAGTGTTGGCAGCATGCTAGAAACACTAGGCTGGTCACCATTGGAGAAACGACGACGACAATCCAGGCTCTCCATGATGTACAAGATAAATAATGGGCTGGTCCACTGTTCCAGTATTAAACAGAAACTCGTCCCTCTCCCCCATAGACAGCGACGAGGCCATGACAGGCAATTCAGGCTCATACCAGCAAGAAGCCAGTATAGGAGCTGCTCATTCCTGCCCAAGACAATCAGGGACTGGAACCATCTTTCAAAAGGAACAGTTGAGGCGACAACACTAGACACATTTGTGTCTATTGCCTCAAGCCTTCAAACCCCTAGTGCATAATTTCCTCATCACCACCAGTAACAGAAACATTGCAAATCCCATCTACATGCATAGGAGCCAAAATGATCAATAAATTGATCGTGGGCCCTTAAGATATAGAAGAAGAAGAAGGTGTGAACCGTTTTCTATCTCATGCCGCACCCAAGTGTAAAATTTCCTATGACAATAATTCCAGTATGTTATTTCTGTGAAGAGCAGTGTCCAAGCTTATTAGTTTTATACCTTGTGTTGTGGTTGACTGGTAACCTAGTCGGCCTCACAACCATGAAACACTGTGCTGTTCCACTCATTGGGGTTGAATAGAAACATAGTCTGTCTCAAAGCCATGAAACACTGGGTTGTTCCATACATTGTGTTATGGGAAAACAGTCTCGGGGATGGTCTTTTTAGCCCAACAAGTCGGGTATCTTTAGTATCCTTGATGAGGTCGACCCTGAGTTTTTAAAACATTAACTAGCAATATCAAAAGACAGCAGCCCACTTGGCAAAGCTTTCATACAAGATGTTATCAATTAAACTATATCTCATCTTGTCAATTTCATGTAGTCTCTTTTCCAGGGGAGTTAAGTTGTATGACTCTCTGTAATTCCTTCACACGGGGGGACATAATCTGCATTACTTTTTTTTTGTCAGGGGAGATGATCTGTATTACTTTTTTGTCAGGGGAGATAATCTGTATTTCTTTTTGTTTCACCTCATCCAGGGGAGATAAACCTATTTGACATTCTGTAATTCTTTTATCTAGGGGAGATAAGCTATATGGCTTTCTAATGGAATGGCAGCCTGAGGTTTACGGGGACGAAGAGGAGACAGGGGCCAGGGAGAAATTCTTTTATGACGTCAAAGAAGTACAGGACCGCATCAAACCGGTGAAGAAGGCTCAGGAGGAAACATCTGAGAAGGCAGGGGGAGATGTTGAGCTGAACCTTGATGACTCTCACTTCAAGGAGGTGGAAAAATCTTGGGAGGTCAGTCAATATTTTTGTTTAAATTTAAATAAAAATCAAATGTATATTTTTTGGTAACGATTTCCTTTAACACAATCCAAAGCCATTTTGAAAGTATTAATAAAGAGATTTTTTTAATGTTGATAAATTGTAGACAGTGATGTTGGCTTATTTAGACTGTGCACCTACATTGCTTGGATGGATTGTTCTGTAAGATTATTAACACGGTTATTTTGTTAGATCATTGTTTTTTTTGTTTTTTGTTAGATTGTTAACATGATTTGTTTTCTTAGATTTTTAACATGTTTTGTTTTGTCAAATTGTTAACACGGTTTGTTTCAGTGGATTGTTCACATGGATTACTTTGTGAATTATTTATATCAGTGATTCCCAACCTGCGCTCCCCAGAGCCCCAACGGCGGGCTCAGCATGCACTCCCCCCCCCCCCACCCTAACACTACTCCTAAACATCATTAACTTGTAAAACACTGGGCAGCCCCCATAGAAATTGATTCTAAAAAGGGCTCTGCGAGCCAAAGAAGCTGGAAACCACTGATTTAGTCGGTTCGCTCACAGTGATTACTGATAGGAGCCCGTATAATGACAGCAACAGAAAGAAGAGTTACTACTGATAGGACCCCGTATAATGACAGCAACAGAAAGAAGAGTTACTACTGATAGGAGCCCGTATAATGACAGCAACAGAAAGAAGAGTTACTACTAATAGCTTGTATTAGAAACGTTTTCATTTTTTAAAAAGGTTTTAGAAACTTGAGCAGTTGCCACTTATCCTGGACACTTATCCTGGACACTTATCGATCATGTGATAAGTGCTATGAAAGTTGAGTCATTGATTTGTATGGGAGGAGACTAATGCTGGCTGGCATAGGAATCTCCAAAAATATGTTGGTCTTGTGACTGGTGGTTGTTCATGTGACTGATGGTTGGCATGTGACTGGTTGACATTGTTTTGGTGTTTGTGGTGCTACCTGAACAATTTGATCCTTAACACTTGAAAAAAAACTCAGTCAGATTTTAACATTTGCAACAACAAAAATTTCGTCTCTATTTTTCGTGAGTACAGGAGTTCTCAAATCATTTTAATAGTTTGGTACCAGAACTTGACCTTTGTTATAATCAGTGACCAAACGGCGACAAATCAGTCTGCACTTACACAATCATATTAAATGATTTCAATTCCTTTTGTTCACTATGCCTAGACGTGCAAAACTAATACTTGGTTTTATACACTATGTTTGTTGGTTTTATACAGTATGTTTGTTGGTTGTATACTGTATGTTTGTTGGCGTTATACAGCATGTTTGTTGATTGTATACAGTATGTTTGTTGGTTTTACACAATGTGTTTGTTGGTTTTATACAGTGTGTTAGTTGGTCTTATACAGTGTGATTGTTGGTTTTATACAGTATATTTATTGGTTTTCAAGTCTTCTATTTACATCGTAATTATTTTTAGAAGGCTCGATTTCTTATTTTAATCTCTACAAATGAATAAATTCAAAACAAATCAATAATTGCATTGTAACCATCAATAACTGATTCTTGTTTAACACTCCTATCATAAACAACATCAAAAATGTTTCTAACCATAATTTATGGCTTGTTGCTGGAATTTCAAGATTAAATTCAAGGTGGTAGAATATTTGGCAGTAAATTGAACAGTTGTGTAAGATTGTGTCCCTTATGTAGAGCTTCGTCTTGAATCACTCGTATTCCAATATAGATTAAATAGACACCAACAATTTATGTCAATGTAACAATATGAGGTAAGCTTTAATAATAGTTTTACAGAATACAAGTGTCTACGTTTCGGCACATGCCTTCATCAGTACAATAAAAAGACAAATAAGTATAAATTAAATATCTGCAAAGTCAAATGTGCAAAATAATGTAACTTAATTAAGAACTATTCATAGTTAATACCTCATTACCATTCTTAAAAACATGGTGTCTATTGAATCTATTTTAAAGCTTTACCACAGTCCAACACTTTTTTATAATTAGGTATTCCAATGTAGACTGGACAATTTCCCAACGTAAAACGGTTGCTGGTTTTGTAAATGTGCATTTGACACCTGTGATTTTGAGCGGTCAGCTAAGCAACACTTAGTGGCCCGCAATATACTTGTTAAAGTAGCAAATTATTGTTAATTTTTAAAGTTTTAAATGGAAATAATGAAGGGGGGAAAAAGGGGGGGGGGGGGGGGAATTAATTTTTTAACATTTTTTTAAAAAATTTTAAAACACAAAAAAAGAAAATTTTAAAATTTTTTTGTAAAAAGCACAAACACCCCAATCTGCTCTCCAAGTGGTGATGGTACCCCATGTATGTTTGTTACAGTGATGATTGGGTAATGGCATGCTTTGAAAAGGGACACGAAGTTGTTCACTTATTATTTTTTTTAAAGGCATAAGATCTTGAAAAGAGAGTTTGACAGCTGGCAGTAATTTGAAGGTATTAATGTGGACAGATCTGAGCTTTACTAGTTGGCAGGCCACAGCATAAGCTCTCAGTAATCTCCTGACCAGGTACATTAGTGGAGCAGTGATTCCCAAAGTGTAGAAATGTGCATGTTTGTGTATTGTGTGTCTCCTTATGTCATAAGGATAACTTATGAGATTAAAATATTCCTAGTTTAAAGATCCACGCTTGTGTAAATGATGCCTTAAATCATGAGGGGGGTCAATTCATTGGATTTTGTGCGGTCATTTTTAATCTCTGGGGTGCTCAAATTTTTTAAACGGGGGCCGGTTAAGTGTCCTTCACACACTGTCGGGCGGGTGCTGAACTATAGTTTGAAAAAAATGTGTACAAATTCCTATGCCCTCTGCACATATCTTATTTCTAGAGAAAAAATGTGAAAAAAATTATTTAAAATGAAGAAAGTGTTTAATGAAGATACAATGAGAAGTATTTAAGTGGGATGGATGGGCCTGATTGTGACTGAGGTCATTAATGTCTAGTGCCACCTGGGCAGGCCAGATTAATAACTCCTGGCTGGCCAGAACTGGCCATTGGGCCATAGTTTGAGAACCCTTGCTCTAAAGCAACAAAGAATTCCTCAGTACATCCATCTGGTTTTAACTGGCTCTGTTTTCAAATGGCTCTGGTATGCAACTGGCTCTGGTTTTAACTTGGCAGAATCTTGAAATAGATGCTGGTCAGAATCTTGACATAGATACTAGACACAATCTTGTCATAGATATTAGTCAGAATCTTAACATAGAGACTAGGCAGAATCTTGACATAGATACTAGGCACAATCTTGACATAGATACTAGGTACAATCTTGACATAGATACTATATGTCTAGGTTTGACTGATGGATCTGTTGCTCATTGGAAACTGACTTGCAGTTATATGAGAAACCAATATTAAGAAACTCATCAAACACAAATCTCATCTATTGTCTCAGTTATAGGACAAAACCATATTAAGAAACTCATCAAACACAAATCTCATCTATTGTCTCAGTTATAGGACAAAACCATATTAAGAAACTCATCAAACACAAATCTCATCTATTGTCTCAGTTATAGGACAAAACCATATTAAGAAACTCATCAAACACAAATCTCATCTATTGTCTCAGTTATAGGACAAAACCATATTAAGAAACTCATCAAACACAAATCTCATCTATTGTCTCAGTTATAGGACAAAACCATATTAAGAAACTCATCAAACACAAATCTCATCTATTGTCTCAGTTATAGGACAAAACCATATTAAGAAACTCATCAAACACAAATCTCATCTATTGTCTCAGTTATAGGACAAAACCATATTAAGAAACTCATCAAACACAAATCTCATCTTGAGTTTGTTTAAAAAAACGGGGTGGGGGGGTAGGGTGCGTGTGGGACAGTCATAAGCTGGTAGTTTAATGACCTCATCAATCATCTTTGTATGCTACACTGATTTAGGGGCTCTCAATATCCGAGGGTTGCATGACACACACACAGGTGTCGCCTGTGTTCTGTAAGTCAGGTCGTAAGTCAGGTCATAAGTCAGGTCGTAAGTCAGGTCGTAAGTCAGGTCGTTAGAGGGGAGGTCTCCCATGTTACAGCTTGTTTATCTGACAACCTTCAAAGTATGAGGCTGGAGCCGGTACCTTGAAGACTGTTCAAACAGGGACATGAATTCACACAACTCTTGAGAACCATTGGGTCCACACTTGTCAAACGTATCATTCAGGCTTAGTTTATCTTAGTAAATTAATGTTGATGTATTGGGCCGTGATTTGCTTGTGTTGTGTTGGTTGGTTGGCTCGCGCTGCTGTGGGTAGACAATCTCTGGGTTAATTAACTTTCACAACTGATGACTCAGTTGCTGTAAGTTGAGCTTTTGTGGCGCACACCATCAGACAATTCTCCTTGGTATTGGATTATTCAGTGGGGCTTTTCATGGCATGGAATCTGGGATCTTTGGTAGGGATTTTCATCAGCCTGATGATGGGATAGTAAGCTGTGTTTTGGGGCTTTTTATGTCCTATAATCTGGGACTTTATGTGTCCCAAATTATAGTGTTTTCAATGTGGCTTTTCATGTCCGAAAATCTGGCATCTTTGGCAGCACTTGTGCCGTTCTTTACTTCCATTGAGTGGCGGCATTTTCATGAAAAACTGACGCCTTGCTACGCCACTGCAGATAGCGTCACCACACGTCTTGTATTGTGTAACTCAATTTGGTCTAGTCGCCTATTGGAGCGTAGGCTCAGTGGCGTCACTTTGGTTGGGGTAACAAAGGGTGATAAACTCATGGTGTCAGGCTTCTCCGTGGACCTCCTGAGAGTCTGTCTGCTCTGTTGACACGCTGCTCTGTTGACACCCTGCTCTGTTGACACCCTGCTCTGTTGACATGCTGCTCTGTTGACACCCTGCTCTGTTGACACCCTGCTCTGTTGACACGCTGTTCTGTTAACAACCGGCTCTGTTGACACCCTGCTCTGTTGACACGCTGTTCTGTTGACAACCGGCTCTGTTGACACCCTGCTCTGTTGACACCCTGCTCTGTTGACACCCTGCTCTGTTGAAACCCTGCTCTTGTATTTAACTTAGGAACCAACTTGATCGATTTCTGTCCAATTGACTATCATCCATTTGGTAAACTGACACACCGCACCCACCTGTGTCCCGATGATTGCGTAACATTGTGGTATGTGTCAAGCCTTTTGAAAATAATTAGAATTCATGGATTTCACAGATTTTTAGGTGACAGTTGTAGACTGTCAGAATTTCAAGATAATTATTGGAGAATTTTTGCATAAATGTGCGTACTTTTGGCAGAGGCCCCTCCCCACTCCACGGCTCTACACAACCCATTGCCCTACACACTCCAATGCCCTACACACCCCATGGCCCTACACACCCCACGGCCATACAAACCCCATGGCCCTACACACCCCATGGCCCTACACACCGCATGGCCCTACACACCCCATCGCCCTACACACCACATGACCCTACACACCCCATCACCCTACACACCCCACGCCCCTACACACCCCACGGCCCTACACACCCCATGGCCCTACACACCCCATGGCCCTACACACCCCATGGCCCTACACACCCCATGGCCCTACACACCCCATGGCCCTACACACCCCATGGCCCTACACACCCCATGGCCCTACACACCCCATGGCTCTACACACCCCACGGCCCTACACACCATGTGGCAATACACACCCCACAGCCCTACACACCCCGTGGCAATACACACCGCACGGCCCTAAACACCCCACAGCCCAAAACACCCCACGGCCCTACACATCCCATGGCAATACACACCCAACACCCCTACACACCC
>CAXITT010000128.1:786915-809117 GCA_964033795.1 Lymnaea stagnalis | reverse complement strand
TACCCACCCCCCCGCCCTACCCACCCCCTCCCCCTACACACCCCACGGCCCTACCACCCCCACGCCCCTACACCCCCACAGCCCTACACACCCCACGGCCCTACACACCCCATGGCCCTACACACCCCACGGTCCTACACACCCCATAGCCATACAAACCCCACGGCCCTACACACCCCATGGCCATACACACCCTACGGCCATATGCGAAATCTCCCAATTTAAAAATCCCCTCCATCATCCTTTCAGTAGTTACGTCATCTGTTGATGGCCCCTAACAAATCTGCTCTCCAAACGGTGATGTCAATTAATAAAAAATGAACATTTCTACAAAATTTGAAGTTTGTTACATTGACATTCCAAGAAATCTTTGTATTCAATGATAAGGATTTTATTCATTTAGATGATCTCATTTAATGTACCGGTATACCTTTTATATTTATAAGGTTATTCTCCGTATAAATATATTCACTCCCCATATTGAATATAAAGCTTCTATGATTTATGAAATCGGGGTGGGGGTGTAACCCCCGGGGTGTAACGCCTGCTTAAATAACTCTTTGTTTGGTGGTAATGGCTAACAAAGTTCCCCAACCCCTGTTTTAGAATGTGGGACATTTAGTGTGGTCTTCCATGAGCCTCTAGCCGCGTCATACGAATGAGCTGTCACTGCAGTGTTGAATTTGAACTGAGACTTGTTCATCTTTTGCTAGGAAGTTTTGAGTATTTTGGAGATTATTTATAGTTGCCTGGTTGTCATCGGCCATGTCCCAGTTTCGACACTGAATGAAAATATGCAAGGATGAATACATGACTTCAATAATATCATGATATGTGTCATGGCAAAAGTCATGATTTGTGTTAGGTAGGGAATGATGTCATCTGTAGGAAGGAAACGGTTTGGTGACCAAACACTCTCAGCACAGTTGATGGTATGGTGACCAAACACTCCCAGGAGAGTTGATGGTATGGTGACCAAACACTTCCAGCACAGTTGATGGTATGGTGACCAAACACTTCCAGCACAGTTGATGGTATGGTGACCAAACACTTCCAGCACAGTTGATGGTATGGTGACCAACCACTCTCAGCACAGTTGATGGTATGGTGACCAAACACTCTCAGCACAGTTGATGGTATGGTGACCAAACACTCCCAGGAGAGTTGATGGTATGGTGACCAAACACTTCCAGCACAGTTGATGGTATGGTGACCAAACACTTCCAGCACAGTTGATGGTATGGTGACCAAACACTTCCAGCACAGTTGATGGTATGGTGACCAACCACTCTCAGCACAGTTGATGGTATGGTGACCAAACACTCTCAGCACAGTTGATGGTATGGTGACCAAACACTCCCAGGAGAGTTGATGGTATGGTGACCAAACACTTCCAGCACAGTTGATGGTATGGTGACCAAACACTTCCAGCACAGTTGATGGTATGGTGACCAAACACTTCCAGCACAGTTGATGGTATGGTGACCAAACACTCTCAGCACAGTTGATGGTATGGTGACCAAACACTCTCAGCACAGTTGATGGTATGGTGACCAAACACTCCCAGCACAGTTGATGGTATGGTGACCAAACACTTCCAGCACAGTTGATGATATGGTCCTCTGTGCAAAATGATTTTTTATCTCCCAGGATACACTACACGACGCGTCCAATTACCGCCTGCTGGGGTCGCTCTTATGTCTTCAAGTTTAGAAACTGCACGTCTCTGGTACTGATAGATGGTATCGTGTTTCTGATACTGATTGATGGTATCGTGTCTCTGGTACTAATTGATGGTATCATGTCTCTGGTACTGATTGCCGGTATCGTGTCTCTGGTACTGATAGATGGTATCGTGTCTCTGGTACTGATTGATGGTATCGTGTCTCTGGTACTGATTGATGGTATCGTGTCTCTGGTACTGATTGCCGGTATCGTTGTTATGGCACTCATTGCCAGTATCGTGTCCATGGTACTGAATAAGTTTATTCAGCCAGTGCACATTCAGCTCCGTAGTGCACTCTTTATTCAGGCGGTATACATTTAGCACCATTGTACTAAGTTTATTTATTTGTTGCATATTTAGCACATTCGTGCTCATTATATTCAGATGGAGCGCATCTATTTCTTATGGTTTGCTGGTGCGCAAGGTTCTTGAGATTGTGAACAGCTTACGATACGAATGTCGGTTGTCAACATCCTTGAAATTCAAAGTGGGAACCGCTGATAATTTGAGTCATGTAAGTGCAGTAGAGTTGATAGAAAATATCAATTCTTGAAGTACCCAAGTGTATCTCTAAGAACCAGGGACGTCATTTGGGTAGGGCAGGGGGGCATTTGCTCCTCCCCCCCCCCTGAATTCGCAGGTTTTATGTAAATTGCTTTGTACTTTAGCGCCTTCGATGAAAAACAACTTAACAGCCCAANCCAACAAGTTTTTGTTTCCCCCCCCCCCCCTCTGAAAAAATTCTCCAATGACGTTGCTGCTTAGAACCGTTGATTTAACAACATAGGTGGAGTGGCCCAGATTTGATAGAACAATAAATATTTTCCAAACACGCACTCCCATTCAGTTACTTAAGAAGGTATTAGTTCAGATGCGCTTAATTCGATAAACAATATTGCCAGGTGTTCTCAAATTATTATTAACTCTCTCAACTGTTCTAAATCCCCCTGGAATATTTACTCCCCGATTGATCAACTTGGCCTGTTTGAAAGTGATGAGATTTCCAGTGAGTTGTAGACTCATAAGCCCAGAAATGGCTCTTGCGTAGGCTCGTAAGCTCAGAGATGGCTCTTGCGTAGGCTCGTAAGCCCAGAGATGGCTCTTGCGTAGGCTCGTAAGCCCAGAGATGGCTCTTGCGTAGGCGTGTAAGCCCAGAGATGGCTCTTGCATAGGCTCGTAAGCCCAGAGATGGCTCTTGTTTACTGCATGTTTGTTAGGTCCCTCAGAACTTGAGGATCACTGACTAGAAATGGGGCGTTATTTAGGTCACAGCTCCAGGTGTGTGTGACGCCCCGGCCATGTCAACTTATTTGTTTATCCCCTTGTTGTGATGAAAGACGCAGATGGTGAGACAGAAGCCACTAATTTTATGTTAATGTTATTCTAATCAAGGGTTAGTAAGGTGATGGCTCACATATTAGTTATGTTATGTCTTGCTGTTACACACGTCACATCTCATCTCTCTCAGTCTCATGCCAGTTTTTGTGAGAAGAATGGCGAATACTACTAGGTAGAGGATTACTGCTAGTTAGAGGATTATTACGAGGTAGAGGTTTGCTACTGGGTAGAGGATTGCTACGAGTTAGAGGATTGCTACGAGGTAAAGGCATAGGATTACTACTACGACTAGTTAGATGATAGCTACTGGATAGAGGATTACTACTAGGTAGAGGATTGCTACTATGCAGAGGATTGCTACTAGTTATAGGATTACTACTGTTAGAGGATTGCTACTTGAGTATAGGATTAGTACTACTACTAGTTGGATTACTACTAGGTAGAGGATTGTCTACTAGGCACTGTGTTCAGCGACAGGCTGCTCATATCCAGTTGTTTGTTCTGTTGTGTGAGGGCATGTCATTGTATATCGCATCTTATTGATAGGAAATGAATCATCCATCGACCAAGCTGAGAAATGCTTCCTAGTTTTATGGAACCTTTGTCATTCAAATGAATGGGAGATAATAAGTGACGAGAAGGGAGGCAATTGCGATTGGTCGTTTCAAAAACCCAAACAAGAAAGAATGCAACGATCTCAGCCCATAGCTAGTCATTTGTAACCCATACCGTACTAAGTTACATTGAAAGTGGTTATATCATGGGATCAGTATGTTTATAGCTAGTCATTTGTAACCCATACCGTACTAAGTTACATTGAAAGTGGTTATATCATGGGATCAGTATGGTTATAGCTAGTCATTTGTAAGCCATACCGTACTAAGTTACATTGAATGTGGTTATATCATGGGATCAGTATGTTTATAAATAATGGTCACTGTGGTTATATCAAGTGGTTTATGGAGTTATATTATGAAGTCAATGTGGTTATATCATGCAGTGAATGTGGAGATATCATGCAGTCGATGTGGTTATATCAAGTGGTCAATGTGGTTATATCATGTGGTCAATGTGGTTATATCATGCAGTCAATTTTGTTATATCATGCAGTCAATGTGTTTATATTAATGGTCAATGTGGTTATATCATGCAGTCAATGTGTTTATATCAAGTTGTTGATTTTTATACCATGAGGTAATTGTGGTTATTTCATGTGGTTATATCAGGTGGTTTATAAGGACATGAAGTTGATGTGGTTATATCAGGTGGTTGATGTGGTTATATCAGGTGGTTGATGTGGCCTTATTAAAGGGTTGATGTGGTTATTTCATGAGGTTGATGTAGTTTTGGTTATATCAGGTGGATCGTATCAGGTCGATTGTATAGTTGTATCTGGTGGATCATGTGGTTATCAGGTGGATTGTATGGTTATGTCTTGTGGATCATGTGCTTATCAGATTATCAGGTGGATTGTGTGGTAATATATGGTGGATTGTGTGGTTATATCTTGTGGATCATGTGGTTATCAGGTGGATTCTGTGATTATATCTTGTGGATCATTTAGTTATCAGGTGGATTTTATAGTTATGTCTTGTGGATCATGTGCTTATCAGATTATCAGGTGGATTGTGTGATAATATCTGGTGGATTGTGTGGTTATATCTTGTGGATCATGTGGTTATATCAGGTGGATCACATGGTTAAATCAGGTGGATCTTATGGTTATATCAGGTGGATCTTATTGTTATATCAGGGGGATCATATGGTTATATCAGGCGGATCATATGATTATATCGGGTGGATCTTATTGTTATATCAGGTGGATCTTATGGTTATATCAGGTGAATCTTATGGTTATATCAGGTGGATCTTATGGTTATATCAGGTGGATCTTATGGTTATATCAGGTGGATCTTATGGTTATATCAGGTGGATCTTATGGTTATATCAGGTGGATCTTATGGTTATATCAGGTGGATCTTATGGTTATATCAGGTGGATCTTATGGTTATATCAGGTGGATCTTATGGTTATATCAGGTGGATCTTATGGTTATATCAGGTGGATGTTGTGGTTATATCAGGTGGATCTTATGGTTATATCAGGTGGATGTTATGGTTATATCAGGTGCTTTATGTCAATTTGTTTGTCTAGATATTCTAGTTACCAGCTGAGTTAAAGTTAACATTACATTTACCAGCTGAGTTAAAGTTAACATTACATTTACCAGCTGAGTTAAAGTTAACATTACATTTACCAGCTGCGTTAAAGTTAACATTACATCATTCAAGTTATAAAAAAACGGTGCTGCTTTCATTGTGCATTGAGTTAAATCCTCTGAATCGCTGTGCTTACATTGATGTGATTGACTGGGTGGTGCTTGGCAATATGCTGCTCTTGGCTCACGTCATGAAAGACTCGTTTGGTCGAATCAAACGCTGGGTAGGTTTATGGCTTTTAGAATGGCATCTTATCAAATGACACGTCATTTACCTTTTTTTTGTTTTACAGTCTGAAGAATTATTGGAAAGCAGTTATTCTATTGTAACTCCCACAATCACTGCTTGTTTAGTTACTACCACATTTGCTGTGTACCAACTTTCCCAATTATCGTACACTAACTTTCATAATCATAGTTTACTGACTTCCACAATCATATTTTATTTAATCCACAATCATGTTTTACTAACTTTCCAAATCATAGTACACTAATTTATACAATCATTGCATACTTATTACAAAAACCATTGTGTACCAACTTCCACCGTTCGGTTTGTTGACTTCCCAAATTTTGACGGTTTATTGACAAAGATTATTTATGACCAACAGTGTGCAGAATGTTGAACACCCCTACCGCTGTAAAGCCACACCAATTACCAGACAGCAATGTTCACCTCTTTGTCTTACCTATTCTTCAGATTCTCAGTAAAGAGGAAGTCTACTGTGCCGAGAAGTCCCAGAGTCTGTGTCGTGAGGATACAATTGATGAGAGTAACTTCCCCGAACTGGTGGGACAAACTCAGATCATTGAGCCGTATCATGTGCTGTCGGTGAGCGGAACGTAGATATTCAATGTGTTGATTGTAGTAAAAATGAACATATTTTCCATTAGTACTTAAAGTACCCCCCCCCCCTCCCTTTAACAAGTGTCAAACTTGATCTCTTCAAACTAAATGACCAGCCTGACAACAGAGGGCTTAGACTATGAATAACACTAAGAATTTGTTACTTTTACAACAATCAAAATTATTGTTGATCTATAATTGTATTGCTTTTTTTTCATGAACCACTAAGATTAAAAGTCAAATGTAGATATTGTAGAAGATATGTCAATTTGTACCGCATCAGTAAAACAAGATTAGCTCATGCTTATGTTTTAAACCAATTTTTTTTTTTGGGCTGGGACCACATATCAACAAAGTGGTAATTAATTGTATGTCTGGACCATTCCAGCTGATCCGATCCCTCCCTCGGAACATGACTGCTGGATACAACTGGGAGCTGACTTATGCAACCCATAAGCATGGATACTCATTGCAGAACCTCTACCAGAAGATGGAGTGTGTGGATGACTCCCCTGTTCTCCTGTTTATCCGAGACATCCACAAATGTGTGAGTTAAAATGGAATGTAGAGTCTAACCCATACACCCTCTGTCAGTATGCCACTACATTGTCAATGTGCTACTAGCTTGTCAGTGTGGCACTACATTGGTTTAGTTTTATTGCAGATAAGTTATAATAAGGTTAATGAGGTTTTACACTTCTAACACATCGCCCCCTCTCTCTCCTTTAACCCTTTCCAGTCCAAGCCCATTCAGCCTTGTCTACTCCCAGCGCCCAAGCAAAGGGACATAACTCCATTTTAAATGAAGGTTCTTTATCTAATTAATTTACAGAAAATAAACTAGCAGCAAGAA
This sequence comes from Lymnaea stagnalis, assembly GCA_964033795.1. Taxonomy (NCBI): domain Eukaryota; kingdom Metazoa; phylum Mollusca; class Gastropoda; family Lymnaeidae; genus Lymnaea; species Lymnaea stagnalis. The sequence continues at coordinate 802,135 of CAXITT010000128.1, read as the reverse complement.
AATAAAATAAAAAATACCTAAATACAAATAAATGATTAAAACAAAAGTTAAACCTAAAAATAGTTTCAGAGACCCTCCCACTCATGAAATAGTGAAGCTTCATTAGGCCTAAGTTCTTTCAAAACTGTATCCAAGGCTTAGATAGAGCCATTTTTTTACAGCGAAAAAATTGCAACTTTTAAAAAAATCGTTGAAAATGAGCCCCTAAACACACCACGGTCAAACTAGTATCAAAATAAATGCCGACAACGAGGCTTTCTTCCGGTAGCACTATAAAAAGTAATGCGCAATGGATTTCCGCTGTGCTGAGAACGAAAGTAAACAACCTCGAAACGGGCAGGTTTGGCCACAACGGACTGTAGGCTTAAGGAAAAAATCAGCGCATTTCGGGCGCATTGGACTGTAAAGGGTTAATCTTTTAGAAAATATCATTCTGTAGAAGTGAAGAAAATGTGCTTACTTATTTCCTCCAATCCCACCAGCAAAGACACAACACAACTTTTAATTCATCACAATTTTATAAACTCAAGGGGTCTAAAGTTTTTTCTACTTTTAATCGGTGTTCTAAAACACAGTAATTTTTGTATTTCTATTTCTCATTCCAGACTTTGAAAAACGTGGACTGAGTGAACAATTTTTTTGTTTATAAAAATGATAGAACAATAATTCGTCATAAAATAAAGCAATTATTATTTTTTGTGTATAAGATTGATGACAATCCTATCAGCCCTAATTTCCAATCATATCAGCCCTAACTTTCAATCTTATCAGCCCTAACTTCCAATCATATCAGCCCTGACAGCCAATCATATCAGCCCTGACAGCCAATCACATCATATCTAACTTCCAATCATATCAGCCCTAACTTTCAATCATGTAAGCCCTAACTTCCAATCATATCATCCCTAACTTCCAATCATATCAGCCCTAACTTCCAATAAATCCAATTTGCCTTTAGAGACATAAACAATTGTTTGTCCATCATTTTTACCTGTCAACTTTTTACCATTGAACCTTTTTTACCAATATTATATTTCAAATATTACATCAATTTGTTAAGATTCCAGGCATGTCATTACTAGATCCTTGACACCTCCCAATACACATATAAATTAGAATATCCTAATCTTAGGACACACCAATGACACTCAAACACACACACACACACACACACACCCCCCCCCCCCCCCCCCCCCCCCCCCCCCCCCCCCCCCTTACCGGTACAAACATATGATAATCTTAAAATTGATACATATAACTAATGAGGAATTTTTTTTTGTATGAATCAGTTTAAAAAAAAAAAATACTTTTTACTATATTAAGCACAGTGTGTACATAAAATACTAACAACGGTTTTTATCTGCAGGTGTTTGGTGCATTCCTAAGTCACTTGATGAGACCCTCTGAGAATTTCTATGGATCAGGCTCTTGCTTTCTCTTCACATTCTACCCGGACTACAAAGTAAGTCATAGCACAGACATTCTAACATACTGTAGGGTTAGTCTTAGCACAGACATTCTAACAGACTGTAGGGTAAGTCATAGCACAGACATTCTAACAGACTGTATGATAAGTCATAGCACAGACATTCTGACAGACTGTAGGGTAAGTCATAGCAAAGAAATTCTAACAGACTGTAAAGTAAGTCATACCCCAGAAATCTCATTATTGACCTGAGTTCAAAGGGTCCTCAAACATAGTCATTATAAATAACCCTGGGTAAGATCATTTGTTTTATTTGACTCAACTGGAAGTGTTTCTATGGATAGTGTTCTAAGTAGAGACTAACCAAATTTCGGCTTCGGTTTTGGCGCCGAAAGTGGCCATTTTATCACTTTCGGTCAAGTTTCGGTTTCGGTCGAAACTGAAAAGTTAACTTTCAGCTTAATTTCGGTACGAAAGTAACTCTGGTTTTCGGTCATTTAATACTCAGCGAAAGCGATATTTAACAACAAATTAAGCGTCATTTAAGAACAAATTAAGCGATCGTTGAGAACAAACTAAACGATATTTAACAACAAACTAAGGGACATTTAAGAGCAAACTAAACGATCTTTAAAACAAACTTAGCGATCTTTAAGAACAATCTAAGCGATCTTTAATAATAACAAACTAAACGATCTTAAAGAACAAACTAAACAATTTTTAAGACCGAACTAAATGATCTTTAAGAAAAAAACAGATATTTAATAGTAAACTAAATGATTTATAAGAATAAACTAAGCGATCTCTAACAGAAAATTAAATGTTCTTTAGGAACAAACTAAAAGATCTTTAAGAACAAAAAATTATTGATCTTAAGGAACAAAAACAATTATTTGAGAACAAACTAAGCGATATTTATGAAAAAACTAAGTGATCTTTAACAAAATCTAAGCGAACTTTAACAACAAACTAAGCGATCTTTATGAACAAACTAAACAATCTTTAAGAACAAATAAAGCGATCATTAACAAAAGCTGGATGATCTTTAACAACAAACTAAGAGATCTTTAAGAACAAACTAAACGATCTTTAACAACAAACTAAACAATCTTTAACAACAAACTAAACGATATTTAACAACAAACTAAATGATCTTTAACAACAAACTAAGCGTTCTTTAAGAACAAACTAAACGATCTTTAACAACAAACTAAGCGATCTTTTAGATAAAACTAAGCGATATTTTAGAATAAACTATGCGATCTTTATGAACAAACTCACCGATCTTTAAGAACAAACTAACCAATCAATAACAACCAACAAAACGATCTTTAAAAACAAATTAAGTGATCTTTTAGAACCACAATTTTTAGAGACCCAGTTTAAAAAAATAATATTTTGCATTAATTCCCCCCCCCCCCATTTTTGCCAAATTTTCTCCTACCATACTAATTTTTAAAAAAATTGTAAAGCAATTTAAATTACTTTTATATTAAAATGGGAAAATCCAATGTATTCATTAGAACAAGGGTCTCAAACTAAAATCAATGGGGGGGGGGGGTAGGGGGGGCACAGGAGGTAGTGTCTGAATGAGAGTGGGCCGCATCAAGTAATCCACAAAAAACGATTACAACTGTTACAATCTGCTCAACCTTTATAAATAACAATAAAATCACTAAGGGTTATCAAGAACTAGGATTCACTTTCATCCGCCTACTCACTGTTGCATACAAAAATATATAAAAAATAATCAGAATTAGACAGTCGGTGTGATTCGACTGAAACTGTCGCGGAGAATCACGTTATAGATATGAGAATGGGGGAAACGGGCCGGCACATTTACACTAAACTTTTACGTCATGTAGCGGGCCGAAAAATATCGTCTTGCGGGTCACAAATGGCTTGCGGGCCGCGAGTTTGAGACCACTATTTTAGATGTTTATTTATTAATATTCACGATTATCTCATTTTTTATAAAAAGAATGTAAATATTTATACTTTCCCACATCATTTTCGATGTATGCAGATGTATGCGAGATCCAATTTCAAAATATCTTAATATTACATTTTCGGTTTCGGCCGAAATTCATTTTTAATTTTCGACCTTTTTTTGGTTTCGGGCGAAAGTCATTTTTAAACTTTCGGCCAAAATCAGAAAATCACTTTCGGTCGGTCTCTAGTTCTAAGTAACTATTATTTTAACATGTTTACTATATAAAGAAATAAAAATGTTCTTTCTCACAGAAATACTTCTGGCAGGGAGACAACCAGTTCTTCATGTATGGAACAAAAGACAGCTTTGCTATTGGCTCAGGAGAGTAAGTATTTTGTTGGTTGATCCAAGGTTTAGACGGTGACCCTCCCAGCATTGTCCCAAAAACTTAAATAAATGTAACAAGATAACAAAACACTTGTCACGCTGACACTAAATTTTCTCTGGCTTGTCTGTAAAATGTCATGTTTACACCAACTTTCCTCAGAACTTACCTGCACAATGTCATGTTGACACCAACTTTCCTCAGAACTTCCTGCACAATGTCATGTTTACACCAACTTTCCTCAGAATTTACCTGCATAATCTCATGTTGACACCAACTTTCCTCAGAATTTACCTGCACAATGTCATGTTTACACCAACTTTCCTCAGAACTTCCTGCACAATGTCATGTTGACACCAACTTTCCTCAGAACTTCCTGCACAATGTCATGTTGACACCAACTTTCCTCAGAACTTTCCTGCACACTTACTTTCCTTCAAGTGATAAACCATTTATTATGATTGTATTTCTAATGTCCTTTAGTGGCTGGCTTTTGTGTGTCAATTAACTTAAATTTAGTGTGTGATTATTTTAATTATATAATTTATAGATGAAATTAAAATTATTTGTAAAAAAAATGTTTTTACAATTAAAAAATTGAGGATGATTTAATATCCTATAATTTGTTTGACACATTTCCCTCTGTTCAGGGGCGTTTTTGGCCTGTGGCTGGACAGCGACCTAAATAAAGGTCGTTCCCACGAATGCACCACCTTTCACAATGACATCCTGACTAAAGATGAAGATTTTACCATCACTGACCTGGAAGTTTGGAGATTTGTGGAGTGAGTTTTTTTGTCTTATGTTCTTTTGCCAACACCCTTGGGTGGGCTTGGGGAGAGGGGGGGGCAGACATCCTTGGGGGGGGGGGGGCAGACATCCTTGGGTGTGCTTGGGGGGAGGGGGGCAGACATCCTTGGGTGGGCTTGGGGGGAGGGGGGCAGACATCCTTGGGTGTGCTTGGGGGGAGGGGTGCAGACATCCTTGGGTGTGCTTATGGTGGTGGGGAGGGGATGTAGGGAAGAGATAGATAAAAGACTCATAAGCCAGATTCAGCATAAGCCAGATTCAGCATAAGCCAGATTCAGCATAAGCCAGATTCAGCAAATAAAGAGTGTCTGAGTGGTTGAGCCCCCTGCCGCATGAAGTAGCTGATTAGGGAAGAGGCACTCCTTTAGTGCAAAAAATCTCAAGACACCAGAGACAGCATAACAACATGATATTTAGTGATTGTTGATCATAGAGTCAAACTCACCCAGTAATAAAAATTCACTTGGAGTATTAATACAAATAATGAATTACCCCAGTACAAAAGACGGGACTCTGTTGGTCACCCATTTTGGCACCAATGTAAAATGATGAAGTGAGATTAGAATATTATTATTATTAAAGTTGTCTGTATAGGGCGGCACCCCAGCCTAGCGCCGGGGCCGGGCTCACCGCGCTTCACATGAAAATTAGCAAAAAGAAAAAAAAAGAAACATGACATTAAAAAGAGTGACATCAAATTATTCATTTAAAAACTACTGCGAAAAATTATTAAAGTACTATTGAACCCTGTCTAGCCATGGGCAGCACCCAGCAGCTTTGAGTATTGTTTATCGGTCAGAGTGGGGTGAGAATGAGCCGGAATAGTAGAGTTTGAAAAGATGTTTTTAAAGTGCAGTTTTGAAGGCTTGGATGGTCGGTATATTGTGGATGTGTAATGGGAGAGAATTCCATTGTTTTGGGGCACAGAAAGAGAAAGATCGTTCACCATATGTTTTAGTGCGTGTTCTGGGAACATAAAGAATATGCTTGTCTGTGGATGAATGAAGCTTTCGAAGGGGTGAATAGACAGAAGTTAGGAAGGGCAGGAACCAGAGAAAAAGTTTTGAAAGAGAATGGACAGCTTGTAATCAATGCATGCCTGTAAAGGGCGCCAATGAAGTGATTGAAGTAGTAGAGTAACATGATCACGTTTCTTTGCCTTTAGAATAACCTAGCAGCTGAGTTTTGAACTTTTTGTAGCTTTTCTATAACGTGTTTTGGTGAACCTGACGGAAGAGACTTGCAATAGTCAAGACGAGAGAAAACAAGAGCGCAGTCTCGTGTTTTTGTTGCGCTAACTATGAGGTAGTGGCAGATGGAGCTGATCTGACGGATAACGATGTATGCAGATCGACAGATGTGAGGGATATGATTATTGAGAGACATGTTGTCAGAAAGAAGGTAATCAAGATTCCTAGCAGAGGATGTGAACTGTATGTTGGAGCTACCTACTTGCAACGAGGTGGGGAGAACTAAGTTAGAGGATGATTCATGGCTGTGAATGAGGAGTGGGGAGTGCTTCCGTGTTGTCATCGTTCAGGTTCAGCTGGCCGAGAGTCATCCATGACTTGACATCACCAACGCACTCCTGCAAAGAGGGAGGTTATATGGATTGGTTGTTTACTGTTCATCTCACATTGATTCTGTGAATTGGAGATGCATTATATGGTTATTAAAATATAATATGTCAAGTTATATGTCAAGTAATAAAATTGATGAATGTATATTCCTCGATTAGACATTTAGATTTGAACAAGTGGTGCAGTATGCTACAACAATATGCAACCAATAAGAGTAAGAAACGTTTCATGTCAATCAGAATTAGCATTGTTTACAGACAGCAACCCATTTGGCAAACACGATTTAAAATGGCTAGTTATCAACAAGTCTTATTGGTTGCAGAAAAAAAAATACAACATACAAATTTGCATTAAATTCAAGTTGTTAAAATAAGTTTAGATGTTTTAGTATTTTTTTTAAATGGAAAAATAACGATGGCTAAGATTCTCATTTTCAAACTGTAAACATTTTAACGGTAAGCATCCAAGTGAGGATAACTTTTTTCTTTTGACACTGAAAATCTGAGTCATCTCCCCTGGTGTTTCAAACCAAAAACAACTAAAGGTATTGCTTTTGTTTAAGTTCTCCTGATTTTTCTTTCCAGCTCTAGTCTTTGAGTGCTAACTCCACCCCCAGCCTTCACCTAGTTCTCAACATCAGATGTGCACAAAGTACTGCTATGCATGTAATCATGGTACTTTAGAGGCACATCAATTCCAATAGACATCATGTACAAGCATTCCAGCGTGTAGCAGCGACCTCGTCTTGAACCCTGTATATGGAGTGAAAACAAATGGAGTGTGATTGGATTCAGTCACAAAAATTTGGGTGTACTGAAATAATTTTTTGGCACAACTGCGGGCACACCACTGCTTCTTGGGTTTTCAGACTGATTGAAGCTAGTTTACTGGCTAATGATATTTTTGATGTACAAACTATTAGTACTTAATTATCAGAAAAGTATTCTCTCTACTTTATCAGACCTGACCTCTGAATAAATATGCACTTAAAGGTGTTTAACTATTAGCAGTAAATGACTCTGAGGTCATCTCTTCTTTCTACACATCAGTACAGGAATGGTTATTTTTGCTGTTGTTGTCACCTGAGTGACATGTGCATAGACAAGTATGTAAGATTTATAACATAAACTTACCTGAGTGAATTGTAAGTTGTTCAAACTAAAACTGAATTTTTTTGGTGTATTCCGTCTAAGATGAACTGATGAACACAACCATTTAATATACCCAGCATGCAGCACTTTTAAGGTATTTTACCTGGCTAATCACATATTTTTTTTCTAATTCTAATGCAGTGTAATTTTTGCAAGTTACCTAAACTCTATTTAAACCTAATCAAATCATAAATGTTCTTCAATTCTGTATCTAATTAATTCTATATTAATAATTCTATATATAATTAATTCTATACATTTAATTAATTCTATATTTAATTGGTTTTAATTTGAACCTGAATTATTTTTTATCTATAATATCAATTCTGTCTTAAATTAAAATTGGTAGAATTTAATTTTGTATATTTCCCATTAATGACTTAAGTCTATGAAAAATCAAGCAGGTGGAATAAATGCTGGTTATTTTTAGCCAGTGTGTGGAACAGAGAAATGAAATAATTAACCAATGTCAGAATGAAGGTAGAACTGTCAATATAAGCTTCATCGTTAACAGGTTCTGCTTGTTTTTTTTTTGCTGCCGTTTTCTTTAAAATGCTGTGCCAATATGCTTGACATGTGTTTCCATCAAAATGCTGGAATTGTTCCTCCTACTTGGTCAACTTTGGTGATATGCCTAACTGCGATTGATATTGCTTAGATGTCAAGTGAAGCCACATTCAGTAAATGTGATATCTCAGACTGATCTATAACTGTTATGCGTTTTTATTTATTTTAAAAAAATAATTAAATTGATTTTTTGTTTAAACTGATGAATGCACGTGAAAGAAACTAGGATGATTACTTGAGATGACTACTTGAGATGACTACACTCTTTGACAAGTATCATTAATTATGCCTCTAGTAACTTGAGTAGAGTATTCCTTCAATAGGTCCTTATCTCTGAGCTCTGAAATGGATCATTTCATATTTTTTTAATTCCTCGAGTTATTAGACCCTCAATGTTATGATTTATTTCATGAGAGACCCATTGTCTTGAATTTTGATGATTTAGTTCATATGGAACACCCAGTGTCATGAGTTTTGACGATTTATTTGAGTTTTGTTGATTTAAGACAGTTTGTGGTACGGGTATCAGGTTTTTTCTCTATCTTCAAAATTAAACCTGTACTAAATTTAGTTTCGAGCAATTCAGTATTTTATTGAACATGCCAGGGAAATTTAGAAAGAGACCTTTAGAAAGGGACATTGAGAAAGGGACATTAAGCACAGTTCTTGAAGTTTTAAGTTTAAGACAAAAATTTGATTAAATGGCAGTTTTAATATTGAGCAATCACAAAAGAATGCCATTAAAAAACTATTACCATACAATTACATACACTGACTGGCCAGTCAAAATAATAATCAAGATATTGATAAAATGACTGCCAACACTGAATCAAATTTGGTCGCGTAGCACTGATCATATTGCTGTGTATGAAGTTATTACTTGGCCAATACAAACCCATCATCATCTGGTTTCTTGGTCAATACAAACCCATCATCATCTGGGTTACTTGGCCAATACAAACCGATCATCATCTGGGTTACTTGGCAAACCCATCATCATCTGCTTTCTTGGTCAATACAAACCTATCATCATCATCTGGGTTACTTGGCCAATACAAACCCATCATCATCATCTGGGTTACTTGGCCAATACAAACCCATCATCTGGGTTGATAAGAATATTTATGATTTATATTTAGACTAACATTCTGAGTGATGTCCCTTAAGAGTTTAGACTGAAAAAAAAAAGGATTGGGGTGTGTTCTGGTTCTATAAATAAAGATCTTTATTTAACCTTAACATTTTCTTTTTCATTACCCCAGGCAATTATTTAAGATTTGATGCAAAATGCCTAGGGGTCTGAGAACCTCTGAAAATGTCCCAACAGTTATTTGATGCGAGTGATATTAAAGTCTTAACTGCCTTGATTCTGTGATGATGCTGGCTAGGTGATAAATTTCACTTATTTAAACCTTGTGCTGTCAATATTGTTTTTCTTTTTCCATTTTTTAACATTTTATTTTCCAATCATATTTTGAGTTTGAAAGTTAAATTTCTGATAAAAATGTTTTGTTTTTTTGGGGCTTTCAAAGTGACACCATCGGTACTTTAATTTGGTTTTTGTTGTTAATTGTGTATGTGTGCGTTTATTGGAATAAACTGTACACTTTGGTCATTGAACAAATAATACTGGTTACTGGAATAGACCACAAGTCGTGTTAAGTGTACGAGAAACTTTCTTTTTTTAAACTAACCCTGGACGATTGTAGTGATCAGACATGTGAAGCCTTGAGCCACATTTTGTTGGAGTCTTGACTATTCTTGTGGTCAGTTCAGGAGTGGCTTGTACAAACTTCTTAAGCTGTCAGTTGGGTTTTAATGGTAACATTTTTGATTCGCCAAATACAATCTTCTTTAGTCTGTTGGTTGCTGCTGTGAGTTTTAGTGTCAGTCGTACAGTAAGAAATCTTTTTGATTCCATGCAGTGAGTTGGAGAGTCTGTCCTGCAGTAGGAAATGTTTTCGATTCCGTGCAGTGAGTTGGAGTGTCAGTCCTGCAGTAAGAAATGTTTTCAATATCCATGCAATGAGACTTAAAAACAATCTCAACACAGATATGGGTGAATTTTTAAAAAACCATTTCCCTGTTTTATTTTTTTTGCCCATGAAGTTGGAACTAACAAATGAATATGTTTATTAATTATATGCTATTTGAATATATTAATATTTATTAATTATGTCTCATTATCGGTATTGGTAGCAATTTTCACATAATTTCATTTGACGAACCTTCTGGGTATTTACAAAAAAATGTTCATGTTTATTTACATGATGCTTGCAAATGTTGACGTGATTCAATACAATTTAAAACTAAAGCAAGTTTGTTTTCATTTTGCTCCGAAATTCCTTAGGAGCTTCTTTGTCATACATTGATGTCTTTGTCAAACTTTGATGTCTTTGTCATACATTGATGTCTTTGTCAAACTTTGATGTCTTTGTCATACTTTGATGTCTTTGTCATACATTGATGTCTTTTTCATACAGTGATGTCTTTGTCATACAGTGATGTCTTTTTCATACAGTGATGTCTTTGTCATACATTGATGTCTTTGTCATACATTGATGTCTTTTTCATACAGTGATGTCTTTGTCATACATTGATGTCTTTGTAATACTTACTTGTGTGTGTGTTTTATTGCAAGATTTTGGAATACAGAGATTGATAAATAATGACACATCTTGGACGTATTGGATTGTGTGAGCTGTACTTTAAAGCTGAAAGAGGGATTGTGACAGCTGTAAAGCTGAAAGAGGGATTGTGAAAGCTGTAAAGCTTAATTTGGTGTTGTATAAAGCCGGAAGAGGGATTGTTTGATTTAATATTTGATTTAATAAATGCTCATGTAAAATTGACCAATTGTATGTAACACAATACAATACACGTATTCTCTGTGGGGAGAAGGGTTGAGATGGGGTGCTCATCCTCCACACCTTGTGCAGCATAATTCAGTCTTGTCTAAGGCACTGCTTGTCTAAGGCATTGCTTGTCTAAGGCACTGCTTGTCTAAGGCATTGCTTGTCTAAGGCATTGCAATATTGACAAAATAGCTTAATAATAATGTTGGTATTAATTTCAGATAGAACCTAAATCACTTTGCCTCAAATTATTCATGTGTGCACACACAAGAATAAATGAACTTAAAATAACTGTCACACTGCGTCTCACACTCTATGCCAGATTTTTACCAATGTTTTGGGCCATTCTTAGTATGCTATTAGGACAGATGAATGTTAGTTTAGCAGAGTTGTGAAACTGGTCTGTGTTCTAGTTTAACTCTTATGTGGACTAATTCTTTAGCTTCATCAAATAGTAGCTTACCTTTCAGAGTGAAATGATCCTATTGGTTCCATTTAAGTATGTTACAGATGGCTCAATTTCAATGAAAGTGTTAGAGACTTGTATTAATCCTGTATGTAGTTGAAACTAATAAGTTGATAAAAATATTGTTCAAAATGAAAGGTATTTTTTTTTTTTTAATGTTTTTTGGAATGAATGTACTTTTTGGTTGTTTTTTGTTTAGATAACAAATTTATTTGAACATGTACTAATTATTTGTTTTGCACAGTTCCATGAAAAGGAAAAAAAAAGTGGCATTTTAATATTTGTATTAAATCAGTTCCATTGAAGATTACTTTTGTTTCTTGCTGTTTAAAAAAATGTGTGAATTTGTCTAGCTGGTGTGTTTTCTTTAAGTTCAGCATTTGGTGTCACATAGTTGTTGATTGACTGTGTGAAGCATCCTGATCAGCTCACCCACAGATCAGCTCACCCACAGATCAGCTCACCCACATCTTCCTTGTTCTCATTACTTATCTGGCCATCCTCTTTGCATGGGGCCCTGCCTACATTCATGTAGGCCTATTGGTGGTATGAGGCACAGCCAACCAAGGGATGGAGTAAGGCCTATTGGTGGTATATTAAGCACAGCCAACCAAGGGATGAAGTTAGGACTATTGGAGCGTATAGCTCCAGCAGTGTTTCTTTCGGGCATCTCTGCAGGTGTGGGGGGGGGGGGGTCATCAAGTGTGCCCCCTCCTGGAGAAAAATGAGTACAACAATAGCGTAAAACTATAGACCTATTTTTACAATGTCCACATTTTTATTTCGAAACACTTTAAAGGAAAACTCAATAGTAGGTCTAACTGTGACAGATTAAAATTAGTTAAATACGGTACTGAAACCAAATACCGAGGTAGTCCATACATTTGATTACCTGAATATTCAAGGAAATCTAGATACAGCATTCGATTCCAAAGATTTAAATTTCTTTGATTAAACCTACCCAATGAAATAAATGCCTTTAACTCTAATATTCTGAAAAGTTTTTGCTAAAAATATTTATCCAAGTTCTGAAAAGGAATATGTACATGCAATTAAAACACATTTCCATTTATTTGCATCAATGAACAAACATTGTATCTTATCTCAATTATCAAACATTGACAATCTGTTGAACATTTCTTAATCAAAAGAAGATCAACTTTTAAAACAGGATGGGCTAGAAAATTATTTTTTCTGTAAAAATAATAGTATTATATTAAATGTACCGGTAGTTGATTCCATGAGTTTTGAGCTAGATAAACATGCAAAATTAAAAAAATAAATAAAAATTTGTTTTAACAAAAAAAGATTTATAGTGGGCCTATGAATAATTTACGTTTCATCAAATATGTTTAAATTGAAATCATTTGTACTGTCTTGACATTTGTCACTTTTGTGACATAGTTAACTGGAGAAAAGAAAGCAAAACTAATCTATGTTAATGCACATAAAGATATATGTTAATTTTCTTAACTGCTTTCCTCTTTTTTAAATCGGAATAATAATAAAAAAGTATTTCCCACCCATTTGCAAGCATTCATCTACAAATTTAACATCTCTAGGCTAATATCAAATAGGGAGGTGACGAAAGACAGTTTTTGTGAACTAGTTTTATGATTTCAAATCTATTTACTTTATTATTTTTGTTGTTTTTTTAAAGAAAATGTTATTTTAAAAAACATTTTTTTTTTTTTTCATCTAGTGATTGGGAAAATAACTATGCCTTAAAGTAGGTGAACAAGTTTTACCAAAGGTGCCATATGTTCATGGCAGTGGCGTAGGAAAGGTTAGTGTCAACCAGGATGGTCAAGCTTTTTCATCTAGTGATTGGGAAAATAACTATGCCTTAAAGTAGGTGAACAAGTTTTACCAAAGGTGCCATATGTTCATGGCAGTGGCGTAGGAAAGGTTAGTGTCAACCAGGATGGTCAAGCTTTTAAGCCCACACATTCCCCCCCCCCCCCCCCACAAAAAAAAAAAAAAAAAAAACTTTGCAGTTGGCCTAAAATGCCGCCCCCAATGTAAGGAAAAGTGTGCCATCAGGGGTGTACCGCCTCCTCCATTCTACGCCACCTGTTCATTGATTTGTAATTTATCTTCTTAATATAATTATGACTATGGTAAAAACAAAATAACTTGTTTTAAATAAACATAAAGGGTATATAGACCTAATCTACATATAGCATCTACAGATTAAATCTACATATAGCATCTACAGATTAAATCTACATATAGCATCTACAGATTAAATCTACATATAGCATCTACAGATTAAATCTACATATAGTCATACAGCATCTAAAGACACACTCTACATAATGGATCTATAGACCTAATCTACATATAGCATCTACAGTTTAAATCTACATATAGCATCTACAGTTTAAATCTACATATAGCATCTACAGTTTAAATCTACATATAGCATCTATAGATCCAATCTACATATAGTCATACAGCATCTAAAGACACACTCTACATAATGGATCTATAGACCTAATCTACATAATGGATCTATAGACCCAATCTACATAAAGAATTTATAGACCTAATTTACATAACATATATAGCCTCTATAAACCCAATCTACACATAGGATCTATAGACCCAATCTACAAACCCAATCTACACATAGGATCTAAAGACCCAATCTACACATAGGATCTATAGACCCAATCTACACATAGGATCTATAGACCCAATCTACACATAGGATCTATAGACCCAATCTACAAACCCAATCTACACATAGGATCTATAGACCCAATCTACAAACCCAATCTACACATAGGATCTATAGACCCAATCTACAAAACAGTACCGTATTTATTGGCGTATAACGCGCACTTTTTCTCCCTGAAAATAGCGGGCAAATCTTGTGTGCGTGTTATACGCCGATATAATGTTTAGTTTTTTTCCCTGAAATTTCCTTCTTAAATTGAGGTCCATTTTTTACGCGGGGGGCGTGTTATACGCCAATAAATACGGTATTTATCTTAGTAAAATTTCGTAATATTTAAATTTCTAATAAAAAAATTTTTTAAAGTAGCCTAAATATTAAAGTCCAGCGATGGGCAGCACGCTTTGTCCTGAACCGGTACAGGAATACCTCTAGCGTTGGCAGCATGCTGGAAATACTGGGCTGGTCACTACTGGAGGAACGACGACGACTATCCAGGCTGTCCATGATGTACAAAATAAGTAATGCGCTGGTCCACTGGTCCAGTATTAAACAGAAACTCGTCCCTCTCCCCCATAGACAGCGACGAGGTCATGACAGGAAGTTCCGGCTCATACCATCGAGGAGCTAGTATAGGAACTGCTCAGTCCTGCCAAATACAATCAGGCACTGGAACAAGCTTCCAAACGGAACGTTGAGGCGACATCACTTGACACATTTTCGTCTATTGCCTCAGAGGCCTTCCAACCCCCAGTGCATGATACCATCACTAAGTAGCCCTTGCAACCAGTAAAATATTCTCGTCAACACCAGGCACAGAAACATTGTAAATTTTCTCTACATGCATAGGAGCCATAATGGTCAATAAATTGACCGTGGACCCTTAATATATAGAAGAAGAAGAAGTTTTGTTTTATTTTCGTTCAATGTTTATTATAATATCAGTACTTTTTTGTGACGCTGCGCGCCGGTATGGCGTACCGGTACCGGCACTTATTTGGACAGCTTTATATTCATTTATAATTTATGAAGGCAGTATAAAAAATGAAATAAATAGTTAAAATAAAAATCATAATCAACAATTACGATTAAGTAGCACCCAAAAAAAGTATTTCTATGATCTGTAATAATGTATTTTTTTTTAAACATCCAAGTTACAAGACAGCTAAATTTTCCAACTTCTGTTTCTCTAGTGATGCAAAACTGAAGTCTTCGCTAAAATGCATTCCTTGATTTTTAATTTCTCAGACCCTTCCCCATTCATATCCGCTCCCCCCCCCCCCCCCCCAAAAAAAAATTTTCATCTCCCCGAAACCCCCCCCCCCCCCCCAATGAAAGAAAAAACGTCTCGGGGGGGGGACACCCCC
>CAXITT010000128.1:702131-779898 GCA_964033795.1 Lymnaea stagnalis | reverse complement strand
CCCCCCCGGCGCACAGGGTCTATGAACCCTATGCACGGCCCTTTCCTGTAAAAACACAAACTTATTTGGTTTCAGTTCGAGGCTGACGTAAAGGAACCTTGTATAAACTTGTGGGCACAACTAAGATAATGCCCAATGCCCAGAGCTGGCCGGTGGCGAGGTTATGACACATTTTGGAGCTGATAGATGCCCAATATAATGGCAACATCAAAGAAATTTATTTTGTTTGATGTGTTTAGTTTAGTGTTTTCATTGAGTAAAAAAAGAAAAGTCTCACATGACTGATGAAAGATGCATGATGGTATGATGTCGGACTTTAAGTATGTCAGTAGTTTGTTACTCTTGCATAATAGTGTGTGATCACTCGGCTTAGTTTATCGGTCGAGTCAATTGTTAAGATAAGCACAGGCCAGGGAAAGATAACCTACATGCGAAGTGAAGAAGAAGAAGAACGTACGGTGCGAATGTCACATTCCATGATTTGTGTGTGTGTGTTTGTGTGTTTTGGATGGGTGTGTGTGTGTGTGTGTGTGTGTGTGTGTGGCACAGCAGTACGATTGCGTGTAACAGACTTGCCTTGTGCAGTGCACTGAAGCTAGACTGGAATGCGCACTGAAGCTGACAAGAGCTGTGCCGCAATGAAGCTGGACTGGAGCTGTGCACTTAAGCTGACAAGGAATGTGCCGCAACAAAGCTGGACTGGGGCTGTGCCGCAATGAAGCTGGACTGGAGCTGTGCACTGAAGCTGACAAGGGCTGTGCCGCAATGAAGCTGACCTGGGGCTTTGCACTGAAGCTAGAATCGGACTGTGCACTGAAACTGAAATGGTGCTGTGCAACGATACTGTACTGGCGCTGTGCACTGGTTGTGGAATAGGACTGTGCACTGAAGCTGTACTAGATGTATGCACTGAGATTGGGCTACGGCATCTTCAGAATTTACTTTGCATTCTAGTTGAACGATTAATCAAGCGCTCTTCAACTTGTATGTGTTTCATATACATGTCAGTTCACTGAAGTCTTGTGACAACATCTCAGTTCACTGACGGCTTGTGACAACATCTCAGTTCACTGACGGCTTGTGACAACATCTCAGTTCACTGAAGTCTCGTGACAACATCTCAGTTCACTGAAGTCTCGTGATAACATCTAAGTTCACTGAAGTCTTGTGACAATATCTCAGTTCACTGAAGTCTCGTGACAACATCTCAGTTCACTGAAGGCTTGTGACAACATCTCAGTTCACTGAAGGCTTGTGACAATATCTCAGTTCACTGAAGGCTTGTGACAATATCTCAGTTCACTGAAGTCTCGTGACAACATCTCAGTTCACTGAAGGCTTGTGACAACATCTCAGTTCACTGAAGGCTTGTGACAACATCTCAGTTCACTGAAGTCTCGTGATAACATCTCAGTTCACGGAAGTCTTGTGACAATATCTCAGTTCACTGAAGTCTCGTGACAACATCTCAGTTCACTGAAGGCTTGTGACAACATCTCAGTTCACTGAAGGCTTGTGACAACATCTCAGTTCACTAAAAGCTTGTGACAACATCTCAGTTCAATGAAGGCTTGTGACAACATGTCCGTTCACTGAAGTCTTGTGACAACATCTCAGTTCACTGAAGTCTCGTGACAACATCTCAGTTCAATGAAGGCTTGTGACAACATGTCCGTTCACTGAAGTCTTGTGACAACATCTCAGTTCACTGAAGTCTCGTGACAACATCTCAGTTCACTGAAGGCTTGTGACAACATCTCAGTTCACTGAAGGCTTGTGACAACATCTCAGTTCACTGAAGGCTTGTGACAACATCTCAGTTCACTGACGGCTTGTGACAACATCTCAGTTCACTGAAGTCTTGTGACAACATCTCAGTTCACTGAAAGGTTGTGACAACATCTCAGCTCACTGAAGGCTTGTGACAACATGTCCGTTCACTGAGGTCTTGTGACAACATCTCAGTTCACTGAAGTCTCGTGACAACATCTCAGTTCACTGAAGTCTTGTGACAACATCTCAGTTCACTGAAGGCTTGTGACAACATCTCAGTTCACTGAAGGCTTGTGACAACATCTCAGTTCACTGAAGTCTTGTGACAACATCTCAGTTCACTGAAAGCTTGTGACAACATCTCAGTTCACTGAAGTCTCGTGACAACATCTCAGTTCACTGAAGTCTTGTGACAACATCTCAGTTCAATGAAGGCTTGTGACAACATGGCCGTTCACTGAAGGCTTGTGACAACATCTCAGTTCACTGAAAGCTTGTGACAACATCTCAGTTCACTGAAGTCTTGTGACAACATCTCAGTTCACTGACGGCTTTTGACAACATCTCAGTTCACTGAAGTCTTGTGACACCATCTCAGTTCACTGAAGTCTTGTGACAACATCTCAGTTCACTGAAGGCTTGTGACAACATCTCAGTTCACTGAAGGCTTGTGACAACATCTCAGTTCACTGAAAGCTTATGACAACATCTCAGTTCACTGATGGCTTGTGACAACATGTCCGTTCACTGAAGTCTTGTGACAACATCTCTGTTCACTGAAGTCTTGTGACAACATCTCAGTTCACTGAAGGCTTGTGACAACATCTCAGTTAACTGAAGTCTTGTGACAACATCTCAGTTAACTGAAGGCGTATGACATCTCATTTCACTAAAGACTAATGACACAATCTCATTTCACTGAAGGCTTGTGACAACTTCTCAGTTTACTTAAGGCTAACAACAATTTATTAGAAGTAATTTTAATGCATCTGATAAAATGTACAAAAAGAAAATGCACCTCAGTCACCCCGGTACATTATTTAACCTACCCCCATAATCGGATTGTATAGACTCCAGGGGCGAAACTAAATCAAGGCATACCATCAGAGGGTTCCGCAAATGGCATGAATTTATGTTTATGTTCGGTTCGGCGAGGGGGGTCAGTCAGAGCTGGCCGGTGGCGAGGTTATGACACATTTCGGAGCTGACAGATGCCCTTCTCTCCCTTACCGAATGCAAGAATAAGCCCCCCCCCCCACCCCACCCTTTTCAATAAAATTGTCTGTCCTTAACTCATGGGACAACCTTAAATTATTTGAACATGTAATAGAGGAATAGGGTGCCTCGGTGCACTACTTTGCCGAGGGCCCCCCGTGCTCTGAAGACGGCTCTGCACAAAAGGTCCAGGAAACACATGTTTATAACCCCTGAGCTGACATAAACAGTGTAGGACCAGCAATATGGCAAATGTTATGGAGTGTTAATGTCCTAACGCATGATTCGGGAACCTTTTCATGGCAAAGAGACAAATGTTTAATTTTTAAAAATCTAGTTTTAAAAAATCGAAGAGCCACATTAAAACAAACACACACAAAAAAAAAAAAAAAAAAAATACGCATGATTCGGGAACCTTTTAATGGAAAAAAAACAAATGTTTAATTTTTAAAAATCTAATTTAAAAAAATCGAAGAGCCACATTAAAAAAAACACACACAAAAAAAAAAAAAAAAAACGTGTTTGTTAGACTTACCCCCTTTAAAGAAAATTTGTTTAAAACGTTAAACTTCGGATTCGTATTTATTATGTTAATTTTAGTGGAGGCCGATTGATATCATCACAGGATCAGCCGTAATGCCTAACTGAACTTAATTCGGCACAATTTTAAGTATCCATTGCCACATGAGGAAGCTTACAGAGACATGGGGAAGCTCAAAGGTACGTATGAGGAAGCTCAAAGAGGCGTGTGAGGAATCTCAAAGAGACGTGTGAGAAAGCTCAAAGGCACGTATAAGGAATCTCAAAGAGACGTGTGAGGAATCTCAAAGAGACGTGTGAGGAATCTCAAAGTGCCGTATGACGAATCTCAAAGAGACGTGTGAGTAATCTCAAAGTGCCGTATGAGGAATCTCAAAGAGACGTGTGAGGAATCTCAAAGATAATATGAGGAAACTCAAAGAGACGTATGAGGAAGCTCAAAGGTACGTATAAGGAATATCAAAGAGACGTGTGAGGAATCTCAAAGAGACGTGTGAGGAATCTCAAAGTGCCGTATGAGGAATCTCAAAGAGACGTGTGAGGAATCTCAAAGATAATATGAGGAAACTCAAAGAGACGTATGAGGAAGCATAAAGATACATATGAGGAATCTCAAAGAGACGTATGAGGAAACTCAAAGAGCAGTAGTAGGAAGCTAAAAGACGTATGCAGAAGCTCAAATAGACACACGAGGAAGCTCAAAGTGCCGTTGTAGGAAGCTCAAAGAGCCGTAGTAGGAAGCTCAAAGAGCCACAGATTCCCTCCAAACATGATGAACGATCTTTAAATAAGAAGAAACGTAACTTCAATGTGTTCAAATGTAACTTAAAGCTTTCCGGGGTGGGGTAAGGTGGGGCGGGGCAAAGCGCAGGTAGACACTTCACATACATTTTCATTTAACTTGAATCCCCTCCCCATTTGCATTGAGAAATCCGCCGCTGTTCCTGTCTGCTTGAGACGAGATGACCTCATGGTGTGCCACGTTCTTACGATGACCTCTGGTTTTATTTACCTAGTTATCTCTGCTTCCCTTATCGTAGCTCTGCTATGACAATGGTTGATAAACGAGAGTTATTTACCCATCAGCAGATCATCAGCTTCTACAGCCGTGACATTGCTCTAGTTGGGGCCATTCTACAGCCGTGACATTGCTCTAGTTGGGGCCATTCTACAGCCGTGACATTGCTCTAGTTGGGGCCACTCCATAGCCGTGACATCGCTCTATTTGGGGCACATCCTTCTACACCTGGGACACTTTTCTATTTGAGGCATTACCTTCTACAGCCATGACATTGCTCTATTTAGGGCATCCCCTTCTACAAACGTAACATCGCTCTATTTGAGGCACCACCTTCTACAAACGTAACATCGCTCTATTTAGGGTACCACCTACTACAACCGTGACATCACTCGATTTAGGGCACCACCTTCTACAAACATAACATCGCTCTATTTAGGGCACCACCTACTACAACCGTGACATCACTCGATTTAGGGCACCAGCTTCTACAAACGTAACATCGCTCTATTTAGGGCACCACCTAGTACAACCGTGACATCACTCGATTTAGGGCACCACCTTCTACAAACGTAACATCGCTCTATTTAGGGCACCACCTACTACAACCTTGACATCACTCGATTTAGGGCACCACCTACTACGGCTCGATGTGTGGGCAATTCAACTTGTACAAATCCTTAAAACCCCCTGGTCATCAACAATCAATGTTCAACTGGTTGGAAAAACATGTCGTGATTGTGAAGTGTTTGAGTCACAGCCCGTACACGGTCAGAGGCGGCGATCCTCCCCCGGACATTTTTTTGTTATAGTGAATCTCAAAGAGCAATTTTAGGAATCTCCAAGTGCCGTATGAGGAATCTCAAAGTGCCGTATGAGGAATCTCAAAGTGCTGTATGAGGAATCTCAAAGAGCAATATTAGGAATCTCAAAGTGCCGAATGAGGAATCTCAAAGTGCCGTATGAGGAATCTCAAAGTGTCGTATGAGGAATCTCAAAGAGCCATATGAGGAATCTCAAAGAGCAATATTAGGAATCTCAAAGAGCCGTATGAGGAATCTCAAAGAGCCATATGAGGAATCTCAAAGTGCCCATCCCAGGCTACACATTTTTTTAGTGGGGACAATATCTTTTTTTTTTCTTTTTAATCTAAAATAAATTTTAGTTACATTCGCGACCGGAACCCCCTAGGTACGCCTCTGACTGTAACGCTTTATTAAGTACCGGTACAACAATCTTTAAAGGCTATTAAAGCAATGAATTCCCACACTCATTCTAACCTGAACATAATCCGATACTTTATACTCCTGGAGTGCGTTTATTTCATACATAGTTTGCTTCTGGTGAGTCCTTCTTTCTCTTTAAAACCGCAAACACCCCCCCCCCCCATGTTAAAAAAAATATAAAAAGCATCACGTTTTATATTATTAGTACTGAGTGAAAAAAATGCTTCTTGCGTGACGGTTGAACTCCGGCAAATAGGTTAATTTTTTCCTTTAAGGGAGGTGACTATTATATTAATCGATTAAGTGTCATATGCATGGTGTAGGACTTTCTGTGGAACTGTCTGAAGGACTGTACGTAGGACTATTGTTTAACGGCCGGCGATGCCGGTAGGGCGTAAGGCCGTCTGTAGACCTATTGCCCGCAAGCCCCATCTCGTCAAACTGTTTTTTTTTACCGACTCATTCTCACCCTTCTCTGATTGATAAACAACGCTCGATTCTGCTGGGTTCTGTCCATAGCTGGAGAGGTGTGCATAGTACTTGGGTGGGTGAGATCAAGCTTTTCCCCAATTGTTTTTTTTAATGTACCGGTATACGTTTATGTAATTGCTAATTTTTATGTAAAGCGCAGTGAGCCTAGCCTTAGGCTGGGGTACTGCGCTATGTAAAAACACCTAATAATAGCATTATTATGTCATAGAAAAAGAGACGTTTTTGTAATACTTTGACCCACCAAGTATCTTCTCAAAATACCTGGACTTCAAAAAACAGCACTGGGTTAAGTCCTAGTCTTTTATAGTGGTTTTGTTATCAGAAAGTATGGAACCTTTCATATTTTTCGTATAGTCTAGTATTTTAGCAAATAAATATATTATGTAGGCTACACAAAGAGAGACTCTACATTTGTTATTTCCTTCTCACAAAAATTATTCCAGCCTAGAAGGTAAGAAAGCACCGGAAGTTGAGTGGCGTGACCTTGACTGCACCATAAAAGATCGGTAAAAGTTCACGAACCCAGGTAGTAAAACGCTTTGCTCGCAACTCCATGTGGGGATCTAGACTAGTATCCAATCAACTTCTAGTTCAAACTTGTCATTCAGTGGAACTCCGTCTCATTCAGTGCAGTCGCCTTTGGCACAATCTTCGCCTGGGAGGGAAGAAATAGGTGGGGCAGAACATTGATTTGCACTCATGTTTATATGTTGTAGGCAGGGTTGTAATGTAAGCAGTTTTAGTGTAGGCGGACTGTAGGAGGAAGAAGCACCTGGTGAAATTTAGAAGCCCATAATATGGTGAAATCTTGAGGCCCATATGGGAAGTCTTGAGACCCATCCTGATTTTATATATTTTAAAATAGCATTTAAAAAAAAAAAAGAAGAAGAAATGGGCCACGAACACCAAAAAAAAAACAAAAAACAAACAACAACAAAACAAACAAACAAACATACATTTGAGACCAGAGCTATGCCACCCTTTTTCACCCGCGGCACACACTGGGACTTTCTAAGACAGCGGTTCTCAACCTGTGGGTCGCGATCCCTATGGGGGGTCGAACGACCCTTATACTGGGGTCGCCTAAGACCTTTGGAAAACACATATTTATGAAGTAGCAACGAAAATAATTTTATGGTTGGGGGTAACAACAACATTAGAAACTGTATTAAAGGGTCGTGGCATTAGGAAGGTTGAGAACCACTGTTCTAAGAATTCCGAGGCACGCCACAAGTAAAAACATGAAAAAATATACATAAGCACTGCACACATATAGTTAAAATGAAAGAGGCAGGTAATGCTAAAAGGTACCAGATTACATTGCATGCCTCTAAATTAGTCTATATTAACTGTACTTTTTAGGATGTGATATGAGGAACTGCGTTCAAGTCGAGTAATGTAAATAAAGTGTAAAAACATACGTTTCGGCCAAACAGAGACAGAGAGAACTTCATTTTGACTAGAATCTTTGAACACAAACAGGCAGAGAGAACTACATTTTGACCCGAATGTTTGAACACAAACAGAGACAGAGAGAACTACATTTTGATCCGAAAATTTGAACACATAATGTTTTAATTTCTATTCGTTGTTTCTTGTTTTGCATTGTCTGCCGAAGAAGGCATTTAGCCGAAATACGTCCTAGCATTTGTCCTGTTTTTTTACAAACAGTGATCCACTATTTAATTACGTTGCCTCTGTTAGACACATTGATGTTATCGCATTGTTTGATCGCTTGGTATTTATAGGATAGCCAATGTGCTTGTTTGATAGTTTGACTTTTATATGATAACCAATGTCCCTATTTGATAGATTGGCATTTATATATCTATAGGACAGCCAATCTCCTTGTTTGATAGCTTGACATTTGTAGGATAACCAATGTCCCTGTTTGATAGCTTGGTATTTATAGGATAACATAAGTCGTTGTTTGATAGCTTGGTGTATTCCCTCCTCCTGCACAGCACAACCGTTGAGCAGCTCTGGTCTACACATATCCATGCAAAGATTTGTAGTCGTAAATGAAGGAGACTGCTATGGGTATGGTAAATGTTCATCTCGCGGCACTGATATGCACTGATCAGACGAGTTTACGAGATGTATCATTTAGTAATGAAATTGAGAGCCGTTGAGAATCCATTGGGAATTTCTACAGTTGATCCATGGTGAGCACTAGCTCTCGGCTTATCTCTAGAAAGCAAGGCCGAGCTTATACTTAAAGAATAATTGTCGGATTTCGATCAATTAAAAATGATTGCCTTTCTCAATTTAGGTGTTATTGGACCAATTTCTAAAATTATCCTCTTCCAAACAGTGTAAAGGAAGATTTTTAAAATTTATATTGTCTTTTGTCTTCATTCAAACATGATAAGACAGAAGTCTGCAACGTACGGCATTGTTGCCAGAACTGGAACGTAAAGCGATTTTCAATGATACAAGGAAGATTAAAAAAATAGTGATTCAAAAATGCGTCTTATAAGATAGACTAAGACTTATAGATTTTTGACACGCTGAAAGCACAAGAAATCAAGCTTACTCACAATATTACTGAAAGGTTTCCGACCCTTGTGATAGGCAAATATCTCGTCATCTCGTTTCTAGATATACACCACCGATGTAGCCTATGTTGAAATTCTTTAAATTATTGCACACCAACTATAGACCAACGTGAGTTGCACACCAAACATAAACAATGAGGAATGCTAGTTGTTAAATTAGAAGCATTCGTGCTGGACACGGGATGCACCTCATTGACGTCAACTACCCTAGATACGAAAGCCACGTCACGGTTTGATGGAATGATTTGTGTACAGTGAAGGACACGTCAACGGTAAGGGACCTCTTGTATGTTTGCCAAAAGTTCCTATTATCGTTTAAATGAGTGCATCTTTGCTCCTCCCTTGAAACTGCACAAGCCTAATACAGTACGTTGTCCCCAAGCCTTTCTCTGAAGCCTCTAAGCTATCGTTAGCAGGTTATGCCGCATATGGTGTACCGGAAAGTCAGAGTGTGATAAACCTGGGAGAGAATCAAATTGGATAAGGTATCGTTTACTTTCTCCTTTATACAACTTACTTAAGCTTTATTTTAAAATACTCACACGAGTCCATGGAATTTAATTTTAATTAAGTTGAGTCGCAACTGAGGGAAGTATCAGTCTTAAGAAAAATCTGTGGCCTTAAAAAAATGTCTTCTTTTTGACTTCAGTTACACAAGATTATGTAAATACTATTGAGTTGGAATAAAATTAAATGGTCATCTTATTCCAATGTCTACGCGTTCAAACCAGGCCTATCATACTCTTCAAAAATGTGGTGCTCCATATTAAGTTATGTACATATTGTCATATTGATAATCTTTGCCGCCCGATGCTTATCTCGGTTTCAACATGGCTTTCATACGTTTGTGTAGGAGCTTTAAAATAACACTAGTTATTCCAACTTTAATTTATTACACTATAACCTGAAAATTTATGAGACTTTGTGATTAATTCAGACATAGTATGTGAATTTCTCAAGATTACGGCAATTTCATCAAAGCGTATGTATATGGCAAATTATTGGCATTTGTTGCATTCAATAGTATGTGTAAGGGCCAAATGGTCAGGTTATATTTTTAAAGACTCGTGTTAAATATTTTCAAATTATTATTTTTTTTATCATGGTATAGTTTAAAAGTTATTGAAATATGTTTGCTTCTAACATACGAGTCATGTGAAAATGATTAGATACATAGCCTACATGTTTCCTGTCTGTACGTGACTACCAGTACTACTAGACCATTTTTTGTTTGGGACGGGTAAATTGTGCGAGGAATCTTTCAAATTTAAAACTGTTTATCAAAAAGATATTTAACTTAACGCATTATTGATATTCATTTTTATCCATGCTAAACGCAGTTCTTGTGGAAAAAAATTTCACTGGCCGCTGCTTTTCTTAAAACTACTTTTTAGCTGCACATTTATTTCGTTTTTCGTTTTCTGCTGTACTCGTTGTTCCGATTATTCCTTCTTTTTTAAAAGGCAAACTTACTAACGTGGCCGCGACCGTCAAGTCACTTCTCCACGCTAAGTAAGACTTTAGAATACATACATTTACACATGATATTATTATTTTCGTATTATTTTATATACATTTTATGTACTTAGCCATTAGTTTGCTTTTATATGAACTTTTAGAGATTTGGGTGCTATATGACTCATGTCTTTGTTAGTTCAAGAAGTACGAGGAGTACGATGATTGCACAACATCGTGCTTGCCAGTAAAAACGCACAGAAGCAATTAAAAAAAAGAAAGAAAATGAAACGTGAGTGTGGAACCACTCAAGACAATCTAGATATTAAAATTTGATATGAATGTAAAAGTTGCTTATGCACAATGTTGAGTTTTGGGTAGTTTTTCTGTTAGTTACACATTTTCAGTCAGGAAAAATCACTGAATTTATTGAAAGTCCAAGAATGTTGGCCATGGAACTACGCAAAATCCTAATTGGCCGAAGGGAGTAGCATTTTATAGTTTCATATCTAGCAGGGGGGGGGGGGGGGGGGGGGGTCCAAAATTGAAAATTCCCCCCCCCCCCCCGGTCCCCTACTTGAGGGGAGCCCCCAAAGGAGTGTCCGAATTTTTTTTTGTACATTAATAATGAATGTCAAAATACAGGGGCCCCTAAAGAGGCCAAGCCCCCTGGGCCCCAAAATCCCTATCTATGCCACTGATATCTAGGTTCCAATACATTAACATTTATATTTTGGGCTTTGTCTATTTTCAACCATGTCAGACCATGATTCTTTTTCTTTCTTCAAATCGAATTAAGCATCAATGATAAAACTGTCCCTCTCCTAAAAAAGCCATCTTTTGTTTTGTTAGGCCTTCCTGAACTTACTCCTTTCAGAAAAGCTATTCTGATTTCCCTAACTGAACTAAAGGGCCATCTATGAATGTCAAACATGTAATGTAATAGTAATGTAAGGAAGTGGCCATGAATTTGTGATGAAGTATTATGTGGGTGGCTTAAATTTTTTGAGGATGTGGGGAGAGTGATCCTGATTTATGAATCCCCTAAAAACTGACTTTTGGCCTAAATCTCAGTGTCCGTAGGTCAAATCCACTTTTGTGATAAAATTTGACCCTAGTTAGTTGACCACAGACAATATTTCATAACGGTATTAACTTTTCTAGTAAAATTGCGATAAAAAACAAATTCCTTACACTTTGAAAAATGTAAACACAGGAAGAGGACATGGAAATATTGATTTGGACCAAGTACAGAAATATTTATATCAAATCCCAAAATTACGAGTCACTATGAAACGCCACATAGACTGGCTTGCGTCAAAACTTAACTGGCGGAAAGCCAGGTAGACTGGCGTGTCAGACTTTTAAGAGTTAATTAAGTGGAACATAAATTTCAAAATTTCCTGCTTGCCAAATTTTCATGAAAACATGTCCCTGGGGCCTTAAACAATTGCCATACATTGAGATTGACTAGAATAGATATGTCCTTCCTAAATCCTGTAGTTTCATATTCTCCGGATTTGTATGTGTTGCAACACATTTATTACAGCCACGACCCATTTCTGACATGCAGTTTTAGAACTATTAAATGTCCTTTAGTCTAGTGTATTTTGAAGTGGTGGTCTGTGGACCAATACTGGTCTGCACCTTATGTTGCCGGTCTTCATATTCACAACACATAATTATAATAATATGAGTAAAAATTACTGGAAAAATAAGTTAAAGTAGCCATCACTCTTCACATTCAAAATTTAGATTGTGAGACATGACATGCACCGTCATAGTCATACTTCATGTAATGCTATGCTCTTAATAGGCCTTAAATATATATATTAAAAACTTCTAGGCCTATTGAAGCTTTAATTTAACGCTAGCATTAGAAATTAGATTAACGTCCAATTGGCTGATCACTGATTAAATATTTTGACATTTATGGTCACATAAAAATATAGGCTAATAAATATGGCACTGGGAAACTGGTCCACTAGACAATGCTTTATATTAGACTTTCTGCTAAGTCATAGCTTTTTTGTCATATAAAGTTAGTTATACCTACTAATTCCATATCAATAAGTATGAATTAGGAGTATTATTATATATCATTGACTATGTCTGTATTATTAAGAGCATTATAAAGCTAACAAACTAAATCTAACTCGGTGCATACTTAATGCAGAAAATAAACTTGTGTATTATATAATATATGATAATTTAACTGAATTAAAAATTGTTGGTAATGATGTAAATTTGAATGTAAGACATTGAATTTTTAATAAGTTATAAGGTTAAAAATGTTAACTAAATCTAACTCAAACAGTGCATACTTAATGCTCGGTGTTAACTTTTTGATTTGATACAAATGCTGTTATGAAAATAAATTTGTATATTATTATATAATAAATGGATTAATGGAACAGAAGTAAATAGCCTACTCTAAAGAAATGGCATATTAAGTGTCCTTTGTACACAATTAGGCACAGCTAGATTTCAAATTAGGTTTCCATAATTTAAGGGAAAGTTATCATTTATTATTCTTTTTTCTTAAAATTCTTTTGAAATAAACTTTTAAAAAAACGTTTACTCACTTTCTTTCAGATAAGAAGTGCCCAGAAATCTCTCCAACTGGTGGAGACGCACACTGAGGCTAGTAAAAACACTAGAAAATAAAGCATGGAGAATAACAATGCTATTGCAGCTCAAGGCCCAGATGATGAGGCCAAGATTGAGAATGTAAAACCCACTGCTGATGAAGAAGAGTCCCCTGATAAGGACAGGGGTAACCGTCAGCGCAGGCGACCATATCGTCGGGAAATTCACCCAGAAGATGGTAGGTGTCAATGTATATTATTTTTTCTTCAAGTTGTATTTGAAAAAAATAGTACAATTGTTCCACTTAGACTGAGCTTGTTTGTATTTAACACATTTGATTAGACTGTTTCCAATGCTAACTTTAAAAAAAAAATATGCTGTGGTCAAGTTTTTACATCAACTTTTTAATGTGGATTTTCAGAGACTGGGAAATGGGCTATTCGAAGAAAGATTTGGGACTACCTGGAAGACAACAACAAGGTCAATATGCCCAGACCCTGCCATTACCGCATACCCAATTTTGAGGTCAGTTGAAAGAATGTTTTAGAATTTTCATAAAGTTCTTTGTTGTTCACATTAGAAAAATATGATATTATATTAATAGTTTATTAAAATTGGCACATTGTCTTATTTTCTTCACAGAATGCGGCAGTTGCCAATGATAAACTAACTTCCCTAGAGGCATTTAAAAAGGCAAAAACAGTGAAGGTGAATCCTGATAAGCCCCAGGAGCAGGCAAGGTTTCTAGTACTTGAGGTGAGTGAAATGAGTGGGTTTTTTGTTAAACTGGTCTTTGGACCCCACTTCACTGAAATGAGTATATAAGAACCATTTATAAAGAGAAAAAAATCTGAACATTTTGAGATGTTCTGATCAATGGATTAGATTGACTCCTGCTATAGGTAATAAAGAAAATAGCTAGTTGACGTGAGTAGACATGTTATACATTATTTAAGTCTTTGCCATAAGTTGATTCTGATGGATTTAGAATAGGAATCATCCTCATTTGTGTGGGATGGGAGGATGTATATTGATTTTTATTTTTATCTACAAAACTGTATAGGTTACATTTAAAAGTTGCATATGGCCTTGTGAAGATGGCTGACACTAACTTTTCAATCTAAATATTAGACGTTTTGAGAAAAGTGACTGATAATCTGATTTTTTGGTAGTTCCATGATCTAAGTGTGAGTGTATTTCAACCCATTACTTTTTTTTTCATTTGTGCATTTAGGCTGGAAAAGAACTTGTTCTTCTTAATCAGGTATTATATTATTTCTATTTGTTTGAAACTTAGTTGCTTTTTTTTTTTTAATTAAAAAAAATTTTCCTAGTGTAATTATATAGGCCTATCTATTATATTCAAATATATTGTTTTTTAAATTGTTTTCATAGACTTTCTTAAGTTTGAAATAGGCGTCGGCCACATTTGTTAAATAAATGTTTTCATGTTTATAAAGACACAGAGAAATCTGCAATCACCTCCTCCCCAAGTTCGTACCGGTCTCCTCAATCGTGTGATCCCTCCAGAAGGTGCTGATAAGGAGAAGCTGCGTCATTGCTGCACCTCTCAGGTTAATAATTTATATATTTTATATATAATTTTTATATTTAATTAATTTGACAATTTTCGTCAATCTTTTTAAGTGTAATCCTGTTTATCTGTGAGATGTTAGATCCAAAAGTTAAACGTTTGCGTAATTTTATTTAAAGGGTGTAAAGGAACACAGTAAAGAGATTGAACTAGAAGAAAAGGTCAAGATTGACTTAGTAGTGGTTGGAAGCGTGGCAGTCTCAAGGAAAGGTATGACTTTCATTTAACATTGTTTTAGTTATTTAAGTCATGCAGGTGATGATGATAAATGGGACGTAATTCTGAATATGTGAGGAATCATTTATCTGATGCATTGTTGTCGTGTAAAGAATTTATCTTTTCATATTAAAAAATTTGAGGGTAGGCTGCAATGATGCATCAAAATTTTTTGTATTGTAGGATTCCGCATTGGCAAAGGGAAAGGTTTTGCTGATCTGGAGTATGCCATGATGAGAACAATGGGAGCTATTGATGCCAGCACTATTGTGGTCACATCTGTACATGACTCACAGGTTGTGGACATACCGGAGGAATTGGTAAGTTATATGCTAATATTAAATTTTAACAATGCAAGTGATGATGATAAATGGGACGTAATTCTGAATATTTTTGTTGATTCATTTATCTGATGCATTATTAGCAAGTCACAAGGACAAATTGCTTTTGAAATAATTAAAATATTTGTTAATCTCTTCAGGCATTGTAAGACTTCAAGTTTTCAATTTTTAAACATTCTAGGTTGATGAACACGACATGACAGTGGACTTCATCTTGACCCCAACTGAGCTTATTGAGACAAATTGCAATAGGCCTAAACCAGCTGGTGTAATCTGGAACCATCTGGAGGTCAACAAATTCTTTCAGGTTGGTACCACACTTGACTTTCTGCATAGCTCTTGGTCTTTTATTTACTTTAAATATAATCAAAATCAAATTTAAACATCCACATTATATATTTTCAAAGGTATTCTGTGTTTCTACAAAGATATCTTTGTAGTAAGGGCTAATGCTATGTATTTTATTCGATATAGATCCCAGTACTGAAGCAACTGAGAGACATTGAAAGGGAAAATGGCAAAATTGTTCTGCTAAAGGGACAAGAGAATGAAGAAGAGGATCCCCTTGAGAATGCTGAACCACCTCGCCCCCGTAGGTACAGACGTTATCCACAGGGAGGAGGATTTAGAGGACGTGGAAGGCCTTACAGGTAATTGTGTTTTTGAATAACTTAGCTTTTCAATTTACCTTTGGTTTATTTATGTCATTAAGTTTTCATTTTGTTACTTTAAAAAGTTTCATTTGTATTTATATTAGTACTGATGTGGCTCTCGGTTAAGATTTATTAGAAATGAGTTATTTATTTTTTTCTTAGTGCAAATGATGATGATAAATGGGACGTAATTCTGATTGATCTGAGGATTCATTTATCTGATGCACAAGCTGATTTAATAAGATTTGCTTGACCCTGAAATTTTAGATAGCAGACTTATTTCTCTGAAGTGAATGTTGAAGACAATGATTTAATTGTGCCTGCATCATCTTGTTATCTCACCTTGGTTTGAAATGTTTATTTTAGTATTTAAAAAATCTTGAGTTTGGTGATTTCTTTAAACTCAACTGAGAGCAATCCGGTAATAAATTATTTTTTATACCGTGTTACAATTAGATGAAATGGTATGACATAATATATATGATACAAATTATAGCTTCACAAATTGGCTAAACATAATTTGTTTGTTATACAAATAATGGCTTCAATCCAAGTATTCAAACAAATGAATGCATCAAAATGGGTTTATTTTTAGAACAAAATTAGAAAGGTTAATGACATTCACATGCCAAACTTTCCTATGTTTGAGCAAATAAAATTTACAGCAGACTAAGATTGTTCCTTCATGCTATTTAATTAAATCTGCCTGTAGAAGTAATGGAAGTAAACCGGTTATTTCTTAGTGTGCCTGACCCAAATGATAAGGTAATTAAAAGTTTATATTTATAAATTTAGATTCAGGAGAGGTGGTGGTCGACGAAGAGAAGGGGGAGATGACAGCAATAAAGAGAATGTAGAGACTGGAGATGAATCTGGAGCAGATGGTGACAATGATGGGCGAGGAAGACGCAGAAATTACCGTAACAGAAGATTTAGGCGTGGGGGCAAACCTCGTGCTTCTGAGTCTGAACACAGTGATGGTGGTGGTGAAGGTGGTCAGGGAGATGGGGAGGACAAGAACCGCCAACGGAGGTAGTAATTTGTTCAGGTCTTTTGCTCTTTGTTGGATTTATTTACTGCTAAATTGCCATGTGTGTTCCATTGTCAACCTCATTATTTTATGAATTCAGATACCCACAACGTCGTCGCTTCCAGCGCAGGCGTCGTTATGACGGTGGCAGCCGTAGAGATAACAGGGCTGGTGGGGACCACTCTGGGAGTGATGGGGAGCAGAAGACTTCAGGAGATGAAGATGGTGAAGGTAAGATGGTATTTGTGTTCTTAATTTTTTCCATTAGTGCAAATGATGATTTTATATGGGACGTAATTCTGAAATATTTTGAAGATCCATTTATCTGATGCACGCTTAAAAATTTATCTTCTTTTTCTCACCAAGTCCTTTCAGGTAGTAGTGTGTATGTTTCTTAGTTGGGTCTAACGCCTTTTTTGGGATGTGCAATTACTACTCTATTATTATTTTACAAGTCTCAAATTTTTGCTCCAATAGAAATTGATGCTTATGGGTAATTTTAATTTTTATGTTTCCCAACTTAAGTGGTCTGCATTCCCTTTGAATTGTGACAATGCATTTTAATATAGAAAAATAAATATTCTATGTTAATTGAATTAAGGAAAGAACTGTAGAGCTTAGAAAATGAACTGGTGACTTAATCCATAAACCATAATGTTTAATAAAGAAATGTTTAAAAAAAATATGCAAATATTTGTGTCATAATTTTAGTCCATTACCTGTAGTCTTTTCTTTTTAAAAAAATAACCGTTCCTTGCACCCTCTGAATTGTCACCTTACTGGCACCCAGGTTGTTTCTTTAATATGGGGACATGGATCAAATGAAAGTGGCACTTTTTGAAAACCTTAATTTATAATTTATAATTTATTTTTTTTATGTATTAACCCTTCTAGAACTGACCTACTTTTTTTGCTATGTATAGCCTAAGTAACAGCTATTATTTTGCTAATTATTCCCTGTGGCCCTGACATTTTTTAGAATAAGCCAACATTTGATATGTTTGCAGATTATTTTATAACTTTTTTTGTTTTAAGCAATGGATAACATGTAGAGAACATGTTCAGAACTGGATGAGGGTGTTAAAAATACTAAGGTATTTTGTTCACACTTTTCATTGGCAATGGTACAATAGGGGATTGTGTGGCCAGCACACTGCCCAGCCGCTTTTACTCCAGTTGATCATCTAAATAAATTTATACGTTGACACTTGGTCTAAAACCTGTCAATCCTACAGGCGCCTGTAAATTTTGAGCTATGGTAGACCTACTTCAGCAATTTCACCCCCCTCATCCTCATCAGCACCAGAATCATTTAATCTCAATAATAGTTTAAAAACAAAAGGTTTCATTAAGTGGTTCATAAGTCATCCCCAATATCGCTAGGTAGCGACATGGAAACAACAAATACATATCAGCACAAAAAACTCATGGTTGATTTTCATTATTCAAAAGGCAAAATCAAATTTGACTATTCCCCTAACATTCTGTCCGAGACTGTGGTAAAATGTTATATCCTCGTTTTTGTGTTTATATTGGATACCCTTCTGTGTGGGACCCTATAAAAAAAAAAGGTACACTTTGGTCACAGGGAAAAAAAGTAGGTCACTGCAAATGGCCTCATGCTGTAAGGGTTAAGATCTGTTCCTTTCATAACTTCCTATTAGGTCGTAGACCCCAACGCCAGAGGTTCAGGACCAACCCAGATGCAATTGTATGGGTCGGTGGACTCTCTCGTCGTCTGCGTGTCAGTGAACTGAAGACAGAGCTCCGTTCCATGAATGTGAACCCTCTTCGTTTAGTTTGGCGCGGAGCCCGTGGCTTTGCATTTCTTCACTTTCAAACGACAGACACTGCTAAAGAAGCGGTTGATGCTCTAGGAGGCAAAGAACTAGATGGAAGGGAAGTAAAGGTATGTATCATACATGATAGTGCATGCATGGTCATGCACCATACGTGATAGTGGCTCTGCCTTAAGCAGGTGGGTGAGTGAACATGAATTTTTACATATTTGGTGTTTTTTTGTGTGCATGTGACTATAGCAATCAATTTTCTAAAATTTCTCCAGGTTGAGATGGCAAATAATGATCGCCCACCTCGTCGCAGAGGAGGTGACTCACGTAGTGAGAAAACAGATAACCATTCTTCTGAACCCCTAGAAGGTGGAGATAGGTAAAAAGTTGTTTCTATTTCATTCTTAATTAGATCCATTGTTTCTTTCTGCACTAGTTAACCCTTTACGGGGCGGTGGCACTTCCTCTTGCATGTTCTAAACAGGCAAAAATTTTCCAGTTTTTAGTAAGATTTAGGGCTACGTTACAAAAAAAATAAAATCTAAGGTGTTAACAAATTTTTGCGAAATAAAAAGCAAAATAGAAGAAAATGAATGCAGATTTATAATTGTACTCGCATGTTGCCATTAATCCTCAGTCATCTATTTACTATTTACAAACACTGCCACAAAATCGCAGTTTGTAATATTCAACACTGCTTACTATGCTGATTTCACTAATATTACTAATAATATTAATATCTAGTTCCAATTTACAGTCAATTCGTGCTCTTAAATGAATCCAGCGAAATCTCTGCCTATCACTTGAATGGCAAAATCCATTTAGAAAAACACAATTTTTTTATCCCTAAAACTACAAAAAAAAATTGATTAAATACATGTAACTGGCGCCTTCTCTATTAAGCTATTAGAAGAAAAACCAGATGTAAACAATAGGAAATCTCGCAAAGCCGCGGAGGCCACGAGAAAACAACACTATGTCGTCACTGACGCTTTTGGGCGTTTTGCCCTTTAAGTGGTAAAGACGTTCTCGGCCGCTCTGTACCGTAAAGTGTTAAATGTTAATATTTCAAAATTTAGAAAGCTTACTGGAGCACTATATATGCAGTGAATTACATCTGGTGAGTTGTAAGACTTTAAAAAGTTATCTATTTGATAAAATTAGTTTTTTCTTCTTTTTCAGGTAGGAGAGGAGAGGAGAAAGGGGATCTCTGGCGGTGTGTGACAAGAAATGACCTCGTCTTGTTTATTTTTCTTGTGTGTTTGTTGAGGTCGACACAAACCGCCGCGGAAATGTAATTTTCCGTAGTCCTCACTCGCCTTCCATGGGCGGAGGGGACAAGAGATGATGCAAGCGACCGACCAATTAGCCATAGACCTACAATTGTAATGACATGGACATTGGTGGTAGCCCTTCGAGTTTGTTTTGTTCGTAAATATAAAGCTATAAATGACGTATTCATTCAGTGGTTAATTCAATTGACGTTTCTCGTGTTTTTTCTTAATGATTATAAT
The DNA here is from genome assembly GCA_964033795.1 of Lymnaea stagnalis. Lineage (NCBI taxonomy): Eukaryota > Metazoa > Mollusca > Gastropoda > Lymnaeidae > Lymnaea > Lymnaea stagnalis. The sequence continues at coordinate 759,894 of CAXITT010000128.1, read as the reverse complement.
GATTGTGTACAAAGAGAAGAAAAAAAATGATTAACCCTGCCCAGCTTTCACAAAGAGACAAAGACGCTACTCACTCGCCACTACTACTAATCACATTGTTGTCATTTTCACACGGAGAGTTTATAATTTTTTTATACCACTAAGATGAAGGGCTAATTCAGAAAGGTTGACATTTCTATAGGGACCTCTTGGCTACTGTCCCCCCCACACCCACAGTCTTGTGCGATCGCTCTGGTTTCTTACAGCAGCACCTCAATTACAAAGAGAGATTGTTTCAAGGTAAAAATGTAGACTACTTACAACAAGGCAGCACTTTGTTATTTCTTGAACAGTTTTCTAGTTTATGAAAGTGTAAAAGGGGTAGCCTTTGGTCATCAGATATGCTATAGCTTGTATCAGCAAATCTGCTGACCTATCCTACCCAAAGAAGGTCATTGTTTGTATTCCCAACCATTGACTCAGTAGACTAATAACTCTGAAATTTAAAGGGTAAATTATTTTTATTTGTACATTCTTTTAAGGACCTTGCTAATTTACTGAATTATTGTGTTAGATATGGTACTGAAATCTGTTTTTTTTTAAATACATTTTTTTAATAATTTAAAAAGAAAAGGTTTTTGGTATATTTAGAGGTTATTTCTGTAGTACACTGCTGTCTCAAGAATTGGTGTATGCAAGAATTGATTTCTTTCTTGTTATTTTTTAATCATTATTTTGGTATGCATTTTAATAAGGAAGTGTGATCATAGACATAATGTGTTTCTGCCAATAGTTGAACTAAGGATTTAAAAGCTTATTTATTTTTTCTCTTTCTGAATCCTAATGTAACAATAAAATTAAGATTAGAGATGTCATATCTTATGGCCCCTGGAATCAATTAAGGACACTTTTGGAACACAGATTTGACAGTCAAAAGATGTGCATGAAGCACTTAAAGATTTGGAACTAATTTCAAGTTAAATATTTTGTCAAATTCTCATGTTCCAAATGTCTCTCTAGATTGGTATGAGGGGTCACTGCTATTCTTTTGTACAGTTATGTATAGTGAATTGTGCAATTTTTTAAAAAACCAAAATCTTGTTCATATCATATTTTATAAGATAAATGTTTCTCTTGTTCATTTCTTTAAGTCTTTTTGTCTTTTTAAAATCAACTTTTCTCTGCTGAGGTCACAAGATTGTTAATATTTGGTTATTTTCTTGGAAACTGAAAACATGCAAAAATTGTCTGAAACGAAAAAGAAATGCCCCTTTTTGAATTGTTTATAAAATATTCATGAAATCATCGCAGGCATGCACGTAGATCCACAGCTCGATTGTGTGGCCACTGTCAAGAACACGTCAAATAACAATTTTTATTTTCACGTAGACCGCCTTGATTTTTTTTTTTTGCATTTGATAAGTTTGTGTTTTCTCTTTTTGTAACTAGCTGGCTGGGACTTACATTTTTTCCTATACCAACATATTGAGTCATGCAGGCATAAAGAAGGGGCTTTGCTTTATAGAGATAATGCTTTTATTTTATTCTCTGCAAATAATCTACCCACATCCTCCATTCAATTAATTTGTAGATACTTTGTCTACTTCTACTTTTGTAGAGTTCAAAGTTGCATAAATAAAGAATGCCTAATTTGTGTTCACTCATAACCATCCCCTCTTAAAGTTTAAAATGAGTTTTCTCATGCAAGCAGTAAATTATTGCAAGTGATTTTTAGATTGATGGTTGCATTGGATATCTCATAACTTGATGTCTGCAAGAAATTTCTTCCAATCTGGAGGTTTAGGATGGGGATGAATTTATGGCTGCATGCATATGTTGGCACTTATTTATTTCCTAGTTCATGTTGTGTTTAGACTATCATAAGATAGGTTTAGGTATATAGCCCTATTCAATTTTATTTTTCCCCAAACATTTATTTGGTGCATAGTAACAGTCATATTTGATGATATGCTTTATTTTGCCAATATCTGAGAGGGCCAGAATTTGACCTGAGAAATTGCCAAGTGGGACTATTTATTTATTTAGTGTTATAATTTCTCATGTCTTTGTTTTATGTTTTTTAAAAAAGAAATTTGTTCAAATTAGGCTAGTGAAGATTATTTTATACATCTATTATTCTGAAACTAAAGCTGTATAGAAGACTACTTTGTTGGTTGTAGATGGTGCATATTTTTTAACAGGAACACAGAGCCCACTCTACTCTAGATTACCCATTTTTGGGTCTAAGATTACCTTAAGTAGTTTTTTTTAGACCTATTAATGGGGCTGATTCTGTCAAAATGAAGTTTCTCCTCAAATATTTGATTCATGCAGCACTTTATATGTATTGTTTGTTGAATTAATTAATAAACTTTGTATTGTTCAATGCTTGTTGGTCTTGGATTGTGATTTTTTTTATAGTGAACACTTTTTCACAGTGCAGATCTAAACAACCAAATTTTTTCATCTAGTCTTGTCATATTTAAAATTCTCATTCTCAAATCATATAATTTTTATCCAATAGAAATTATAATCTACAACATTGCCATAGCCTCCTGACTCAGGATAGGTCAGTTGATAGATCTTCACACAAGTTGTGCAAAAAATAGCCATGTTTGGTACCTCCTGACCCAATGATTGAGTGTTCTTGGGGTACACTATTTTAAATATTTACTCAAATTACTGATTACCATTGGGTCAATCCAAAATTCAGTTCAATTGAATTTTTCTATATCAAATTAACAGGCTGTAACTCTTTGTAGCTATTGAGTCCTCAACTAGTTTTGTAATAATAGTAATATGGCAAAATGAAGCACACTAAATCCATAGGTTATAAAATAAACATTGCTCTGGTGATAACTTATGAATTCCCCAGACCTTGGTTAATATCCAGTTTGAAGTATTGTTCCAATAATTTATAATAGTTTAACAATTAAAGAATTTTGAAGTCAATATTAAATAAACCAAGATTTATTAAAGTCAAAATTACTAAACATATTTTCATATTCATATGCAATTCTTTTATCTAAAGTGATGACAATCCAATTCAAATATTTTATTCTGTAATACAAAATAAAAATTGTGTTCATTTAGGCTTACCAGCATAAAAATGCTGCCAAAACAATGTAAAAAAAAATGTGGTATTTTTTAATTAAATTTTTAAAATCTTTTTAAGTAATACAAATTACAGGTTACATTTAATTTCTCGTTGGCATTTCATTTATTTCTTCAACTTAGCATTGATGGATGGTTTTAGTTGAGAGAATTCCCTAGGAGTGTCAGTTGAGACTTTCCTAGAAGTGACAGTTAAGGGGCTTTCCCTAATACAACTTAGTACTGTCATTTGGGTGCCTTTTCCATTAAGTCTTCAAAATTTGATAATGAAAGTTAAAATAAAATACCAGGGATAAATTCACAATCTTGTCAGTTATTTTGCAATTGGAAACCTAACTTGTTACTTTTGGTACATTTTTCTGCCATGTCTTGATCCAGAACTCAGCACTGGGATTTGCCTTGTAAACTTCAAGCATGTTTGTAATAGGGTGCAGGCACCTTTCATCTGTAATAGAGCAATGTTTGTTAGTTAAATCAAATCAACATTCATAATAGGATAAATGTTTGTTTAACATAGGCCTATCAACTTGATCTTTAAAGGATTTATTTTCTTTTAAATATTACTATTCCTATTATCCATAGAGGAAGCAAACAAGCTTGAAAAGAGCTGTTACTGTGCTCTAAAATACCCTGGTAGTCAGTATGTTATCTGCTTGGAACGTTTAAGCAGTTTTACTATTTTCTAGTTATTTAAGCTCACCTATGTTTCCACCAACTTCATACAGGTGTAATGGATCCGCACTGTCATTGGCCTTTGGATCTTTTGGGGTCAACACTTCTGCCTTGAAATCATTAATGTAATGACCTACAGATCTGCAGATAATTAAATGAATTAGGCCCTTGCCAGATCAACCATTAAAATGTTGCCCCCCATTAAATTATTCCACATTCTTATATAATGACTCTTAATCATAGGCTTGTTTTTTCTTCCTGCTCTGCATAGTGAATTGAGTACAGAAGCATAGCCCAGGGTGTAGCGCCATATGTCCATGGTACGCTTCTCATTGACTTAAATTAACTACCTTTTGTCCCGGAGTGATTGGCTACCAATTAACTTTCTCAACTCCGGGTGTGGTGGGCTGGTTGGCTACCTATTAACTTCCTTATCTCCCGGTGAGATTGGCTACCAATTAAGTTCCATTTATCCAGTCTGATTGGCTACCAATTCACTTCCTCATTTCCTTGTGTGGTTAACTACCAATTAACTTCCTTATCTCCAGGAGAGATTGGCTACCAATTAAGTTTCTGATGTCCGGGTGTGATTTGCTACCAATTAAATTCCATTTGTCCAGTCTGATTGGCTACCAATTCACTTCCTCATTTCCTTGTGTGGTTAACTACCAATTAACTTCCTTATCTCCAGGAGAGATTGGCTACCAATTAACTTTTTGATATCCTGGTGTAATTCGCTACCAATTACTTTCTTATATACCAGTGTGACTGGCTACCAATTAACCTTCTTATGTCCCAGTGTGACTGGCTACCAATTAAATTAACTTTCTTATGTCTCGGTTTGATTGGCTACCACTTAATTTCCTCATCTCCTGGTGTGATTGGCTACCAATTAATTTCCCCATCTCCTGGTGCGATTGGCTACCACTTAATTTCCCCATCTCCTGGTGCGATTGGCTACCAATTAATTTCCCCATCTCCTGGTGCGATTGGCTACCACTTAATTTCCCCATCTCCTGGTGTGATTGGCTACCAATTAACTTGCTTATCCAGGTCCCTTCAAAAACGTCTCCCTCCAAGTATTGCAAGGACTTCCTATTTCCTTTCACTGCAGCTGTCATATATTAATGAGATGATGAAATACATTTAGTGTCTTGGCTCTTTAATAACTCCTCTACCTGTCTCTCTATGGGAAACACTTTGGGGTGAACAAATTTATTGAAAAATAAATGCCCAATTACCAGCTCTCTACTTTTGACTGTCATTTCAATATTCTGTCTAAGTGCCATTTCAATATTCTGTCTAAGTGCCATTTCAATATTCTGTTTCAGTGCCATTTCAATATTCTGTCTTAGTGCCATTTCAATATTCTGTTTCAGTGCCATTTCAATATTCTGTTTCAGTGCCATTTCAATATTCTGTCTTAGTGCCATTTCAATATTCTTTCTTAGTGCCATTTCAATATTCTATCATATTCTGGTTCAGTGCCAGTGCCATTTCAATATTCTATCATAGTGTCATTTCAATATTCTGTCTTAGTGCCATTTCAATATTCTGTCTTAGTGCCATTTCAATATTCTGTCTTAGTGTCATTTCAATATTCTGTCTTAGTGCCATTTCAATATTCTGTCTTAGTGGCATTTCAATATTCTGTCTTAGTGCCATTTCAATATTCTGTCCTAGTGCCATTTCAATTTTCTGTCCTAGTGCCCTTTCAATACTTGTGAAATGTTCAGACTAGATATTATTAAGATTAGTAAAAATGTATGATTTCTAAGCCATTGTTAGGGCTTCCTAACTAAGTCCATCCAAACAATTTATCCTTCAGTGAGGCGAAACATTGCCCTAATAGTCAGTTGAAAATCAGCCCATACTCCCAGTTAATAATCAGCCTATAGGCCTACTCCCAGTTAATAATCAGCCTATAGCCCTACTCCCAGTTAATCAGCCTATACTCCCAGTTAAGAATCAGCTTATACGCCCAGTTAAGAATCAGCCTATACTCCCAGTTAATAATCAGCCTTTACTCCCAGTTAAGAATCAGCCTATACTCCCAGTTAAGAATCAGCCTATGCTCCCAGTTAAGAATCAGCCTATAGGCCCTACTACCAGTTAATCAGCCTATACTCCCAGTTCATAATCAGCCTTTACTCCCAGTTAAGAATCAGCCTTATTTTCAAACAGAATGCACTTACAGTCTTGATAAGTTATAGCTTACCTAGTGCCTTCACTAACTGTGGATATTATTTCCTCAGCTGTTGTTTCAGATGTAACTGGAATTTTCTTAGAACAGAGTAGTGACGGGGCATTAACTAGGATCTGAGCATTGCTCAGTTCAGCCTTGATAAAATTATAAGAAGAGCAAATTTATAGGAATAACACTTCAAAATTGACAAATTTATAATAAAGTAACAGTAATTACTGTAATAATAAATAAGCCTAGGCAAGAATATTATTACAAAAAGTTACATATTACTTTTAATAAAGGCGGAGAGGAAGATGTTTATGTTCCTGGAAAGTTATCAAACAATTTATCAACCCAATGACATACCAAGCAGACTTCTAAGCATTTTCCTTTCATATCTATGAGCATTCGTGGAGGTAGGTTGGTCTGGCGTTCCTGGTGTTATCACAAATATTATTTTATTTTTAAGATTTTACAACAAATTGAATTGAATGCTCAAATTTGCTCTTGCCTACTTTATTTAAAGGATGAGGAATCCCCAGACCCAACCATCACATAGAGCTTGTTAATGTTAAGTATTCAGTCAACTGTGTTTAAAATCTACTTAAGAGTAGCAGTTGAAAAATTATAATTTATAAAAATTGGTCAAAATAAAAGGCATCAATACATTTCATATTGGTGTCCCTCATTTTTATTTACGGCTTCTAGAAATATCACTCAAATGATTACCAAAAACACCAAATTATGTTGCAGGCGAACTTGACAAATAAGATATTTTATAATGAAAATAATAAGGAATTCATAAGTTTTCTTATTTATGCACCGTTTATTTAAAAAAGCTGGCATTTGTGCTTAAATTTGTACAATTTTTAGAATATGTTTAGCCTACATACAAAATTCATAGGTTTGGCATCCATTTTATTTTCTGTGCGATGTCGTCTGATTGCTTTCATTATTGACTGTGGTACCTAAAGATAAAGTCATTCATATTAGAGAATAATTAATCTAATGAAATTGATGACTTGGCCCATTCTGAAGTAAAGCTTTTAGACCTTATTCAGGGATTGGCCCATTCTGAAGTAAAGCTATTAGGCCTTATTCAGGGATTGGCCCATTCTGAAGTAAAGCTATTAGGCCTTATTCAGGGATTGCTATAAACTGTGGACAAAAATAGACGCAATGTCCTCACCAAATGTTTTATTCTTTTAATTACCAAAAAAAAAATGAAGTGAAAAAATTATCAAAAACTTTTAGCAGAAGGTGTCATTTCTTTTAACAGTACACCCAGAACATTTAAAACAAAGACTGAGGAGCAGTGCTTTAGCTAGGATTGTACCATCCGGGATGGGCCAAGATTTTTGTAACCCCTCCTCCACAAATAAAAAATAGGTAGGCCTATTTGCAGAAAATGACACCCATAAATATTAATAAATAGATGTCACCCACTGCACCTTCCTCCCCTTCCTATACCACCGCTGAGCGAGTTATCAATTGCAATAATGCTAGCATGTTTCCTGTTTAAAGTAATAAACACCAGGTTATTGGTTTCTGCACTTTATCACACCCAAAAAAAATCATTTGACGGTAGCATTAACAGGAGTATTAACAGTATCTACTATCCATAGATATAAATGTGATCTTAAGACTAACTTACTTCAAACATTCCATCATTTGATGTAATTAGATCGCGAGTAAGTTTGTGAAACCAAGGTTCAACTTTTGGATTTTCAATTGGCTTCTTGAACAAAAGAGGTCCAAAAATCTTACTAAGTGTCTCATTCTTGTGACGGTATGGCTTAGTAGAATTAAACAGGGTGATCAATAGCTGTATTGGAAAAGCAAAAAAAAAAAATAATAAAGAAGAGGCCAATTAAAATATCAATATTTAAGTGTTCAATTATTTCCTTATAGGAACTGAAAAGTTGACAAAATTGTTCTGAATCCAGCAAAAAACCAGAGACATTATGACGAAGAAATATTTGTTTATTCCTTTAACTCTCAGGTTTTAAATTTAAACTGCAACATATAAGGCCTATGAATGTATTTTTTTAAAATCTTTAACAAGAAGGACAAAACTAACACCAAATGACCACATCCTGATTAAATATTTGAGATGGAAAAAATAATGGCGGAATGATGGAATGCTATGTGAATGGAAACTGTGTTTCCAAAAAATAACTGGAGTACAGCTAGCATCAAAATTAAATTAATGGACAGTAATGTTACAACAGAATGTAAATCAGGGAAGTGTTCATGTGAAATCAGCTAAGAAATAATATTTTTATTTACCTGCAATGTGTCTCTGTGTTCTGATCTCATGGTCATTATAAAGACAGGCAGCACTCTTATATTTGTGCGGTAAGAAGGTTCTGAAAAGAAAAATCAACTTGTAAGATCATTTTAATTACAACGTATTGATAGCATTTATCTTTTATAAAAAAAACAATATTACATGACCATACATTTTGACAATCTTCATTTTTTGAAGGGTACATGTTTTATTTGTCCGACACATTTTTCAAAACTTTTTAACAAGCTTAAGTAAGTTTTTAAAAAAAATAAAACATTATATTTGGCTTCTTTACAATACAGAATCAAATAAAACTTGCCAATTTTTTTTTTAAAGGTCTGCTTAGTAAATTTTGTATTTTTAAGTTGATCACCTGGAGTCTACCTGTATTCCTTAGATTTAAATTAACAATAATTTTTTTTGCTTCCATTCTGTTTATCAAATTTTAAAAATCATTAGCACCCATTTCAAAATCATACGTGGGGTAAAACTAAATATACTACTCACTCTCTTGGGGTATATTTGGAAAACTGGGAAAGCCATCTGAAGAAATGAGGGGAAGTTCAAGCTCATCAATTAAAGCTTTCAGGGCAGCAGCAACATCATAAACATTGAACTCATTGCCCAACTTAAAGTTCTTTGGGTCAGCAGGAAATCTGCTCTTTAACACGTCTTTTAATTTCTAAAGAAATAGATTCAAATTTATAATAAATAATTATCATAAATTAATCTCATAATGTCTTCAATTCCAAAGCTCTGATTTATTGTAAATTTTCTTTCTGAGTCACCAGCTGTTATGGTGTTTTCAATTCCCACCCCCTCCCCTATCCAAGTCACCAGCTCTGATAGATTGCTAAGTTTTCCCTCCAAGTCCCTAGCTCTGATGGATTGTTCAGTTTTCCCATAATGCCCTGTAGGTTATGTTAAAGGTAATATGCAAACAACAGGACCAACAACTTGAAGAAACAATTCATTGGGGCACAATTGTGACATCTTTGTGTTCAGACTTGTACAAAAAAGCTACAGATCAAACAAGTTTTGTAATGACTTAAAGGCAAATACAATTATTCGTACAGCAACTTTGGTTGAAGCTTCTGGCTTTTCAAAAATATCCTCAGCTTCCTTGGCATTGACGTAGATGTACCGCATCATCTTTCGGAAAGAAGTAGGAAAAGAATTAATTAAAATTATTGGTGACAGCGTGGTACCATACTACATTGTGAAGCTCTAATGTTTCTAGGCATTATTGAGAGATGGCCAGATCTAATTTAATATTAATAATACATGGACCATGGAAATGAACATGTGGTGTAAATGAACATACGGTATCTACAATAAAAGAAACAAAAATGTATTGTCTTATATTTCAATAATTTTCTTGGCATTTATTAGTTTACGTTGAAAAGTGAATCTAAATTCTCAACAAAATAAATAATAAATATACCCATTGAAATATGTAAGGGATTGGCAGTTGTGGAGAAATGAGACCTGCATTGAGATCCTTCTCTGCCATTACATGCAGAGCAGTGCCAAATAATCCTCTATCTGAAAATATTTGGAAAGAAACTATTAGTATTAAATTTTACAGAAACTCTGAAAGATACAGTTGAGATTTATGGGCAATTTATGGATGTCTTTTTAGACTTAGGAAATGATACTATTCTAGTAACCTGCATCTTTTAAAATCATTGTTCTTATTTCATTTAAACTCAGGAAAGCAGCAATTTAAGATATGCTAAAAGTGAGCATAAAAAGAAACTGTGTATTGACATACAAAAACACAAGCCAAAACTTTAGGCCTACCCCAAAATATACAATGATCTTAATCTGTAAAAGTAAAAGAAATGAGTGGTTGAAAATTTTTTTTTAAATTTACTTATTTTCATGAATAAAAACAACCAGCAACCACTTTGTCTTACCTGAAAAGGTTTTTTTTGCATCTATTTGTGCGAAAAAGGTTATATTCAGCTTTTTTAACTCTTTCGCAAGAAGTTTCGAGGCCTCAGCTCTTACAAGATCCTGGTCAGTTGTGGACAAAACACATGGAAACGTAACTCCTCTTGAGTCAGTCACCTTGAAGAGGATTAAGGAAATTTTTAAATTTAAACAAATTTTACTTAAACAAAAATCTAGGAGAAAAAAATGCAATTTTCAATATGGAAAAAAAATGCAATTTTCAATATGGTTTAAAGTTAAAGCTTGTTTTCCTCTTAAGTCCAGTGGCGTACCTTAACTAAATAAGGCCCACAGACACTGCCCAAAAAACATTTTAGTGCCTCAAATGCAAGCCATTTTTCAGGGTGCATTTTAGTTTTACCATTGATTCATTCCGACATTGGCATCTGTTTTCCAGCTCCAGATTTTTTGTGAAATACAGAACAAAAGCTAATTTTAAAGCAGTAAACATAATTCTAATGATGACAACCAAAATGGCTGTCACTGAGCTGTGCTCAATTCCCACCAAAAGCAAAAACATTTGATTTACAGATTATTCAGCTATTCGAGGGTTGGAGCCGCCAAGTCAATGGTGCTAAGCTTTAAACAACATCCTATCCACCTTGTTAATAGGGTTCCACTGCTCTTATTTCATTGTGACATCTCACCCTTTGCTTAAGTCACCAAGAATCTCTGGAATGAGATCTAGTGAATACAAAAACAAAATGAAGAACAGGCACATAATTCGATTTCATTCATTGATGGTATCAATGTGGGTCATTTAAAAGTTGTCTAATTGGTGGATCATCGAAAGTGTCAGCCCTCAGTGTCTTTATTCAACTGCTTCACTAGATTCACACCTAGATTTATAGGTAGTGGTGCTAGAATGATTCTACACAGACCTAGCTTTATAGGTAGAGGGACTGGCTGGACCGATTCTACTCAGACATAGCTTTATAGATAGAGGTTCTGAATTGACTCTATCTCGTGTTTACTTAAGGTTCATGGCTGACATTTTGTCCTCTGTCCACAATTACTATGCCACCATAAAGGCCTATTCTATAGGAGACTGACTCATTATTTCTTTGCCCAAAGTTCATGTTTGACTCAACTATCCCAAAAGGCTTGAGACGCAGGGAAACTTTATGTGAGTTACTTGTAAACCATGGAAAAAAAAATAACTATCTTCAGTTTAGCCATCTTTGGTTTAGGTCATTTATTTTTACAAATTACAAAGTCCAACAAGATTGCGCTGTACGCTATATTTTTATTTCATCTTGGCTGATTGGCCAATTGTAATTGAACCATATTTATTGTCATCACTTGAAAGAGCCAATTTCAAACCATGAATTGAGCTGTCAATGAAATGGCGCCAATCGCTTTAGTTACACTCGGTGTGTCCGATTCTCTTCAGGGGTCTGATGTAATTGCGTAATACTCATTCCCCCGTGAAGTTTTTTTGGAAATCATTGTCCTTATCCTCTCTGTCTTAAAACATTGTGTGATATAAGAAAGCGCGAATCAGAAGACCCATTGTCACAATCATTTCATTTGAATCTAATGGCAGGGACAATCCTAAAGCAACAGTCGTTGAAACCAAAATAATATTGATTGAAAACATTGGTACACCAACTTTCAGCCATCTTTCCTTTCTATTGGTTGCCTGGGGCAAAGTTCACTGGGGCAAAGTTCATGCTTTTACTTTAAAATTAAGGAATTAAATTCTAAATTTAAAGAAAATACCAGGCATATAGATCGATCGAATAAGTAGCAGCTAAAGGTTTAACTTGACCACATACATATTCACTTCTGAAGTGGCGGACTGGAACCACATGCCATCCACAACAGTTTGAGGACAGCAGTCCCAGGTTTTGTTTCAAGAAGGCAGAGATAGCTTGTCGGCCATTGCCATAAAGACCTCCTATTAATGTCTTCATTTGGTTGTTGGCGTACATACCATTCCGCGTAGAAGCCTATGGGTAAAAAGTGAACAAATTATAATATATCACATTATCATAGAAACATTGGATTTGCTCATTCATCTTGTCATAATATCTCGGTTGTCGAGCTATTTACATGTGGCCCACCCTGTAAACCATTTGTATTATCTGTTAATTACAGCATTGGGATGATATAGTAACTATAACTACAATATTGGATCATGCGTTAACCCCACCATTGTAATGGTGTGTTAATTGTAGGCCTGAATGACATGTGTGGATTTGTCTTACTTGACTGTCATGTGTGGACTTGTCTTACACGTTGACTCTTATGTGTGGGATTGTCTTACCTGTTGGCTGTCACCTGGAGAAGGCTGGATGAGTCCAAGGCCTTTGTAGACACCCTCTGTCTGAGAGCAGGCAAGTCCATGCGTTGCTGTCTCTGCAGCTGATCAATAAGGGCAGAGTAACTTCATTACTTTGAGTGAAATATTTAATTCATGACATAAATAAGAACAGTTATATGTCTATTTGAACCAATAATTACGTGGCCGATTTGAATTCAATAATTCCTACCGATCGATTCCTCATTGAACATTTAAATAACTCAATATCAATGTGAAATGAACTTTACAAATATTAACACAATCTCAGGCTAATTAACGCTGTACTGTACGAGTACAAAAAAAAAGTAGTAAAGAACAAAAGGAAAAAGCTTGGAGTAAATTTGCCATGGGTGTTAACAATGACGTCAAGAGGGGTGTGTAGACCGCACCGGATGACCCCCTCACATGGGATTACACCAATTGGGATGGCACCGGATGACCCCCTCACAGGGGATTACACCAATTGGGATGGCACCGGATGACCCCCTCACAAGGGATTACACCAATTGGGATGGCACCGGATGACCCCCTCACAGGGGATTACACCAAATGGGGTGGCACCGTATGACCCCCTCACAGGAGATTACACCAAATGGAAAATGTGACATATTTCGGACGAGTCCACTTCTTATCCATACTCTGTTGAATAAAAGAGCAAGGTGCCAGCAGAGAAGAGTATCACTAGAGCGTGGTGCCACCAAAGCAGGGTGCCGCCAAAGCAGGATGCCACCAAAGCAGGGTGCCACCACAGCTGGGTGCAAAAAAAGCAGGGTGCCACCTAATCAGGGTGCCACAAGAGCAGGGTGCCACCAAAGCAGAGTACCACCAAAGCAGGGTGCCGCCAAAGTAGGGTGCCACCAAAGCAGGGTGCCACCAAAGCAGGGTGCCACAAAAGCAGGGTGCCAAAAAAGCAGGGTGCCACCAAAGCAGGATGCCACAAGAGCAGGGTGCCACCAAAGCAGTCCAAAGCAGGGTGCCGCCAAAGTAGGGTGCCACCAAAGCAGGGTGCCATTAAAGCAGGGTGCCAAAAAAGCAAGGTGTCAAAAAAGCAGGGTGCCACCAAAGCAGGATGCCACAAGAGCAGGGTGCCACCAAAGCAGGGTGCCACCAAAGCAGGGTGCCGCCAAAGCAGAGTGCCACCAAAGCAGCGTACCACAAGATCAGGGTGCCACCAAAGCAGGGTGCCACCAAAGCAGGGTGCTGCCAAAGCATGGTGCCACAAGATCAGGGTGCCACCAAAGCATGATGCCACCACAGTAGGATGCCACAAGAGCAGGGTGTCGCCAAAGCATGATGCCACCACAGTAGGGTGCCAGAAGATCAGGGTGCCACCAAAACGGGTTGTTACCAGAGAAGATAAACTCGAAGGAGGTTCGTGGTAAAGTCTGGGTGTGGTGCAGCCACTGGTACGGGAGAGATCACGGAAGTCGGACTCATAGTCCAAGAAGAAAACAAGATGGCGAAGGTTGGGGGATATTGATCGTTATTATTCTGAGCTCCAGATCGAAAGGAAGTAGGGAAGCAACTCTCCAAGGCTAGAGTCTTCTATTGGCGTCTGAAGCAGAAACGCTGGTGTCTACTCCCAAACTGACCATACTGGTGTCCACTCCCAAACTGACCACACTGGAGTCCACTCCCAAACTTGACACACTGGAGTCCACTACCAAACTGACCACACTGGATTTCACTCACAAACTGAAAACACTGGTGTCCACTCGCAAACAGACCACCTTTTGTTATGCATGATGTGATAGTGAACTTTTTATTGAATTATCTGCGAAGCCATCTGAAGGCAGCAGCTATTCATTTGGACGAAGCTAAAGATGGGTCAGTATCTGACGCGTTGATATTCACAGCTGAATGGGGCTTCCCAGAATCTCTGACAGTCCTCTCATTAAACCAACTAACTGTTTACCATGATCTGTGATGCCACGTGAGAGGAGCTATCGCTTCACATTACCCAATTACTGGGTGTAAGTCGGGATGTTGGGGGCCGGGAGAGCCAGAGGGCCGGGGGGCCGGAGGGCGTGACACCAAGAGTCAACCGCACAAGGTGGCACCAACCCTAGTGACGCCTTTGAGTGTTAATACTAATTTCATACTTACCTTTACGGCATAGAGGAGCTTTACAAACGCCACTATGTAACGTTTCATTGTTAAAACGGCCAGATCCAGTGATGGGGCGTCGATTCGGCAATCTCAGTCTTGTCAGTAATAACATGTTAACCATCTTATTTTAATTTTAGGTTATTTGTTTTAGTTCAATTCGCTCACAGAGGACGAAACAAAGCTACCGTCTCAATAGGCTAAACGATTTGAAAAGAGGGATTCTTAGGACAGTGACGTGTTCACGGCTCAATATCCATTTGGCTTGAGAGTTCAGTACTAAATTAAATATAGAAAGATTATGAACATTTTATCCTAACGAAATCATCTTGTCGTAATGTTACACATTTTTACTATTAAATGCGTTCAGTTTGTGTGTCTGTGTTATTTCTATAATGTCCATGTTTCCTTGTCAATGTTTGGAAAAGTCTAGTCTAAGAAATCTGTGTCAACAAAAAGCAACTGCTGACGCCACATTGACCGTGTCTAAACTAGGAGGTATGTGTCAACAAAAAGTAGCGGTTGCTGTCGTCACATTGACCGTGTCTAAACTAGGAGGTATGTGTCAACAAAAAGTAGCGGTTGCTGTCGTCACATTGACCGTGTCTAAACTAGGAGGTATGTGTCAACAAAAAGTAGTGGTTGCTGTCGTCCCAATGACAGTGTCTAAACTAGGAGATATGTGTCAACTAAATGCGTAAAATTTTCACTAAAGAAATTAAAACGAAAAAATTGCACTAAAATGGGAAATTAATTTATTTTGTACACTAGCTTTTGCCCTGGATATTCCCCTTGCCATGGATGTCTTTACATCAGCCGGTGCCCTGGATTTTCCCCTTGCCATGGCTGTCTTTACATCAGCTGGTGCCCTGGATTTTCCCCTTGCCTTGGCTGTCTTTACATCAGCTGGTGCCCTGGATTTTCCCCTTGCCATGTCTTTACATCAGCTGGTGCCCTGTATTTTCCTCTTGCTATGTCTTTACATCAGCTGGTGCCCTGGATTATCCCCTTGCCATGTCTTTACGTCAGCTGGTGACCTGTATTTTCCCCTTGCTATGTCTTTACATCAGGTGGTGCCCTGGATTATCCCCTTGACATGGCTGTCTTTGCATCAGCTGGTGCCCTGTATTTTTCCCTTGCCATGTATTTACATCAGCTGGTGCCCTGGGCAAAGTAATCCACTGAGGCTCCCTATCCCTCTATATCAGCGGTTCTAACCTGTGGGTCTCGATCCCCGGGGATCGCACGGCGCTTTCCCAGGGGTCCCCTAAGAGCATCTGAAAACACATTATGTACTCCTCAACAGTTTTGAAGAAGCATCGAAATTAATTTTGTGGTTGGAAGTCGCCACGACATATGAAACTGTATTAAAGGGTCGCTGCATTAGGAAAGTTGAGAACCACTGCTCTAAATACTCAGGGCCGTGCAAAGGATTGGGTGACAGGGTCAATCATCCCTGGTGCCAACATCAGAGGGCGCCAAAATCATTCTTAGAGAGGACCTTAAAAGTGAATTAAACGATAAAATCCCACTCACTTCACGTAGACAGGGGTGGTAAAATCGTCTTACTAGTGCGCCCCGGGCGCAGATTTTTTTCGGCTCTGTTCTGACCGTTCAAAACAGTTGTTTGTTCGAAAAAACAACAACAAACTATTAGTAAATTGTTATAAAAATTACCATTTTGCATTTATTTAAAACTTGTGCAGGTTTTTCAAAAAATTACAGCTTATATCTTGTTATAAAAACTAAGCTAGTGTGCATGTGATATCTGTAAGGTTAATGTTATTCAATGTTTAAAATAACTTTTTTGTATAGTGATTTATGATGCTGAATTGAACAGCTGTCAACAGATGTTCTAATCAACTGCCAGTTTCTTGAATGTCCCGACCAGGCTGTCTCTGGCCACGCCTCCTGGGCTCTCAGTCTCCGCCCCTTGCAGGGCGCTGACCTTCATGTCGAGCAGACCATATTTGGCGTCTTCTTCAAACTGCTTGTCACACTTGAGAATAACGTCAGCCCATGTCTGAATGAGAGGAGGGGTGGGTATGGACCGGGAGGGGGGAAGGGAGGGTGTATTTGTTAGTCCACAATATAAAGCTAGAATTACACAACCGAATGTATCGTTTCCTCATACTCATTGAGTTTGTAATGGGATTTAAGATACTGCTTATCTTATTGCCCCCCCCCCCTCACTCCCAACCGGGTTGGCAACCCATCATATCCCTTGAAAAAATAAGTTACGTCAAAATTGAAGATAATGATTTACCCTCGGGTGCACTTGTGTGATTCATTATTATTGTGACTCTAGTGTCTACAGATCCTAATAGTCATCTATAAAATAAAAATGTTGAGAAAAATATCACTTAGTTGTAACGACATATTGTCCACTGACCGTATCCACCACATCAGGGCAGTTTCCACCGTAAGCTTTGGGAAGATTGTCTGGATCAATGTGTTCATGGAGACCCGAGTATTTGGTACCGTGGAAAAAAATCTGAAACAGAGAAGAAAATTGTGCGTAGAAGGAAGACCAAGCAAGAGGAAGAAAATAGGATTGAGGGACCCAGGGAGAAAGTGAAAGAAAATAGAAGTGGGGGCCTAGACAATAAGTGGACAAGGGGAGTCATTCTCGGTGACTTTCCTTGTAAAAGTAATTTCCGACAGCCTACCCTCCGTGTAAAACACGACTTACCCTATCCAACAGCTTTTGTTTAAGAAACGGCTTGAACAGTCCGAAGATGTTGCTGTAGCTCGCCGGCTCATTGACAATGTGGACAGCTCTTAGCCTCGCTGGGAACACATCCTACAGGGAAGTCAGATGGAAAACACCATAATGATGTAACAACTCTATCATGAACAGTTTGTTAAGACGAAATCAAGGTGGTCCTGTGTACATTACCTCTCTCCTATTCCCGTTTTTTGTGCGCCCCATCCCCCTTTTGTCATTTTTTATGAATCTGGCCCACGACATTTTAATGTTATGACGATACTTTTTAAAACATTTCTTTCCAAATTTATAAAAATCGTTGCACTTTGAGCCTCACGGATTGCAGTAAAATTGTTCAGCTGTATCTTCAATACTGAAGTACCGATTCTGACATGTTTTGGAACGGGAATGTATCGAACAGTTACGAAG
This sequence comes from Lymnaea stagnalis, assembly GCA_964033795.1. Taxonomy (NCBI): domain Eukaryota; kingdom Metazoa; phylum Mollusca; class Gastropoda; family Lymnaeidae; genus Lymnaea; species Lymnaea stagnalis. The sequence continues at coordinate 742,151 of CAXITT010000128.1, read as the reverse complement.
CACCTACCAACTCACCTGGCCCAGCTACCAACTCACCTGGTCGATCAGATGGCCCACCTATCAACTCACCTGCCATAACCTACACATTCGTCTGGCGTAAGAAAGTGACTTGAGTCAGGTGACCCAGCAACCAAATAACCTGGCCAATATACCTGGCCCACCTACAAACTCACCTGGCCCATCAGATGGCACACCTATCAACTCACCTGGTCCATAAACCTGGCCCACCTATCAACTAACCTGGTTGATCAGATGGCCCACCTACCAACTCAACTGGTCCATCAAATGGCCTACCTACTAACTCACCTGGCCCATCAGATGACCCACCTACCAACTCACTTGGCCCATCAGATGGCCCACCTACAAACACACCTCTCCCATCAGATGACCCACCTACCAACTCACCTGGCCCATCAGGTGACCCACCTACCAACTCACCTGGCCCATCAGATGGCCCACCTACCAACTCACCTGGCCCATCAGATGACCCACCTATCAACTCACCTGGCCCACCTACCAACTCACCTGGCCCATCAGATGACCCACCTACCAACTCACCTGGCCCATCAGATGGCCCACCTACCAACTCACCTGGCCCATCAGATGGCCCACCTACCAACTCACCTGGCCCATCAGATGACCCACCTACCAACTCACCTGGTCCATCAGATGGCCCACCTACCAACTCACCTGGTCCATCAGATGGCCCACCTACCAACTCACCTGCCATAACCTACACATTCGTCTGGCAAAAGAAGGTGACGTGTGAGTCAGGTGAGACAAGGTGAAGCCCGTGTAGTCAATGAGAAGAGTTACCCCATAAACTTGAGTTGTCTCATCCTAATGGAAAAACACAATACTTTTTGTTTATAGTTACTAGATCACTGTTCGGCTGTATTGTGTGTACACAAGATTATCTTTGTACACATTTTTTACGAATCAAGTTTATACTTGATTGAAATCACTGCATATAGCATTCAACAATGTTTACATACACTTTTTATGTGGGATGAATCATCTGAAGAATTTTGATACCATCTGAAAGTCTTTGCTGGATTTTAGAAATCTCAAGTTCAAAAAACAAAAAACAAAAAAACAACAACAACAACAACAAAAACAATTAAGAAAGCATACACATAACAACAAACAAAGACATACTTCCGTTATTTTTTGAATAGTTATACAATCTGCCTTGATCAGATCCAACTCAGAGAACCGTGCATAGTCCCAGTTACCTGAAATAAGGATATTTTTCTATATAATATTTAATAATATGTGCTGTTGATATTTTATCTTCTATTGTATGATAGGTCGTTTTTCTGGGGTTTTCCTCTCCCATATCTTCTTCTTCTATATTTTGAGGGCCCACGACCAATGGATTGATCATTCTGTTTAAGTTAAAGACGTCTGAATAAGTCGTGTTTGAAGTATGTTCATTTAAAAGTTTGTGGATAGAGCCACATACCTCAGCCTCCACGTGGATAGAGACCATTGGTCCACCATAGCAAAGTGAAATCATAATGACATCAACAACAAATCTCTTCAATAACTAGGTTACAATTAGATGTCCTTACGTTTATTGCTATTATTAATGAATTAAGCTATGCATTATTATTTTAGCTATACACAAAGAGAAATGGAACTCGGCAAAAATTTGACTCAAAAAGTGTACCAAAAACAACAAAAAAGCAATTCATAATCTACGCACTATGTCAGTGAATTTATTGTTTTTTTTTTTTTTTTTTTAAAGTAGCTCACCTGGTTTTTCTAGAATAACTGCGGCCCCTTTCTTGTCTCTGACCCCCAGGGGCGTCGTGTACCCGCTCTCAAACACGTGACGCACACAGAATGGTTTAAGATCTGATGAGACATAAAAAAAATGTCGTGATTTGGGTCTTGCTATTATTGAAAAATATCTACAGACTAACGAACAAGAAATAGTTCCTTAAAAGCAATTGTATAGGCTCAGGGGCGTTAGTCAACTGGTCAACGTGTTTTAAAAGGAAAACAACAACAAATTTGTAACGCCATTAGTCAGCTGATTTGTGATCTGAAGGCGCTAAAAGCCGAGCCGTCTTATGACTTAGGTACCCCCCCCCCTGACACTTTTCGGTTCTGTTACCCTGCACTCAAAGTTGATAATTTAATATTTTGTCCACATCCCAACTATAGACACATTAGTAATGCGAGGTCCCCTGTACCCGCAGGGGTCGCAGGACCCACACGATGACAGTGCCTAAAGTATTCACGTACAGACATGAATATTGGGGGCCAGGCCAAACCTTTTCTTTGATCTCCGCAGTAATGAACACAATAAAGACAAGAACAGAACATAACATGACATATGATGCATCAATAAAAGCACATTTAGAACTGCAGTTACCACTACAGAGCTTCGTGTCATCTTTCCTCAAGTTGTAATAACACTTACTTACCACTGAAAACTTTCCTGTCATCTATCCCCATATGCAATGACTTACCACTGAAGACCTTCTTGTCATCTACCCTCTATGTGCAATCCCTTGTCACCGAAGACCTTCCTGTCATCTATCCCAAATGTGCAATGACTTACCACTGAAGACCTTCCTGTCATCTATCCCCAATGTGCAATTACTTATCATTGAAGACCTTCCTGTCATCTATCCCCAATGTGTAATTACTTACCACTGAAGATCTCCCTGTCATCTTTCCTCATGGTGTAATAATTGAGGACCAACTGGAAGCTCTGTTCCTGGTCAAACTTCCTGGCCCGTAGAAATCTCAGCAAGAACTTGGAGTCCGTCCGGGCATTTAGTCCTGGGGCATTGGTTGGGAGGAGGGAAATATGGGGGGGGGGCAGCATAGAACAATGTCAGGTGATAATAATTGATTTACATTGTAATTAAATATTATAACATTTAATTTAATCAACGTAAAAAGAGACTACCCCCCTCCCGAGACATTAGTCTGACTAGTTCATTTACACTTTTTTTCCTGTTCGTGAAGGGGTAGATCTAACTATGGGGCAACTCAGGGAGAGTCCGTTAATCTTGAGCAAGCGCTAGCTAAGATATCACGATGAAACAGAACAAATGGATATCTGATGACTTTTGGTTTCAGAGAGTATATTGCCATTTGGATCTGGAAATATAACAACCTTTCTGGGGTGGAGGCTATGTTGACATTATATCTTTGAAGACATATAGTCCTGAATGTAAGAGCGCATATTTTAACATATTAGTACTGAATATTGGCAGTTTAAGGGGCGACAACTGAACAACTCATCTACTACCTGGGTATTTCTCCAATCTTTGTCGCAATGTCTTGACTTCTATATGGCGTGTGTTCGGGTCCTCATTCAACTCAGCCATGGCGACCTTCAGCACGTCCGCGCTAAGTGAGCACTGGTAAGTCACTTCTGTTGTCATGGTTACCAATCCAGCCAGGCGACTAATGAGTCGGCATGGTGAAAAATAAATATGGGGTATTTGTTAAACCTTCACAGCCATACACAGATTAATGAGAGAGAGGGTCATCATGTATATATAGGTATACAAATATTTGATGACAAAGAGAGTATTCAGATATGTAGCCATACACAGATTGATGAGGTCAAAGGTCATCAGACCTACCATACAGATTTGATGAGAGAGAAGGTCATCATACATATATAGGTATACAAATATTTGATGACAAAGAGGATATTCAAATATGTAGCCATACACAGATTGATGAGAGAGAGAGGGTCATCAGACATGTAGCCATACACAGATTGATGAGAGAGGGTCATCAGACCTGTAGCCATACACAGATTGATAAGAGAGAGGGTCATCAGACCTGTAGCCATACACAGATTGTGGAGAGAGAGGGTCATCAGACATGTAGCCATACACATATTGATGTAAGAGAGAGGGTCATCAGACATATAGCCATACACGGAGTGAAGAGAGAGAGGGTCATCAGACATATATTCATACACGGATTGAAAAGAGAGAGGGTCATCCGACCTGTAGCCATACAAAGATTGATGAGAGAGAGGTTTATCAAGCCTGTAGCCATATAAAGTTTGATGAGAGAGAAGGTCATCAGACCTGTAGCCATACACAAATTGATGAGAGAGGTGGGGTCATCCACCCTTGTTACTACCCTTGTTACTTCCCTTAATACCACCCTAGTTACCAGTCTTATTACCACCCTAGTTACCAGTCTTATTACCACCCTAGTTACCAGTATTATTACCACCCTAGTTACCAGTATTATTACCACCCTAGTTACCAGTCTTATTACCAGCCTAGTTACCAGTCTTATTACCACCCTTGTTACCAGCCTTATTACCACCCTTGTTACCAGCCTTATTACCACCCTTGTTACCAGTCTTATTACCACCCTTGATACCAGCCTTATTACCACCCTTGTTACCAGTCTTATTACCACCCTTGTTACCAGCCTTATTACCACCCTTGTTACCAGCCTTATTACCACCCTAGTTACCAGTCTTATTACCACCCTAGTTACCAGTCTTATTACCACCCTTGATACCAGCCTTATTACCACCCTTGTTACCAGTCTTATTACCACCCTTGTTACCAGCCTTATTACCACCCTTGTTACCAGCCTTATTACCACCCTTGTTACCAGTCTTATTACCACCCTTGTTACCAGCCTTATTACCACCCTTGTTACCAGTCTTATTACCACCCTTGTTACCAGCCTTATTACCACCCTTGTTACCAGTTTTATTACCACTCTTGTTACCAGCCTTATTACCACTACCCTTGTTACCAGTCTTATTACCACCCTTGTTACTACCCTTGATAAAACGAGATTGGTTTTCTTATTGACGTGTTCTGCCGCAACACCATCCAGTAAGGGCGCGTACTTGAGACAGCACTGAGTACTTGAGACAGCACTGAGTATGGCCTACCTGTAATCTGTGCTATGGACAAAATAAGTTAAACTTTTTTAAATAATACAATCTGAACACATCCCACGGGACTTTCCTCTGTGAGACAAACAATAAATAGAGGTAGCCTTACTCCTTTGTCCCGTAAGCTGGACCTAGAGATAGCCTTACTCTTTTGTCCCGTAAGCCAGACCTAGAGGTAACATTACACCCTTGGCCTATGACTAGAGGTAGCCTTACACCATTGGCCTATAACTAGAGGTAGCCTTACACCATTGGCCTATAACTAGAGGTAGCCTTACACCATTGGCCTATAACTAGAGGTAGCCTTACACCATTGGCCTATAAGTAGAGTTAGCCTTACACCATTGGCCTATAACTAGAGGTAGCCTTACACCATTGGCCTATAACTAGAGGTAGCCTTACACCATTGGCCTATAACTAGAGGTAGCCTTACACCATTGGCCCATTAATAGAGAAACCTACACCCTTGTCCTATAACCAGTTGTAGCCTTACTCCATTGGCCAATAGCTAGAGGTAGCTTTACTCCCTTGGCCAATTAGCCAAACTTCCAATATGTCATGTCAGGAGTGCTGGACACGAAGGGGTCAGTCTGGAGCTATTCTATGACACTACAGTTCCGTCTCTCTCTCTCTCTCTCTCTCTCTCTCATTCTCTCTCTCCCTCTCTCTCTCTCTTTCTCCCTCTCTCTTTTACCCCGCAGACACATTTTGCTTCATCAACTTGGGAGTAAACGGATGATCACCGCCTTGTTTAGCCCCCTGTAACGTCATCTGGTCACGCCCATGCCAGACAGACCGAGTCAATATCTGTCAATGACGTTGTCATCCTGAGTGTCAACCTGTCCAGAGTTAATGAAGGGTGAGTATCTATCACAAAATCAATACAGTGATGGCGACCGAACGTAATGTCAATTTCCCGCCCCCGTGGTTACCCCCCTTGAGAGTAGCCTTCTCGTGTTCTCAAAGGACAGTGGAGCCCCGCAAGAACGCGACAATGGGACAAAGGTGTAGGAAGGAGGAAAGGAGGTGGCGTGCCGCCCCTGGTTACATTGCAATTTTTTTTTTGGTTGGGAGGGGGGTGGCATTTTTCGTGGAATTGGGTTGCAAAAAAATCTTGCCCAGCCATAGGCGGCTCCATAGTTACGCTACTGAAAAGATTTCCATAAATTCTGATCGCGTTGAAACGGGGTTACGTTGTTGCATTTTTTAAAACAATTTTCCGTGCCAATTGCATATAGGGAATTTTTTTTAAAGTAGGACGATCGATTTCAAAATCATTAGAGAGATCATTGAAGGGTACGATGTGAAATGTAAAAGCTAGACTAGTTTTGGTGAATTTGTAAATATGTTGTACAAGAATAGATCTTTTGTACTCATGTTTTCACGTGTTAGAAAAAATAAAACACGACATTTGGGGATCTTTGCTGCAATCACGAATGTGCGTTATCGCGGGGATAACTCTGGGGATCTCCATGGGAAGGGGAGGGTGGAGATAGCAGCTGCTTCCCAATTAAAAATCTGGTAAAAAATGGGGGGATATAATACCCCCATCCCCATTTTCGGCCAGCTTTTTAATTTCTCCAGGTAAAAAAAAAAATCAATACAGGAAAGAACTCCCACCCCCCCTCCCTACAAATATTCGATATTATTTAACTATTTTTAAAAAAATATTACGAAACCACAAGGCCTGGGAGTTTTGTCAGGAGAAAAATCTGGTCATCATCGGAGCTTTTTTATTGTCTGGTTTATGCTCGGCTGAGCTCCACTCCACAAGTTTGGAATAGATACATTTATCCACCTAGCCATCAAATCATCCAGCCATCCAGTCAGCCAGCCATTCAACCATCAACCAGTTATCGAGCCATGTAGTGATCCAGCTATCCAGGGTCCCGGCTATCCAGCCTTACACCCGATGTTTGAATTTAAAGAATAAAAACTGAAAAATAAAACGAATTAAATGCCTGCTGAACTTCATTTGTTTAAAACCCCACTGGCTTATATATTCTCGTGTGCTTAAAAAATGTGAACAACTTTTGAACTGTTAGCGAAATAGTAAACGTTTGTTATCAATATTATAACTGAATAGTTTAAAAGGTTCTAACAATATTTGAACAGTAAATTTTTCTGTTACTACAATATTCAGAATGAACTCTAGAATACAATTGCAATAACACGACCCACATAATTGAACAAGGGCTATGAGGGAGATGGGTGACCCCTTCCCCTAAAAGGGGAGGGGGGGATAGACGCTCCTGCTTCCACTGTATTTGTTCGTTGTTATGTTATATTATAACACATTGCATAATATCATTGGACTGTTAAAAACACACGCCCTGAAGGTGTCCTTTAGCTTGTCAATGTTTTATTCAATGTCAACCTTTTGTATTAGTGATACCGTGATTGGCTTCCGTTGGGTGCAAGACAATACAAGACAAAACAAGACAAAACCACCACACAAAAATACAAGATCAACAACAAATAAATGAAGTAAGACAGACAACTCACCCTTTTTTTTAAAAATGATAAATCACACACAAATGAATCTCGAGAGTACCTTTTCCTTACAATGTTTTTTTATTTTTTTTTTAAATTTAATTTTCTTCCCGCGCAACGTTCTTTAATCTACTTGCGCCATAGAATGATGCTATAAATAAACTCACCACTCAAATAGCTTACAGTTATAGCTGGCGTTATTTTATGACTAACTATCGGAGAAGTATGTCCTGTCTAGTCTGATGACCGTTCTGTGCGCGCGTGATATGACCACAGATAGTCAGTCCGTTCGGGGCGACAAGTATGAAAAGGGAAACTACTTGGATATTGTCTCGATGTGCGGCGTGATTGCCTGCCCATTGAGCCCTTGGAGCAGGGTTTCGTGTAAAAATGGATTAGACCCATCAGGTTGTTGGCTTGGGAGCCTGATTTATTCATCATAGGTGGAGGTCAATAACGAAAATTGAGGGGGTTTTGAGTAACCATCAAACTAACAATTTAAAAAAAAAAAAAAAACTAGATCTAATAGGCCTTGGATTAGTCCCATCAGGTGGTTGGCTTGGGAGTCTAATTTTTTCATCAAAGGTGAAGGTAAATAACAAAAATTGAGGGGGTTTTGAGTAACCATCAAAATAACAATTTAAAAAAAAAAAAAAACTAGATCTAATAGGCCTACTAATAGCAATATTAATATTGCAAATAATAATAGCATGCCTTTTAATCGTTATATAAAAAAATATGTGATAAGACAGATGAAAATTTTTTTTATTAGTTCTATCAAATGAATTATATAATAAAAATGATTTTACAACAGTACAGTCAAGCAATACAACACCCGAAGAGCTAAACACTATCACAGAGCACTAATCTAATTGTGTGATGAAGAGTTAATGGTAAGAAGCCTAAATATAGAGCACGAATCAAATTGTGTAATGGAGAGTTAAGAGTAAGAAACCTAAATATAAAGCACCAATCAAATTGTGTAATGGAGAGTTAAAGGTAAGAAACCAAAATATAGACCACCAATCAAATTGTGTAATGGAGAGTTAAGGTTAAAAAACCTAAATATAGAGCACCAATCAAATTGTGTAATGGAGAGTTAAGGGTAAGAAACCTACATATAGAGCACCAATCAAATTGTGTAATGGAGAGTTAAGGGTAGGAAGCGCAAATAGTTTAAACCTAGGGAAACCTGCTTTGAAATAATGTTATTATTTTATACTGTCAACTATGTAGGACAATATTCAATTACTTCACACAAAAAAAAGAAAAAAAAAGAATGACAATACATAGCTTGCCCCCCCCCCCCCCTTGAAGACCTCACCCCCCACCCCCCCGAAGTGAATTCTGGGCGGGGTTATATTTTTTTGTTGAAGTCCTAACAGCGCACGCCCCTGATGTGAATTCTGAGCGGTGTTATATTTATTTGTCTCCCTCCCGACAAAATGCACGCTGCATTTAAGAAGCTTACGGAGTGTGTACTCATCAAGCCGGGACACGCCCATAGTTGTACACACACAAACATTCATGGCAACATTTACATCAAAGCCATCATACTTTAAATAAAGGCATGATGTACATTGTATGGGAATATGCACACATTATGATGTATGGGAACATACACACATTACTTAGCTAACACACACACATAATGATGTATGGAAACATATCGTACTCAAATTACTTAGCTAACACACACCAATTATGATGTATGGGAACATACACAAATTACTTAGCTAACACACACCAATTATCTTTTATGGGAACATATACAAATTACTTAGCTAACACACACCAATTATCTTTTATGGGAACATATACAAATTACTTAGCTAACACACACCAATTATCTTTTATGGGAACATGCACAAATTACTAAGCTAACACACACCAATTATGATGTATGGGAACATACACACATTACACAAATTATTTAGCTAAAACACACCAATTAAGATGTATGGGAACATACACAAATTATGATTTATGGGAACATACACAAGATATGATGTATGGGAACATACACAAACAACTCAGCTAACACACACACACACACACATTATTTTTTTTATTGAAGTTGAAAATTTTTTGTTTACTATTTTTATTCAATCCGCTGTACCAAAACATTCATATTCCACGGTTCACTTACACTGTCCCCACATATTTTTATGTTGACATATCAGCTGACATGACATCTCATACGTATGCCATGTGATATGGCAGTTGCCAAGTTAAACCAAAGTTTGGGCACACAGTGCCTTAGGGCACATTTCAAGAAATAAATGGCATTTGACTTGGTATCAAAATAGTTAGTAGCATAGAACAGGTCTTTCCATTGTACATGTATTATTATGAAACAAGTATTCTCATTGTACATGTGTTCTCATTGTACATGTATTCTCATTGTACAAGTATTCTCATTGTTGTACATGCGTTCCCATCTGATTATTTGCTATAATGGGGGGCTAGTGATCTTCTTTTTTTTGTTTATGTGTTTGTGTGTGTGTTTGCATGTATGTTGTTGTTTTTTTTAAATCACTTTAAAAACACTGTCGCGCTTGATTAGCTCCCTTTGGATTTAGAAGCTAACGAACCCAGACAGCCGTAAAAATAACAGGCCAAAATGGAAGGTGGCTCGCATCACTGTGTCTGGCGCGGAGGGGGTGGGGGGGTGGGGGGGACATCTAAGGAGACCGGTGGGGGAGTGGGGGTGGATTGGGGAGGAGTGGGGGACGTGGGGGGAGAGAAGGACATAGCTGTATTGATTTTCATATTTTAATAAGCCCATAAGGCCGTAAAGAAACAAATGATAATATACATTGGAGAAGAGCATTAGTTTCACCTAGACATGTTTCAACCAGAGCAAATTTAGGAACGGATAAGACTGTAAAAAAAAAAATAAAAAATATTTATATGTCATAACAACTGCCCGAGTACCAGTCAACCCACGTAGCCGGGTACCCGGGAACTCAATGTAGCTGACAAGTCGACAGGGAGCAGTGGCATAGCAAGGGTTAATAGTGCCCGGGGCGTGTCAAGCTCTTTGCCACCCCCACCACAAAAAAACAAACAAAAAACCTCTGTATTTTACCGAAAATCCCACCTCATGCTACCCATTAATCTTCATGCTACCCATTAATCTTCATGCTACCCATTAATCTTCATGCTACCCATTAATCTTCATGCTACCCATTAATCTTCATGCTACCCATTAATCTTCATGCTACCCATTAATATTGAGATAAAAAGTGCCGACCAGGACGGAGCGCCCCCTCCCCACTTCCTACGCCAACTGAATTAGGAACTCATTAAGTTCACCGACCATCACCATGGTTACCGACGCCGGCAGGTTTTATGACCTACCTTTGTAAGTGTATTGATTTTTAAATTCTGTTTCTGATACGATACAGCATTATTTAAAACTAAAAGATCATCGCTTTTACTTTGCACTATTAATTTCTTAAATGTTCAGCTATCTTTTCAATTTTCATCATCATCTAAACTTATTGGTCTGGTAAACTTAGCAAGTTGTCTCCTGCCAGCAACTAAACTTGTTAGTCTAGTAAACTTAGCATGTTGTCACGTGTAGGTACTATTAGCGTGGAGAGACATGCTAACCTTTGAGCGCTCATAAACTTTCAAACTAAAGATTAAAGATGATGGATGCATACCGATTTTAAAATAACAACCAGTCATTTTTGTGGGGGCAGCGGTGAATTTTAGCAGAAGAATGTATGAATGATAGGATGACCAAACGTCCCGTAAAAATGGAATTGTCCCGTTTTTTCACGATCGTCCCCTGTGTCCCGAAAAAGTCTCAAATGTCTCGTTTCTAAAACCAAACACATGTTCCAATCATTAAATCTTCCTAATTTATAATATAACTTCAAGTAACATTTTGGCTAGCTGTCTAGCCAGTGCCAGTAGTGATGTGGGCTAGCTGTGTAGCCAGTGCCAGTAGTGATGTGGGCTCGCTTGATGGCTGCATTGTTCCCCCTCCACCACTCTGCCGACGCTGCAAAATTATTGTTTTCGTTTATGATATACCTCAGAGTTTAAATTAAATGACAAAAGTGAAATTAATTTTTTTTAAAAATTCTGGGTCTCAAAATAGTTAATTTGGGCTTGGGCACATTTCAATAAACAGTTTCTGTCGGAGGCCCCCCTGACCCCCTCTTTAACTAGAGGGTATTCCCCCAACCCTCCTTGGGTGTGACCCGTTTTTTTTCCAGTTCATGATTTGGTCCCCCTAATGTATGGACATGTTAGTTTGGTTGCTTGCCCCCCCCCCAAACGAGCATCAGGTGGGACAATCCATCTGACGTTTCACCGCCCAACATAGTAGACAGACGTTAGTGGGTCTTTAGGGGGCGACAGTGGTGCTTATGGCAGCAGAAGGTCAAAATTAGATAGATTTCTCTTTGTTTTTTAGATTTGTAATAAAAATTTCTTAAAATCGGGTTCCCCAGACATGCCCGGACAATTAGCCTCGGGTGGGTACCCGTTGACTGCCCTAGTAATCACCTAGATTGTGTACAGCAGTGGTCCCCAAATGGCGGTCCGTGGACCTTCACCGGTCCACATACCTAACGCTGCCGGTCCCCATAACATAAATATTTATTATCAAATAGAAAAAAAAAGTATAAAAATAAACCATGCACCGGTCCTTGGTAAAATTTCGAAACTTGTTCACCGGTCCGCCAAACTTAAAATTCTGGGAACCACTGGTGTTCAGTACAAGTCACACTTCAAAATTTTTAATTTAGAAAATGTGTTAAAATGTAAAAAAAAAATACAAAAAAAAAAAAAACAACAAAAAAACAACTGACATAGCGAAACGTCTAGTTGGCAGTTTAAAAAAAAAAGTTAAACTTGTTCACCGGTCCGCCAAACTGAAAATTCGGGGAACCACTGGTGTTCAGTACAAGTCACACTTAAAAATTTTTAATTTAGAAAATGTGTTAAAATGTAAAAAAAAAATACAAAAAAAAAAAAACAACAAAAAAACAACTGACATAGCGAAACGTCTAGTTGGCAGTTTAAAAAAAAAAGTTTTAAATTACAAAGTCATATATTTTTTGCCGTTGGCAAAATTCTTTAATAAAAAAAACGAAAAAAAACCAACAACCTTAATTTAGAGCAAATCAAACTCGTTGGACTTATTATTGTATTTAATATCGTGTGCTCTCACCACTCTCTCATTGTGTGCTCTTAACCACCATTACATCATGTGCTCTCACCACTCTCTCTTTGTGTGATCTTTCTCCGCTCTTTAATAGCTCTTTAATCGTGTGCTCTTTCCAAAAGAGGGACAGAGAGCATAGGAGAAATTGTGTATATGGAGAAAATAGAGCGATAGACACAAGAGAAAAGCGCAATCAAAGTTGACTGGTGAACAAGAGCAGTATAGAACATTCAGGAATAAATACAGCAACATAACCTTATGAATTTTATCATACTTTATTCTAGTAAACAACATGAATATATCACAGATTTTTTGTATCAAAGTATATTCTTACAAAATTATGTAACATGTGTGTCCAGTTGTATGTTGCCCATTTTATCCTACGATAGAAGTATTTTTATTCAAACTGTAAACTCTGCCAGTATATGGAACTTGGGAAACTCACCCCCCCCCCCCCCCCCCCAACAAAAAAAAATTCAGTTTCCAAGATAATGGCTTTGTGCCTTTGTAGACCAGCAATACATTTACTTGTATTGTAAAGAAATAATAAGTGTTTGACCAACACAACTAACAACACAAATTATAACAATTATAAATTAGGTCAACTTAGCTACTTCTCATTCCCCAGAAGTCAGGCAAGGGAAGTAAGAAAGAAAAGTCGTATTCCTAAATTTATTTCAATTTGATAAAAAGATGTTTAAATAGTCTCAATGAATTATTTCGAGTCCAACTCAATCAATTTTTTGTTGAATTAAATAATTCTGTGTTTACATAATTAAAGATTCATGTGTTGAGAGAACAATATTTGAGAATTTTGAAAACATTTCAGTTCATTTATTTAAACTGATTAATATAACAGCATGAATGCTTTGCTGAATTTATTCTTCCTCTTATTTTTACTGAATTATTAGAGAATATATATAACACAATATTTACCTAGCAGCAACTCCTTTAACTTTAAGAAAGTCCAAATTTTTTTTTCTAGAAACAAATATTTTGGGGGAAATAAGATATGACTTAAATGTTTATTTCTCATTCTGTTTGAAATTTTCTACCTAAAATATTTGTAAAATGATTGATCAATTTATTTATTCTACACGTCTTCCACTCCAACTTAAAAGACTGTACACTTCATCATCTCATTAGTTTTTCTCTCAATTATTGCTGTTCTTTGTATTCTCATTTAAAATAAAATAATATGTTTTATAATAAGAAATTAAGGAAGTTGAATAGATTAAAAAGACTTTTAAACTATGCAAAAATTAACAACACACAAGTTGTTTAACCCTTGTTAAATTGCTTTACTAAAAACATAATATTTGGATAAAGTTAATCAACTTTAAATTGTAAAGTAAACATTTCAAATATACAATATTATAAAATATTTTGTTTAACATTTTAAATTCATTAAAAAATTTTTGGCAAATAAAAAACAATAAAAAATATTTTCTTTTAAAATATCAAATTATCAAGTATATTAGTTAAGAATAGTCTTAAAAAATTAAACAATGCATTGTTTCATTAGGACAGCAGCTCACATACTGTAACATTGTCAAACAGGAATCAGCAGGCACTTACTAAATATCCAATGAGCGAGACCGCAGAATACAATCACAAAACCACCACAACATAAGCAAGACCATAGCCATTAGCAATTGCTATTTCAACTGTGGTTCTTAATTAATCTTGTACTTTCAATAAATAAGAAAAATTATAAATATTCAAATCAAATTTAACATCTTTGAATGTTTATACAAAATTTCCTCCCATTAAGCTATTTTAACAAACATTATTTAAATTTTGGTAGATTGAACTTAAGGAATGTATTTGAGTCAGCTAGCTAAAGGATGGGCCAGCTAGCTAAAGGATGGGCAAGCTTGTTCTAGCTTCAACTTGAAACCTCAAACAATTATTTTTTTATTTGACAGCAAAAATAAATGCCTAAGAATGTCAAAATGTAGTGGCAATATTTTTCTAAACTGCCTCTTATTTCCCTGCAAACTATAAATTAAATAAACTTCTATTAAGAAAAAACGCACCTCACAACATCATTGTATTCCTTGATTCCGAGAACAAGAGAAGATTGAAGTGATACAGTAATTTCTTATATTCCTCTGTGCCATCTCTACACTTCCTGGTTCAACATGCCCTTCTCTGTGTAAACACCCACGACATGTAATCATCTTCATATTTATATATTTGTATCTGTCAAAATTCAAGATTTCTATAATTTAGAATTTAATTAAGTTTCAAAAGTTATCTCCACCCTCCCCCACATTCTTATAAATAAGATTCTCATATTGTTAGCAATGGCAATGCCATTCACTTTGTCCTTCTCTTCAAATATCAAATATGACAAATTTTGGGCTTTGAATAAATTCATTAATCAATAACTAACTGTCCATAGTGTTTTAGGCAACACACGTGTTTGAATAGAGTGACTGCCTTTTCTTTTAGTAAGGGTTCAGCTCAAGCTGTAACACACGTGTTGGGGGAATTTGTAGTTCAGCGTTCACCTGGTGGAGAGGGAAAATATGAGACTAATTATCTGTATGTAATTTTGAGTTAATGATTGGTGCAGTGGCACAGACACAATGGAGTGGCTATGTTTTTTTATTGTAATCACTTGGTACAGACACAATGGATTGGGTATGTTTTCTGATTGTAAACAGTTGGTACAGACATATTGAATATGTTTTCTGACTGTAAACAATTGTTACAGACACATTGACTTGGGTATATTTTCTGATTGATTATGGTTGACAAAGACACACCGGACAGACACACTGGGCAGAGACACTGGATGGGCACACTGGGCAGAGACACTGGATGGGCACACTGGGCAGAGACACTGGATGGGCACACTGGGCAGAGACACTGGATGGGCACACTGGGCAGAGACACTGGATGGGCACACACACAGGACTAACACACAACACTGACACACTAGACTGAATATGTATTTCTAGGCCATAAAAAAAACTCACAGAAAAGATACTTTGTACACATACACACTAAAGTAGCTGACCTTTGAGTTTATATACTGGTGGAGCAGAAGCTTGAGCTCAGAGTTTTGCTGTCTCAGGGATTCTGTCTCTGTGAGAAGTGTGCTCCGACCATTGAGCGTTTCACTGGTAGAGGTGAGATTAAAAAGTCAGCATAGGATGGTCCTTTACATGCATTGATCAATTATGTCTTGTAGTGGTGAGATTAAAAAGTTAGCATAGGACAGTCCTTTACATGCATTGTTCAATTATGTCTTGTTAAATTAAGAGCAATTGTTCCTCAAAGAAAGCTAAGTTAAAGTGACACCGAATTAACAATGAATAACTACAAATTTAACAATATAGAAATAAAGATCTAAATATCAGACAAAGTCAGAAATGAAATTCTACTGATGTAATCTGTAAAGTACATTAAAACTTATTATCTTGTAATATTTCATTCGCAGTTTCAAGAAATGTCTGCATCTATGATTAAATTAAATACTGTTTTACTAAGGCAATAATCACAACATTTATAACAAAAAATATTTTCACTGCCACTTTCAAACCGTAGGCCATATATTCCACCCCAGCACACATATTCCCCCAGCACACATAATCCACAACAGCACACATATTCGACCCCAGCACACATATTCCAACCCAGCACATATATTCCCCCCAGCACACATAATCCACCACACACACATATTCTACCCCAGCACACATATTCCACCCCAGCTCACATATTCCACCCCAGCACACATAATCCACCACAGCACACATATTCCACCACAGCACACATACTACACCCCAGCAAAAATACTCCACCTACTGATATTTCTCCAAAGCCTCTACAAGAGCATCCCAGACCCTCTCTCTCTTAGCACTGAGTAGACCAGCATACTTCTGCCAGTAATCAGAGTCCCTAGAGTCGTCCCTGTTCTCCAAGGTAGACAGGCGGAAGTGGGTTCTGTTGGCCTCATTTTTCCTGCACATGAAAGTGTTGAGTAGATCACATAATGCAACTGTTGGCAACCCGTGGCTCTGGAGCCACATGTGACTCTTGGATCACATAATGCAACTGTTGGCTACCTGTGGCTCTGGAGCCACATGTGACTCGTAGATCACATAATGCAACTGTTGGCTACCTGTGGCTCTGGAGCCACATGTGACTCTTAGATCACATAATGCAACTGTTGGCTACCTGTGGCTCTGGAGCCACATGTGACTCTTAGATCACATAATGCAACTGTTGGCAACCCATGGCTCTGGAGCCACATGTGACTCTTAGATCACATAATGCAACTGTTGGCAATCTGTGGCTCTGGAGCCACATGTGACTCTTAGATCACATAATGCAACTGTTGGCAACCTGTGGCTCTGGAGCCACATGTGACTCTTAGATCACATAATGCAACTGTTGGTAACCCGTGGCTCTGGAGCCACATGTGACTCTTAGATCACATAATGCAACTGTTGGCAACCCGTGGCTCTGGAGCCACATGTGACTCTTAGATCACATAATGCAACTGTTGGCAACCCGTGGCTCTGGAGCCACATGTGACTCTTAGATCACATAATGCAACTGTTGGCAACCAATGGCTCTGGAGCCACATGTGACTCTTAGATCACATAATCCAACTGTTGGCAACCTGTGGCTCTGGAATCAATAAATACTAATCTTCATTATTACTCCTGCCCCTGTCTGAGGCCCCCTAACTATATTCTCAGCAGACATAGTTTATAAAATGGCTCTGCACTAAAAAAAAAAGGTTTCTTACCCCTGACCCCAGGTCAAATTCCTACCAACAGAATACACTAGAATATCCATAGCAACCTAATTGTTATTTTGCTAATTTCCCCCCTATTAAGGGAACCAGGAAGCCGTAGGTTTCAGGTGATTGGCTATTTTTTTAAAAAAGGACAATTTATTTCTTCAAAATTACATTCACCTTAATGTTATGTTGTATCCCTCCACTAAAACATTTTAATGGATGCCCTACTCAAACTATGCATCATAATTTATTCAGGGCTAATCCAATAAGTAAGGGTCTTTATGATGGCTAATGCTACACATGCCACTGAATACAATATAAATGATGCTTCATATTCAATGGTTTTTGTAACTCACATTATAGTGAAGCTTAGAACTACAATATCAAAGTGTTGAATAACTATTGAATGTAACACCCATGGCTCATAGATGAAATAACTATTGAATGTAACACCCATGGCTCATAGATGAAATAACTATTGAATGTTACACCCATGGCTCATAGATAAAATAACTATTGAATGTAACACCCATGGCTCATAGATGAAATAACTATTGAATATAACTCAAGAGTCCTATAACCATTTGATGAAACTTACAAGCCAGCTTTGCGCAGGTCTTCAACAAATGCCCTTAAGGCCTTTAGGACCTCATTCGGGTGGATCAGCTCCACTAGGGCACTGGGTACTCTGGACAGCTCAATTTCTTTGCTCATCAATCGTCTCACTTCATCCTCTGTACTGTCCAGCTGGAGGTCAGGGCACACACCAGAATGTGAGAAAACAGATGGAGGGATAAATATTTGTTGGCTATATCGGAGATTAACCAAAGTCTATATCATTAAAATTTACTAAGTTATTAAATGAGATCTTCTCTTAAGGTCTGATCGTGAATTACACAGAAATTATCACACTACAAAATCAGAGTATAAATTTAAACTGGTTTGGGGAGGGGGGGGGGATATAGTGCTTAGAGAATGTGGTTGTAATATTTTAAATTTTAAATCTTTGACAGTAGGATATTGTTTAATTTATGGTGGAAAGGTGGAGAGCTGAGTGTTTAGAGAGTGGGAAAAATATATTTACATCTTTTCCAATGATATCTGATGCTGACTGGCTCATCATCATGAACTCTTCAGTCTGAAAATACATTAAAGAAAAACTAAATGTATTTGAAATTTAAATAAAATACAACTGTAAGGGTTAGGGACTGTTACTTTGTTTGACATAATTTAATACAGTAGCACAGTTGTGGGGATAAATAAAACTCTACCTTTTCCTTGATGTTGATAAAGTAGGTGGTCAGCTTGTGAATATCATCTTCAGTCTCAAGACCCAGGGCCTGTAACGAAAATACTTGAGTATAAAAGCTTAACCATTACTGAAAACTCTGTGAATGAAACATTAATATTTCCCTTCTAAATGGAGAGACAACCATTGTTTGTCATCATTCTAGAATTTCACTGAATCAGTTAATTAATATATAAATTTCTGCCCTTTTGCCGATCTCCGACCTCAGCCAGCTATGTGTGCCAAGGTCAGCAATCAGCTGATAGTCTATTCTTTAAGCAAAATAAAATTAAATGCTAAATATAATTTGAAACGTTTTTATAGAATCTTTTACTTCTACCCCTTTGGTCCACACATACAGAGCCAGACAATGTTTGAGTCTTATTTTTAATTAAATCCCCCCTCCCACATTAGTGCCCAGGATGTCCCACCTATGACTAGAGATCTTTACTTACAGAGAAAATATTATCCAATTTAATAAGAGATTGTTCATCCTTCTCCAGTGGAGCAAGTAGTTTGTTCAGTTTTTGCTCAACCAAGAAACCCTGAAATCAAATAATGCAATCAATAACACCATTTGGAATTAAACTCAATGTCATTTTAAAAAAACATAATGGTGTTATAGTGTAGTCAGAGCTATTGTGATATGCTAGACCTGTAGGAGAAGCTTTGATAGAAATTTTGGCTCCATGCTTTGAGATCTAAAGACAGTATATTGTTTATATATACAATTTTTAACAAGAAATCTAAAGGAAAAAATTTGTATTTATTTATAGGAATTAGAACAGCATTTTTAAACTGAAATTAATTTAATACCAACTGGATTTCTTTCAACAAATTTATAATTAAAGTGGGACAAGAATAAAATCTAACTCTGAAGTTTACCATGATTTTATGAACTAATGAAATAATCAGCTTGAATTTTGTTTTTCTAAGCTCACCCCTTCATCGCATAGGAGTTCTAAGACTCGCTTGACGGTATTGGCTGAAATCTTTTCATAGATGCCAGAAATAGGGTAACCAGTCTCTTCTGTTACCTGACTCTCTGTGGCTTCTGAGTTGAACCAAAATAAATGAATACTTGAAGGAAATATTTATAAGCTGGACTTGTTATAAATAAATCATTTAAATATATAATTTAGTTCCTTGTCCAATAAAATAAATTATTTAAATCTATGTAGTTCCTTGTCTAATATAGACCACATGGAAAATATATTTTATAGTGAATAAAAAAAATAACAAATAAATATATTTAAGTAGTTTACAAATCTGGAAAACTAAAATAAGATCAAATATGTGGGCAAATTGTAACACTTTGCAAGTACTACTTAAGTGAATGACTTATGATTACCTTATGACTTACCTATCATGACTGACCTACTGATCATAAATGGCTTACCTATCATGACTGAATTGCTTATCATGAATGACTTACTTATTGTGGCTGAATAAGTTTTAATGAATGGCTTAGGCCTACTTATCATGATTGGCTTACTTATCATAAGTTCATGAAGAATCTTGCTGGCTGAAGACCCCCTGTCTTTCTTGTTCATTAAGGGCCCCACATTATCGACAAAGGATCTGAAATTGGCAAATTGATGCAATTAGAATTTTGTTTGTATTTTTTGTAATCCTTCTGTCAGTCTGTCATTGTTAAGGCTTTTAACAAATAGTAATCCTTCTGTCAGTCTGTCATTGTTATAGCTTTTATCAAGTAGTAATCCTTCTGTCAGTCTGTCATTGTTATAGCTTTTAGCAAGTATTTATCCTTCTGTCAGTCTGTCATTGTTATAGCTTTTAACAAGCAGTAATCATTCTGTCAGTCTGTCATTGTTATAGCTTTTAACAAGCAGATTTAAACATAGCCATTAGACTAGTGGACTTCCCAGGCAACAGAAGAAACATTGTTTGACAATATAAATCAATTCAGCATTTTTTAAAAGAAGTTCCTGTGACAATGTTTATAAATCTTTAATTTATTTAACTTTTCAGTCAAAATATTAGAATATAAATGACATTATTGAAAAAAAATCAAATTGTACCATGCAGCCTGAATGAGGCTTACAATAATTTTTTTCTAGCTTAAAAAATTGTAAGAGAATAATATACAAACAAACATTTTTTAATTTGTTCTTGAGCAAGTTTAGATCTAACTAAATTTAAATTAAAAAATATTATGCCAATGATTTCATTGAAACCTCTGTCTCTTTAAGGTTTGAATAATGATACTGAGAATGTTACAGAAGTCTGAATCGTTCAAATATCTAAGATGAGCTTAGGAGACTCCCCACATGAAATAATACTGATCAGATTCAGACAAGCATGACAGTCCAAGACACACATACATGTCTGGACATTCCCACTGCAAGCCAAGCTGTTGTTCATAGATAACTCTGTCAGCTTCCATGACCTCAGCCGCCAGATTTTTACACTCTTCTTCATTCATGCACCAAACTTCATGCAGCTTTTTTGTGTCTGTTGTCTGGAAGTGCCTGGAAACAAGAGTAAAAAAAGTAATAAAAGTAGTAAGTTTTCAAAACAATGTTTAATCAAACCATTTTCTAAAAAATCTTATTAGCATCAAAATAAGTTTACAAAAATACAATTTATATATCTTGTTCATAAAGTTTCTTGCTTTTGTGCTTTTAAAATACAATTTTTAACATCCTATACACAGACAAAGAACAGTTGCAGAGAGAGTGCAATTAAAAATTTTCCCCATTGCTTAAGGCAGAAGGGCATATGCTTATAAGGATGATGAAGATGAAATACATTTTTCACCTGACCACCATAATGTCTCCACCAATATTCATCAACTAATTCCATTTCATCCCTCCAGCAATGTTCCTACACTAACTTTCATTGTGACCTACTTTGATTTCCGCTGCAGGTCATGGAACTGTTCTGTTATCCTCTTGTAGTCCTCACTAAGCTGCTGGTTCTCATCCCTATAGATCTTCTCTTGCTTCTCTAACTTTGCTCTCAAGGCATTCAGCACATCTTGTAGACTGAAATAGATCAAACATTTGACATTAGCTCATGGCAATAGATGAAAGATGTGACATTAGCTCATGGCAATAGATGAAAGATGTGACATTAGCTCATGGCAATAGATGTAAGATGTGACCTTAGCTCATGGCAACAGATTTTTTCAACATCATGAGAAATGTGAAAATAAATGTAAAATATATGAGTGAGAGAAATAATTTTATCAACCATCAAAGAATGACTCTACACTGAAAAGATGTCTGTTACTGGTGTTAGGATGCTAACATACTTAACCTAGTTTTGTTACTGGTGTTAGAACGCTAACATAGTTAGCCTAGCTTTGTTACTGGTGTAAGAATGCTAACACAGTTTAGCCTGGTTTCATTGTTAAACATTGTTAGAATAGTTTTTGAAATTATTTTTAGCAGCAAATGAGCTTTATTTTTTAGTTGAGAAATAAATTTTGAAAAATAATTATAATAATTATAAGCTCTCCATATTGGAGATTGAACTTATACTACCTACATTGCCACCACTTTGACCTACTTACTCTAATTACTAAGGCAAAACACAAGTTGCTTATCTCATTACTAGAGACAAAATGGAGAGAACAAAAGTTGAAATTTGATGCTAATAAATTCTTAAATTCTTTAATAACTAATAATTTGTAAACATGACCTAAACAGGTAATGATCAAATGTCTTTTCTAGCCTGTTTGGAATCATCATTCCTTATATCTAATGCTCCCAACACTTACCGTGTGATCTTCCTCTTTTGTTGTGACTTTGTGATTGTGTTCTCATCGTCTCGTTTTTTCAACACCTGGAAATTGTACTCCAACTTTTCCTGATTCAGTTGACAAGTTGCTCTCATCTGCTGCAGCTGCTGCTCTAATATCTGAAAGGTTCAAATAAAACCGAGATAAAATAGACCAACTCTTCACCGAGACCAACTCTTGACTGGGACCAAATCTTGAATGAGCCATACTCTTGACTGAAACAAACTCTTGACTGGGACCAACTCTTGATTGATACCAACTTATGACTGAGACCAACACTTGACTGAGACCAAATCTTGTCTGAGACCAACTCTTGACTGAGACACAAATTCTTGACTGGGACCAACTCTTAACTCAGACCTACTTTTGACTGAGACCAACTCTTGGCTGAGATCAACTCTTGACTGAGACAAACTCTTAATTGAATTTGGAATAAGTATTAAGAGCTAGAACCTTTGTTGACCTGGATATATGTGTATAGCAATTAATGCAATGAAAAATGGTCTAGATAGATATAAATGGAGATACAAATTGATAAATAAACATAGATATAAATGATTTCCATCTAATTTTTTAATAAAATATGAGCCTTGTCAATTCAAGACTGTACCTTCAAACATGCCAACTCCACTGTCACATCCATGCCAGCTAATAAATGTTTACATATGTAAAACCATCTCTCACTTGTGATCAACTTGGGAAAGTCATAACCAAGAAATTGAAGGTGAACTCAAATATTATTTCCAGGGAGAAAGCCCCACAAACAAATATCATCTTTATCCGAATGAACCAGACAATGAGTGCTGCTAAATCTGTTCACTGGATAAGTAAGTACTGGCAAAGCTTTCAGTATCTACATGACCCTAGGCAATGAGAGTTGCTAGATCTGTTCATTGAAGAAATAAGAAATTGAAAATTTTTCAATATCTACATGACGCAAGACCACGTTACAGTTTAATCATAAGCATTCCCCAACAAACCTGCACATCTGTTTCTAGTCGTATCTTCACCATGTTGTATTCCTCTGCATCTTGAACTCTCATGTGTTGTAGCTGACTCTCCAAATCCTCCACTCGTTTGGCCCTCATCTCTAAATACTCCTCCTCTTTCTGACGACGCAGGGACATTTTTTCCTCCCATCTCTTCTTCTGCTGTTCTAGTAGCTCATTGCGCTCCATGACAAAAGCTCGCTGAAGAGTCATGGAGTTAAACAGAAATCTTATTCAACTATATTAAGGAAAATTTATGGAGCTATTATTTATTTTTATTAATGTTATTATGTCTGGAGTTATTTTATTTGAGGGGACAGGAACAACTCATACTATGAAAGAATGAAAATAATGATAAAATAAGGTGGCTATAATTTTAAAAAAAATCATTTTATCTATATAACCATGAGTCAGCTCGTCGCCCTGTAGATAACAAATGCAGCTAAATTTTTATTTTAACTTTCCATGACATATAATGTGCATTTTGTGGGAGTTTTAAAAAAAAATCACCTCAATTTCCTCTAATTCTTCTCGCTGTGCTTTAATCATGTGACTGACTTGATCATTCATTCTCTCTATCATTAGATCAATGTCTTCTGCCATTTTCTTTAAATCCTTCACATACAAATCATCCTTTGACTTTAGAACCTAAATAAAAGAAAAAATATTTCTTATCCACAATATAATATTGATATTTTATTATTATTATTGCAGTAGTCTTATATAGCATGGTACCCCAGGCTTACTGCGCTTCACATAAAATTTAGTAAAAAGAAAAATGACATTAAAAAATAATTTCCATAATATTATTCATTTTAAAACAGCATTGTAAAAATATTGACCTCGCCCACCCAAGTATTATTTACCCCTGTCTAGCCATGGACGGCACCCAGCAGCATGGAGCATTGTTTATCTGTCAGAGGGGGGTGAGAATGATCCGGAGTAGTCGAGTTTGAATAGATGTTTCTTGAGTGCAGCTTTTAAGGATTGGATGGTCAATGTATTGTGAATGTGTAATGGGAGAGAACTCCATTGTTTGGGAGTGGAGAAAGAGAAAGATCGTTGGCTGTATATTTTAGTGCATGTCTTGGGAAGAGAAAGAATATGCATGCCTGGGGAGGAATGAAGCTGTTAAATGGGTGAATAGACAGAAAGAAGTAGCTTATAATCAATGCATGCCTGTAAAAGGAACTTTGTGGAAGAAGGTTTTGTTTTATTTCTCTCTGACAGCAAGCTGCGCTATACATGTGTAACAGTCTGTGAATTTACATTATACATTAAAGTTGCATTTTTTATGAAAAAGGACTTGAGTTGATTCAGTGCTAGTATGATGTATTACAACATGTAAAAGAACTTGACCAATCTAGTACACACATGATATCACAAGTATCCCATTCCTACTGCAACATAGTATTTCGTTTTTTATTATTAAAGGTAATCTGTTTTCAATTACATTTTTTTACAAATTAACTATATGAATCAGGCTGTCATAATGTTAAAAGAATTTAGTTTTATTATCTTTTGGCTTATTAAAAATTTTTTTTTTTAAATTTACCTTAACCAGGAAAAATAAAGGTTTTTGAGATGACAAACACGAAAAACATTAGAAAAGGTGGAGTTAGTGAACTACCTGCTGAAGTTCTGTGATCATTTTATTTTTTTCATCATTCATTGCATCACATGATCTCTTCTGCTGGAGTAACATCTAAAGAGAAAAATATGAAAACTTTATTGCATGTATTCAATTTTTATTAAAACATCAGACAGT
Source organism: Lymnaea stagnalis (assembly GCA_964033795.1). Classification (NCBI taxonomy): domain Eukaryota; kingdom Metazoa; phylum Mollusca; class Gastropoda; family Lymnaeidae; genus Lymnaea; species Lymnaea stagnalis. The sequence goes on along the minus strand of CAXITT010000128.1, from coordinate 716,994 downwards.
TGCATCTGCACTAAAAAAAGATTTAGAGTTAAATCTTGCAGATATTTTTGTAATTTAAAAATTATAAACTTCAGCCTTCCTTTTAGCTGTCTGACATGATATTAACTGTGCACAACAATTTTTAAACACCTTCAGTTATTTTATTAACTAATTGTCTGGTTGAAAATCAATGAAATCCTTTAAATGTTTCTTACGTCATGGAGCACTTGAGGAACATCTTTCTGTAGAGTTACCTCCCATTTCTTTGTAATCTGATAACATTGAAAAAAATCATTATTTGCATATTAAAAAGTTATTTAAAAAATCGTGGTGTAGTGGAGGAGAAATGCTGCTGACCAAGTCCTGGTCAGTGACCATGAGGTCACAATATTGATGATAATAACAGTGTGTTTCATCATACAAAATCCTGAACTCATGTCTCATTAAAAGTATATAAATTATTAACTTATAATAAATGAAAGAACATTATTACTTGTCACTTTATATAAATCAATAGTAAGTAGCTGTGCATTGACTAGATTATCTCTTAAAAATAAGATCATTCACATTTAGTGAACAGCCAATAAAAATTCTTTAAAGTCCAAATGAAATACTAATTCAAAATCTTGTGGTAATTAAGGGGTCAATAAATTGATGACATACCTCATCAAATCTTTCAGCTGCTGACTTAGCTTCACTGTCTAATTTTTCCTTTCTGCATGACAAGATATAGAAACATTAAAGAAAAGTTATGGCCACTTTAAAAAAATCTTTAATTAATGATAAAGAAAAAAACAACAAAAAATTGAATGGAAACCAAAAATCCTAGAGATTAGCTTATTGAAATGTCACCAAAAAAACCCCAACATTATGCCTTGGCTAAAGCAAATTGCATAGGGCCATGTGTTGTATTGAGCTAGTTTTAATTGGTCTTTTTATGGAAAATATACAAGATTTTCATTGTCAGTTCTAAAATTAGATGAACTTGAACTAACAGTCTTATAATCATCAAGTCAATCTGAAATTGCTGTGAGAAAAAATGGGAAATTGAATATGAATGCCATTTAGTATCAAGAGTTTATTACATAAGGGGCAATCCTTGACTTGCTGCCATGCCCCTCATTTACAAACAAAAGCCACTAAACATACATAATACACATCTAATAGATGGTGGACCACAAATGGTGCCACCAAAAATGTGCACCCAGGATAGACAGCCCCCTCCTTTCTCATCTTTCTGCACCAGTGTTTGGATGTGCATACTTTTTTAAAAAATATGCTCAAATTCATATTTCTACAACTAATCATCATTTTGCCTAAAAAACTATGTTAACATCCCTAGACACAACACTAACAGTTTTTCTAAAAAGAGGTAAAAAATTTGTGCTCAGGAATACACTTTCTAAAATTAAGTATAATGTTTTTACCCTCAGAAGGTTCAGTGTAAATTTCTCTTACAAAGTAAACAAGACATATTCAACTGACCTAACTCGTTTGGCTTCTTCATCAATTGCTCGCCTTGATGCTTCCCTGGCATCGCCAGCTACCTTAACATTAGTCACAAGCTCAAAGCCATCTTGTTTCAACTTAGTCAAGCGCTGACGACTGTCCTCAATTTGTTTGCGGCTCTTACTTATCTCCTCTTTCACTGTCTTTTCTTCATCTGGTTCTCCTGACAGTAATCTGTAAAAAAAAATTTTATGTAAAGACCATTCAGTAAATAACATGGTAGTGTATAATGTAGCATTTAAGAATCCAACCTACTTTCCTCAGATTATGAAAAAGTTCAGTTTTTATGTCTACCTCTTAGAAGTCTTAGTGTGCACGTCTAAATAGTTGTTAAAAGTCATATCAAATTATAGTATTATAGTTATAAAAAGTGTTGGGCTGCAAAAGCTTTAAAATAGATTAATAAGACACGAACAAATTGTGTCAATAGAATAGAACAATATGAGTTAGCTTTAATAATAATTATACATTATACACAATTAAACGTTTCGGCACATGCCTTCAACAGTACAAACAAACAAAACACATTTAAATAAGTATAAATTAAATTTACATAATATCAATATACATATCCTACCTAAAACAGAAAAAATATAGGAGAGGGTGCTAAAACCAGACAAAAACTTAGGTAGGATATGTATATTGATATTATGTAAATTTAATTTATACTTATTAGTAATTATTACATATTGTTCTATTGACACAATTTTTTCGTCTCTTATTAATCTAGTATTATAGTTGTTTTGTTTGTATGATTAATTATAAATTTATTCTCCATGAAATTATAATAAATATATTTATTGTCCCTATAGGCTATAGAGTATAAGTACAGTTATCTGTATACATTGTCCTAGGCAAGGGGTCTGCAACAATCAAGTGCCATTTTATAAATTATATCTGTTGAGAGAAAATTTTCTGAGCCACATGCCAGGCAAATTTTTAAAAAATGGCACTATAGAGTGGACAGATATAGGGGTAAAAATTAAATTAACTGATTTTTTACAGCTGGTTTTGGGGCATCTATTTTTGCTGACTCAACAATTAAATTACTTAAAGATGAAACTTCCTGTATTTTTCACTCTTTATCCGATTCGCAAATTAACTTCTCTATAAATTAATGAATAAAGAAATATATAGCATTGAAATATGATGTCGACCTGACGTCCGTGGTATTTCAGAAAAGTTCTTTGCCTCCCTGTTATGACGACAATGTGACATCCATGGTAAATGAATGTGGGGGATTGTGACGTCGCGTCAATGTCAACGGTAACGAAAAGGTTAATAAAATTTTTTAGTAGGCTCAGTAGGCCTTAAATCCCCTTATTACTATGACAATGACTCATAGTTATAAGGGGATTTAAGGCCTACTAAAGAATTTTATTCATTAAATTTTTCATAGTATGACAATAATTCAAAATGAGAACAGTGGCATTTATCACTTGCATGTGTTTCTCAAGCTACAGGATGCTGACCACTGGAATAAGCCATTAATTACATCAGACTAAAATAATAATAGACTGACTATTCTTGTAATTGTCACTTGTAAATTTGAACTTGGTAAATTGGAAGATAGGATGCCATGATTGGCCACCATCTTGGTTGACAAGACACGTTAATTCTGTCACTAAATCTAACCTGAACCCTAAAATGTATTCCTAAATTAACCCTAAATGTAGCCACTTTGATAAAAATTTCAAAACATTTTTAAAAATATAAAAATACTACAGCTGTATAGAGCCTGGAGAATAGATTACAAAAACACCAAGATCAACTTTCTAGCTCAAGTGGTTCAAAAGTTATGAATTTTTTAGTAGGGACCTCAAAACCACTTTTTTATTATGGGATTTTCCTCCACATTTTGTGACCCTCATTTTGCTTTTTTTTAAAACGCCTATAACTTTATTATAAAATGAGACAAAAATATAATATTTACAGGGAACATAGTTAAATAAGAGTACTTCTAAATAAAGCCACAAAATATATGTTAGTTTTTGTTAATGTCCAGCAAATATTTTTTTAAAATCTTAATTATTTGCCTATTTTAAAAAAAAAAAAAATGTATAAAATGCTGACTCATCACTTATTTGTAATTTTGATTAATTAAAATTTTGTTTTTAATTTCCCAAAAATCATAATAATAATAATATTCTTTAGATATTAATTGCAGATTTTCTGTGGAATTGTTTAGCATTTATAAGCATAAACAAATAATAAAGGGGTTATTTGTTTCATTTATTTAAAATTGACAATTACACTTTTTATTTTACCATTTTCTACATATGTATATTATAATATATTATATTATTCCTATGAGTATGAAAAAACAATCAGCATGTCATTTATTTTAAGTTTGTAATCTTGTTTTACAAATCAACATGTATTATTAGAATCAACTTTGACTTTAGCTGTTAATAAAATAAGTTCTATTCATTTACTAGAGGTAAGTACAGGTTTTTATAATTGTTCTTTAGTAATAATATCTTAAGTAATTCTTGGATTGTTGTGCCAGAAAGTGTGTTTTTTCTTTGAGAAACTGAGGATTATATAATAATTCTCTTGTGGAATATTGTGATATGTGATTAAATATATGATATTTCAATACCAAAGGTAAGTGAATATTTTAAAATGTTTTACTTAGTTTATGCCTTAAGTAAGAATCACAATATTCATTAAAATTTTATTACATATCCTAAAATATCATCAAATATAATTTATTATAATAGGCCCTACAAATTAGTTGGGTTGGGTCTAGGGCTTAACCCTGATATAGTATACTTTGTATTATACTATATGTATACAAGGCCTATGGCTATAGCCTATGGTCATTATAAATATATATAATATATACAAATACATATTTATCTATAAATATATAAACTAATATAAATGATAAATATATTAGTTGTAATAAAAGCTATTTATCCCACGCCTTAAATCATTTATAATAGTATAATTACTATTATAATACTTTTACTAAGCCTATCACTATCTAAGTCAAAGACAAGAGCTTATCAATCCAATGTCAGTGTCAGCCAGGTCCATGGCAACCAACCCAAAAATTAAAAGCACTATAAGCCAATAATAATTATTTATGTTATAAAACATTTTTTATTTATATAAAATGATTTATTATTAGTTATATTTCCCATTTACACTCTGGATAACCAACTTAATGAATTATTAATTACCCCACGGCTGCTATCGATATTTGGAAATAAGCAGACAAGCACGGTGGCCATGATGACAAATACATAGCCTAAAAAAATGACATCTTGGAAATTCGTTTTTGAAGCCCACCCATGGTCTACACTCATGAATTTTGGATATGTTGTAAATGAACCTAAAAATTATAAGAGCGGAGATTTTTTATTATTGAGCGAATTTAAAAAAAAGTTATTATTGAGTGAAGTTGACCAATTTTTAACTTCAATTTTCAAAGCTTTAATCTTGACCAAAAAAGTCAAACGAACTCTTAATATAACAGGAAAGATGTTGGTTTTAAGTTTTAAGTAATTGGCGGAAGTAAAATTATATTATTATGCTAAAAATCTATTATAAAACGCGAAACGATACCCTCAGTAAATTAAAAAGTAGAGGTTGCCATTATGACAACGAAAAAACGATACCCGTTTTTCGGGTATTTCCGGTCGATACCAAGGTCCCTACTAAATGTATCACTATACTTATACCTAACCTGAACCCTAAATGACTAAATGATATGTATCCCTAAACCTAACCTGAACCCTAATTCACGGCAACTTTAATAAACACACAAAAGACATCGTGGCATCCCATCTTCCTTTTAGCCTTGAATTTTTTTTTGTGGTAATTTGTAGTATGTATTACTATTAATTATTATCATTAATATTTTAAATTAACACTGTCAGTGCCACTTCTTTCATTAGTATCCTGAGTTATTGACTGACTAACTTTCTAGCAGCTTCAGCTCGCTTCGCTATTCTTATGCGACGAGCTTGGATACGCTCTTCCATATTATTTGAATCGACTGATGGACCAGTTTGGTCGTCTTCAGAGCTGGAGGTCGCCATTGTGAGTTATTTTTTCCGACAACTGTAATTGATTTTAAGAGCTGCTACTGCAGGATGTACTAACTTCGTTGCTATGCAGAGAAAAGGACCACTAGATCTAATGTCGTAAATTAAAAACAATCGACTTTAATTTTTATTTTAATTAAATATAATCTTAACGTAAATGAATTAATACAATTATTTTCTCGTCAAAGATGTTCACTTTTTCTTTTTAAAGAAAAATCCAATGAAGACTATTTCACTTTTTTTACGTCATTGATTTCGTATGTCTGACGTACTTACTTCCTTTCTACAGTTTTCAACATGGCGGTTTGTATCTCAATACTGTTACTCTTCTTTAAATCTATCAACATCTTATCTATTTTCAATTTAAAACTCAAATAATAAGAGTTATTCCATAAATTACCTTCTGGAAAACAATAAAAACAATACAACGAAAAATCTTTATCTCTCGATATTACACATTTTGCTTTTAAAGTGCCCATTATTTCACTTGGTATTTTTTTAACACCATATCATAATGCTCCTTCAAACTCAGGATAAAGAAAAGGGAAAGGTGAACCCTATGAAAGAGTTGCGTATTCGCAAACTCTGCCTTAACATTTGCGTCGGTGAATCTGGTGACAGATTGACAAGAGCATCAAAAGTGTTGGAACAGCTTACTGGGCAGACACCTGTATTCTCCAAAGGTGAGTTCTTATGTTTTTGTATTTTGCTTTTTCTTTTGTAATTTGAAGAAGAATAGGCATTGTTATGGAATGAAAGTCTTTATCTATAAATTCAATGCCTGTCCTTTTTATTAGGGTTTAGGGGAGTATTATTGTTAACACTTTCCTACCAAGGCCAACGTGATAATTAAGGAGTCCTGAGCCCTTGTGTTCAATTCAGCCGCCTTTGGGAGTCCTGAGGGATGTTCAAACCTAAAAAAGAATGAAATACTAGATTCTTCATTACGCACAAGCCCCCCCCCCCGCCAACTTTCTTTTTTTCCCCTCTCATAGAGCTCGGAATATAGGGGTTGTTTTTTGAAGTCGGGGGGGGGGGGGGGGGGATTAGAAGGGGATCACTGACTAAGCAGTGGACACACACGTCATCATTGTCCTGGACCTGGTGTGAAGCTGATCACCCTGAAGGCTGCTAATACGCTGTCCGTGATTGGTCAGCTCTAATTTGAGCACCCCTCCTATTTTTTCGTATGCAAATGCGCTTATTACTGGTGACTGATTTGCGCTGAGTAAAGTGAGGGCTAGTGATTATTTTTTTTTTATTATAAGACGGACTCGTTTTGGCTTTGAGGTATTGCTGGTTGTAGGATCATTTTGTTTAAAATTGCAGGACGACCAAGAAACAATAACTAAAATTGTTGATGCAACAGGCATTTTTAATGGTGCAGCATTTGATTTATACGCGCACCTTGTGTGGCAACAAATAACGTTAATACAACTGGAATTTCTCCTAAGGCGCTTGTAACAATTGCAATGTGGCTTGTAAGCTGGGTTCGTATGTCAAGTGTGTGAGCTCCCCATAATTACCGGGATCTGCATATACCCGAAACAGGATCTCACCGTAACCGGTATCCCACCAGGATCGGTAACCCACTGGATAGGGATCCCACCGGGATCAGGATCTCACTAGGATCAAAATCCTATCAGGATCAGAATCTCACCGAAACGGGATCCCATCGGATTGGGATACCACCGAAAATGGATATCACCGGGATCAGGATCCCACCGTGACCAGGATTCTATCGGAATCACATCGGGTTCGGGATCCCATCATGATCCTTCCGGGTGCCATCGGAAAACAGGAAAAACGAAAGGTTTACATAAGTTATTTTAATTGTTTTTAATAGGAGACAAATTAATTATTATTATTTTTACTGTAGTGTTGTTGTTTTGTTGTTGACATTTCCTTTAATAGCAATGTGAACTAAAAGGACGTAGCAGATGTTTTTGTCTGAATGCAGCCCCGGGCGACTCCGGTTATCGTTGATAGTAAAGTTATAAAATAAATACATCTTTTATTTTAACAAGATTCATCCAATTGGGCAACTTTTATAAAGTATCTTTAAAGACAGAAGAGTTATCCTTGATTTACCACAATGGCTCCGTAAAACACGAAAGATTCATAAAAATGTACTTTTTTTATCTCGTAAAATTTGTTAAATTGTTGTTGTATTCCAATAAAAAGATGGTATATAACTTTTAAAATACTTTTTATAAAGAATTAACATAAGTTTACACGGGAAAATAAGAGATTCAAACAGAAATAATATACGCACCTGAACTGCACTTTTACCGCCTTTTTGCTATTTTATTTACCAATGCCGAATGGGCTGACATTTAGAAATATGCTATATAACTGATTATGACATTGGTCTTTGGAGCTTATAGTTTTAAAAAAAATCTATTTCACTTTGATTAGACTAATTTAATAATTTTTCAACAGCTCGCTACACTGTGAGGTCCTTTGGTATCAGGCGTAATGAAAAGATTGCTGTCCATTGCACTGTACGTGGAGCTAAAGCAGAGGAAATCTTGGAAAAGGGGCTTAAGGTTGGAATCACTTTTCAATATTATGAGGGCTAATTTGGAGTGATAGCATTCTAATGGCATTTTTTGCGTGTTTTGTCCCTGGTTTTGATAGGGTCTAAACCCAGGTTAGGGATAGGTTTAGGGTTCAGGTTAGGTTAAGGGATACATTTACAGACCTGTTTACTCTTACGATTTTGGCGTACAATGTACGATTTTGAGGCCTAAATATTATATATACTGTGTTTTTTTACTATTCAGATAATGTATTGAACGATTTTGTGAGGATAGTGTACGATTTTAAGAGTTGGAAGGTAAACAGGTCTGCATTTAGGACATAAGTTAGCGGGTCGCTGCAACTAAGATGGCTGCCACGCTGCTATCTCACCAAATTTAACATTACGAGTAATCATTTTATAGAAATTATTAGAAAGTTTGCACGCTGGCACGAGCTTCAGTCTTGGGTGGCTGAAGCTTGACTTATCTGATGTGCTATAATAATTCCTGTTATGCAACTCGGCAAACCTGTGTGGTTATGTCTGTTACTACTTACAGGGTACATTTTACTTATATTTTTTATATATACTAATAATCTATAGTTTCCTTTTTAACAATCCATTATTTGTTGTCAACCTTTTAAATCTGTAAACTGTTCAATATTAATTCATTCCCAATCATTGCGCCCTAGTGAGTAGCCACACACCTCATATTTTGATTTAAATATGAAATCTCACTCAAGCCCTTTGTGTATGGCGTGATTTCAATATTAAGAAACTGATATTTTTTTACCTTGTTACTCTTTCAAGCAATGTGTGCTTTTGTGCTGTGCATCTATATCTTAACATCTGATTTGCAAAATTAGATCTTTTGGTCACAGCTTGTTATTTGTGCACTCCATTGTTTTATTTTCATTAAACATAATTAATTTCTGGCTGCATATAAAATATTCTTAATTTATTAATGTTCATAATCAGCAGCTTAAAACTGAGTTTATTCCCTTTGTTCAGAAATATAGCTTAAGAACAGAAGGGTTGAGTTTAAATTGTACTAAAGAGCCTGGTGTTGTATACATTTTGCTGGCCATATTCTGATGTATGACTTGGTTGCTAAGAATTCACCATAAATATTAATTTCAAGTTCTTCCACTTGTTGCTTATAGGTCCGTGAGTATGAGTTGAGAAAGAACAATTTCTCAGCCACTGGAAACTTTGGCTTTGGTATTCAGGAACACATTGATTTGGGTATCAAGTACGACCCCGGCATTGGCATCTATGGTATGGACTTCTACATTGTTCTTGGACGCCCAGGTATGTAGTCAACATTATCACATTTGTTTTTAGCAACATCCTATACTTAAGTGGTTCCCACCATGTGCTCCCTTCAGCTCTAATGTCAAGCGCTTCTCAGGGAAACTGGTGTTGCTCCCTTCCTCTGTAAAATTGACGACTCGTTATACATAGGTTTTGCTTAAGGTTGCGACTAAATGCGTGCTCTGGGGGTTCCTCCTGATGCGTCCCGGCGCATAGCGACACACCTCTCTTATTTTTTTAGTTAAAAATAGCAATGAAATCTCGCATCCCTCGAGACTTCCGGCTATGGCATGATTTCTGCGTGATTTTAATTTAGAAACCGGAAGTTTTTATCTTGTTTCACTTTAAAACTATGTGTGCTTTAGTACGGCGCATCTATATGTAGCATGTGTTCGTCCGAGGTGCCGAAAATCGATTTTTTGGCCATTGTTCGTTATTTTTTCAACGCTAATGTTATATTTATATTAAACCTTATTCATTTTTTGTATATTTAGCAACTTAAAAAAATATTTTAAAAATGTAAATCAATTTCAAAACTGGGTTGCTTCCCTTTTCTCAGGAAAATAAATTAAGTCCGGAAGTAGCACTGCCGGAGGGAATGAGTTAATATTCAGGTTCTCTATTTCTTTGAATACTGTTTTGTAAGATCTAAGCAAATGTAAATCCCATTTATGGTAAAGTAAAGTGATTTGGTTCATTGTACAGGCTTCAATATCAGCCAGCGAAGAAGAAGAAAGAGTGCCATTGGTGCTAAACACAGAATCAGTAAAGATGAGTGTATGAAGTGGTTCCAACAGAAGGTAATTGTTTTATACTAAGATATATCATGTGGTTGTATCAGTTTTATAAAAGCTAACAGTTCAGTCAGTTACCATTTGTTTCTGACGTAGACGCGTTTTTCAAAATATGCAAAAAATTTGGGGTGTCTTTATATGTGTTTAAAACGGGGTTCATTTTGTACACTGCAGCGTCCTATAAACCAGCAAATAAAATATGTTAACCATTTTGGCTAGTTTGCTGTTGGGTCTTTCATTAGATTTTCTGGCAATGTATGCTTTTTTCATTTTGTCTTTGAGTTAATTTTAGTTTAAGTTGTAGAATATTTATTTAAAAAAAATGTTTGTTATGTTTTTCTTTTGCAGAAAGTTATTAACTTTATTATATTTTTTATTTCCAGTACGATGGTATCATTCTACCAGGCAAATGAGCGAAATTGTTAATAAATACTGAAAATAAATGATCCTCTACTGCTCTTTTGTATTTAAAGAATTTGTGATGTTTCACATGTTGCTTTGTTTGTTTTTGTTATTGTGTATTGGTGTTATCAGTATTTAGCTAAGTTGGAGGGATCATGCAGGCACTGATTCTTAAATTAATATCAATGTATGAACTTGATTAAAATGTGGATTAAAAGTAGGAAGGAGTTGTATTACTTATATTCAAGCTCATCACTAAAACATTTAAGACTGCAGTTGTTCAATCTGCTAGAGCCCAGGTTGTTAGTGATGATATTATTTCTGTGGCCCCTGACACCATCTGTTTGGCTGTGCCTTATAAATAACCTTTTACTAAGACTCTCCTTCCTACCACCATGGCTTCCCCAATATCAAGCTTGGGGCATAAGGTCAACATATCTTGTTAGTACTAGGAGCAGTTCTAGATTTCAATTGATTATTGGGTATAATTTATTACAAATACCAAGTTGGCCCGAGTCTGAGGTTATCACGCTATTTGCTACTTTTATCAGTATCGTATAAAACTGACAAATTATACTTATACCCGTTACTTGTACTGTACTGCATTTCATTTAGTCTAATGCAAGTTATTCAAAGCTCATTTACATATACGGTACCGTGCCAGTCTACTTGAACTGAAATTCATTTTTTGGTCATTACAGACCTGTTTACTCTTACGATTTTGGCGTACAATGTACGATTTTGAGGTGTAAACATATATAATGTATGTTTATTTTTTACTATAAATATACAGTATTGAACGATTTTGTGATTATATTGTACGATTTTAAGAGTTTGAGGGTAAACAGGTCTGTCATTATATTAAACGCTGTACTGTTTTGTAAATTAACCGATTCAATCCCGTAAGGCCATATCCGGCGACTACCACTTCAATCCCGTAACGGCCAAAAAAAATATATAGATCCTCTGGCAAAGGTTGGCCAAAAGATCTCAAGAACCTGAAGCTAAAAAAATCAGTGACTGAATCGGGAGTGCGATTTAGGCAAATTGGAAACCTAGTCGCATGTTTCTTTCATGATAAAAATTAAAAAGCCAGTGCAGGTTTTGTCAACAAATTCGCAGCCAACTATGTCGACAACACCACGAAACACAGCCACTGGGCGTGTTGATATCCAGAAACCAACACCAGTCTACAATGACAAGGGTATGAGTGGTGTTGATCTCCATGATCAGTTAAGATCCTATTAACCCATTGGCAGAAGAAGTAGGAAATGGTGGAGGGTCGCTTCTATGGTTTCTGCTTCAGGTCAGGTTGCCACAATCAATGCATTCTCATTGTGTACAAAAAACAGTTTACTCAACGGCATCCTGGCCAAAATTCAAAAACACATTTGGACTGTTGCCTTGAGCTAATGCAGCAGCTCATGGCTGGATCATCTGCACTGCAAGGCACCGTAATGTGATTGACAGCCTTGCAGTTGCAGCCACTGGTACTAACACAGCTGACCACACAATGCATCAGCCAAGTAGATTGCATGGCAGAAAAAAAAACATGCTATCGGTATGAATGTTTAAGAGCTAAGCCAAAGACCCCTACTAAATAGACCCATAGAAACATCACAAGACCCTTACAAATAGACCCATAGAAACGTCACAAGACCCCTACAAATAGAAACATCGAATGGATGCCTCATTTGCAAAGTTCATTTGTGTAAATTAAAGGACACTGCTTTGCAGCCTTTCACAATAATCTTAAGTAAAACTAAAATAAATATTTTAAGGTACCGGTACACATTTTTTCCCCTTCAATTTTGTTCCTCATTTTTGTAATTCTGTCATTTAATTTTATCTTACACAAATCAATATCATACAAAATGATCCAATGATAATTATTCATAAAGAACAACCATTTCTGTGTGCAGTGCACTTTATTTCATGTATTTATGTGGCAAGATAGATTTGTTAATTTTTTTCTGATACTGGGGGATACAACCCTGCTCTTAGTCTTAGTGCAGAGTTATTTCCCTTTGGCTGGGAATTCATACTACGAAATTTCTTAAGTGACAGGGATTGAATGATATATTGGGATACGTGGTACAATACTGGTATGTATCGATCCTTCTACCAGTAGCACCTTAATGGGTATTTAATTGCATTAAGTACATGTTAAATTTTTTTTTTTAAATCCTAATTTTTTATTTGAAGGTGGTCATTTGGTAGCAACACAAAAGTTGGTACCGATACGGGTAAATAATCCTAATCCTAGAGTGAAAAAAAAGTTTCAGTAAAGATTAACTACCGGGTTATTGGGAATAGGCCACAACACACCCCCCCCCCCCCTAAAAAAAAGTTTCAGTAACGATTAACTACCGGGTTATTGGGAATAGGCCACAACACACCCCCCCCCCCCACATGCAATTAAAACTAATTGCAAATGGATATTGCTAGGTATCTCGTAAATCATTTTATTTCAAACGCACTAATATTCATGTTCACTCGATGGTGTCTGACTACCGAGTCAATTCCCAGTAATGCCTAGATTGTATCGGTAAAAAAGAACTTCATAGGCATCGTTGGTGGATGGGTCTGGTTAACCTTGGATGGCGACCCATCTAAGTCTTAGAGACATCTGGGGAGGACTGCGTTCATCAATCTTAGAGTAAGAAGAGAAGGAAAACGTTGAATTCAAGCTCAGATGGCGTCCCGTAGTGGTGGTGTTACACTGAACATTCTTGAAATACTGCGATGCTTCTGGTCCCAAGCTGTATCATCCGAACATGATCGTTCATGATGTTCCCTTGGGTTATCCAAGTGCGTGGAGAAAGGTGACTAGCTGTAATGAACAAAATTATCCTCCTAAAGATACATGCCATTCCTTGTGGTTTCTGCTAGTGAATTCTACATCATTGTCACACTGACGAGACGATGTCAAAAAAAAAAAAATACGGTAAGGTACTTGAAACAAAAACTATTTCAACTAAATAATATGTACAGGCTGCGACTATTCGTAACGGTACCCGGGTACCAGAAGTGAGAGGTTGGGATTAAAAAAACTAAATTAAACAACCACAAATGACATCTGAGTAGCTTGAGTCTAATGGTACCCGGGTGCGAATGGCGGCGTCTCTGGGTCCATTTTGACTCAGTGCTATTCGGATGTATAGATGCAAATAGATGTTACAGATTTTGCAAATCCGTTCAAGCAGCGATGTTATGGTTACCGGTACTCATTTTTTATTTACCCCATTCTCAAAATATCGCATTCCTGCTCTATAGCATGCATCTTGACTGCACTCGACCCTTGTCCTTGTTCCCTACCTGCAACAGAATCTACAGGTGAAGAGAGGCCAACTTTTGACTTCCCTTGCACTAACCTAACAATTATATGACTATTTACGCTCATTTACATTTATAAATTTTTAAAAATAATGTAATAACCAGTCAGTTTTAAAGATTTAATTTTTGCTAGAGAAAACATGATTGTTGACGTCAACTAATCTAAACCCCCTCCCTCCCCCCTTGTCAACAAATGTCAAACATTTCCAACCCCCAACCCCTATTTTGTGACGTAATTAATGGACGCCCCCCCCCCCTGTTTAAAGTTGTTTATGTTCATCTTTTGTGAGACTTGTGACTGGGTCTTTGAATGATCAGGGGAGATAACTGGCTCTAACTGACGTTGCTAATGACAACAAATTGTATTATAGTTAATACTTATTCCGTTAGAGTGTGGACGACGGATTTCTTTTGTCATTTAAATAAGGAGAGCTATCGTGTTAGAGGAAGTCTCAACATCGGCAAGTGGGGTAAATCAAAGGGCTGTGATCAGTTGCTAGCAAACGTAAGCTAGACATATTCTAAGAAATCAATAACTACAAGGGGACATAATCTTGGTACGGTAGTGGCGATTGGAAACATAAGACCATCTTAATTTACTACTGCTCTGTGACTGTGTGTTTCTTCTTATGATACGGAACTCGGCAACATGTCTGATTCGGAGCAAGCACATAGTGTAAGTAAATTTACAGTCTCTTTAGTTTTAGAATACCACTATTTTTAGATAATAATAATAGATATGACGGATGTGCCTTATTATCGATCTTAAGAAATTGTTGTACTACCCCAACGGCTAGTCATCTAAATGTGGTAGTGATATGTTTTATCTTATATAATATATATATTTAATATATATATATATATACAGGGTATAGCCAATTTTATTGTATTGCTTTCTTACCTTTGTTAAATATCTCCTGATAATACTAATATGAAGTTGCAAAAAAAAAAAA
>CAXITT010000128.1:679039-699954 GCA_964033795.1 Lymnaea stagnalis | reverse complement strand
GGCAGCTCATCGTATGTACCCATGGGGGAGGGTGTAAAAAAGTACTCAAGCACCAGGGGGACGTGGGGGGGGGGTGGGCGAAAATTTGACTTTATTGTTTATGCACTATAGAGGTGGCGCTCACAGAAAAAATAATTGCGTTCACCATGTGAGCTAGCCAGTGAGAACCATTGGCTTCTCTTTTCAAAATG
This sequence comes from Lymnaea stagnalis, assembly GCA_964033795.1. NCBI lineage: Eukaryota > Metazoa > Mollusca > Gastropoda > Lymnaeidae > Lymnaea > Lymnaea stagnalis. Next base: position 699,763 of record CAXITT010000128.1, on the reverse strand, counting down.
TTCACATACAGTTGGCTCAATTAAAGCAAAAGTAAAAGGGGGGAATGCCGGGCAATCATTGTATATATCACAAAGTTCTCAGATGAATTAGAGAGTTACGGACCACTAAAGATATACCTGCACAAATGCCACATGAACATAATGTTATATAAACAGAATGTTATATAAACAGAATACCACATGAACAGAATGCCACATGAACAGAATGCCACATGAACAGAATGCCACATGAACAGAATGCCACATGAACAGAATGTCACATGAACAGAGTGTCACTCGAACATAATGTTATATAAACAGAATGCCACATGAACAGAATGCCACATGTATAGAATGCCACATGAACAGAATGCCACATGAACAAAATATCACTTGAACATAATGTCACATGAATAGAATTTCATATGAACAGAAGTGCCACATGGTGCAGAAGGCCACATGAACATAACGTTATATAAACAGAATGTCAGATGGACAAATGTCACATATCTTGTCATTTCTGTTGCAAATATGCGACAAGAAAAAACGTTATTAAAAAAAAATGTAATCCTTAATTTTTTTCAGCTAGAGAGGGTTACGAAGGGGGTGGGGGAGGTATATCTGGGCTTGTAACATATCCTGGTGGAACTGTTGGTGGAACTTAAGACCCCCGGGGACTTTTAAAAGCATAAAAAGTAGGGGCGAGGATAAAGGCTGTCGGGCGACATATTTATTTACTAGTGCAGCGTTACCCCCCCCCCCAACCCACCCACAACCCGCTCGAAAGTGATTAATTTTCTCTCTCTTCCTTAACCTGTGTCCTAGATCTTTTTCATTAACTACCAATTGACGATTAGAACAATGAAATGCCTACTTCTAGCATTTTTAAGTGTGTGTGTGGAGAGTACTTGACAGCCAGCTTGTGTGTCTGATAGTGTGTGAGAGAGGAGGTACTTGACAGCCAGCGTGTGTGTGTGTGGTTGGGGGAGGGGGATTGTTGGTTAATACATGAGCTTATGCCTGCTCAAATTCTGTAACAGGGGCACACTTCCAATACATTTTAACACCCCGACACACTCTGTTTCCATTACTGGACGACACGGTTGAACAGAGCGCCCCCTACAGCCGTGATATTTAATTGGCGGATATGCATCGCAAGACGACCATTTACCTTTGTTTTTATACAGCATGGCATTTATTGATTGGTCTTGGGGACTGAACAAATCAATTTCGGCTTTTCAAAAAAGTTGCCATCAACGAACAATGCCGAAACAATTATTTATTCTTTGTCATGTTGTAATTGATTTTAGTAGACGATGGCTATTCAGCTCTCTAAGGCGGTGTTTCTCAAACTTTCGATATGTGTACCCCTCTCTATAATTTTCTTAATACTGAGTACAACATTTTTTTTACCTCGTTAACAAAATTGCATATACTTAAAAAACAATTGTTTCCCCCTTTGCAGCACGTACCCCCACCACACTCTTCCCGTAACCCCTAGGGGTACGCGTACCACACTTTGGGAAACACTAATTTGAGGCAATCGCATCATCTTTATTTGGAACCTATATCAACTAAAAGCATTAGTGTGTAAGGGCTTTTCTTTCGCTAGGTGAGGTCTAGAGGTGAGGTTTATTTATAGACCTACATTCACCTCGGTTACGTAACTGTTTAAAAACATGGAGCAACAAGTAAGTTTGTTGGGTTGAGAATGAAGAGGTAGCAGTGTCAACATTCATAACACAGCAGCTGAAATTCTAACCCGTGTCTCATTAGCATAATGTAAAACGCTAACAAAAGATTCTAAATTTCCGATCAATATTATTTTATGTGTCAGTTAAGCTTTTTGCTGTAGGCCTAATCTAGATCCTTAGTGTGGAATTTAGGACTCGCATTCTATAATAGATCGAGGCGCACTTGAGTTTAAAGGACCGCCAATACATTTATGTCAAGGGACAATGGCTGACATATTCTCCCGACAATCAAAACGGGCGTGATCAAGCAGAAAATCGATATCTTCTATTAGTTTGATTTTTATACCGGTATCATATTTGATCTGATATTTTTTTTTTGTTTGGTGTGGCTAGTTGGTGTTATTTGTTTAAAAAAAAATTCTGTTTGTGTTATTAATTTTTAAAAATGGTTCCCAACCCTTTTATCTCAGTCCAACCCTCTTATAATTTCAGAGGACCATGTTCACAATTGAAATTAGACTTTCAGACCACAATGAGTCCCACACATTTAAGTGCTTATTTAGTGAATGTAGAGAAAATATGTAAATGTTGATAAAAGAATATGTGGACCTATATCAGTAGGATAATTTTATAAACTTTACTGCTACATAGCATTTAATAAGTAGTAAACAACTGGCAAGGTAAAAAAAACAACAAACCATTCAAAGACAAATCGGCTTCAGACAAAAGGAGTGTCCCTGATCTTAGAGACGAAAAACGAGAATTCCGTTTAAAAAAAAGTCCAAGACTCTGTTCTCACACAAGAACTCAACAGTTATACTTACCGCACAATTACAAGCCGAATGCCTTGCTACAGACTCATTTTAAGGAACAATGAAAAATTCAAGCATTTTTTAAGGACTGACAAAAATATGTACGATGAATGAAAAAGAACAGCAACAAATTTCCATTTATTTGAATCAATAAAAAGATCTTATCTTATCAATGACGTCACTAAGGTTGGCGGAGGGTGCGGGTCGCGAAGGCTGACACCCTCACAGGGGGCTGACACCCTCACATGGGACTGAAACCCTCACAGGGGGGCTGACACCCTCACAGGGGGCTGACACCCTCACATGGGACTGACACCCTCACAGGGGGGCTGACACCCTCACGGGGGCTGACACTCTCACAGGGGGGGGCTGACACCCTCACAGGGGGGCTGACACCCTCACAGGGGGGCTGACACCCTCACGGGGGCTGACACCAATGGAAAAACATAAAATTGACAGAGCGTGCTAGAGTCAGTTTCATAACATATCTAAAAGCAGGGTGCCATCAGACTTAAAGAATGTGCAACTTGTCTTACACAAAAAACTCATAATGGGTTTTTAAATGTTCTGGCAAATCATGTGAAGGAAATGCTTTCATGGCTTTTAATTATGCGAGGTATTTTAGAAACATGTTCAACAGCACACATTTACCAAACACACTGACCAGATGTATGAGCTGATCAGGTGTGGGGAAATCCATGCTAGGAAAGTGGGAGAAAGAAGTGCTGCTATGATTTTACGTTTACAGGGAAACCATGTCGATGGCCCTATTTCTGACATTCACCATAAATTGGACAGGGATTGACTGGACATCATGATGTGCCGAGGTTAAGGTTACGATAATAATGTTACAATGTCTAGAATTTAGGGTGATGTCCAAGACAATGTCTAGAACTCATTCAGGTGTACAAGACAATGTCTAGAACTCATTCAGGTGTACAAGACAATGTCTAGAATTCACTCAGGTGTACAAGACAATGTCTAGAATTCATTCAGGTGTACAAGACAATGTCTAGAACTCATTCAGGTGTACAAGACAATGTCTAGAATTCATTCAGGTGTACAAGAAAATGTCTGGAATTCATGGTGGTGTACATGCCCTAAAAGAAAGAACAAGAAATGTGTATTTATTCTTTCTGTGGGTCATACACTTGACAGGTGTGGTCAACACTCGTTTAAAGAAAATGCATCCTATGTAACTTTTATTTTTGACAATCTTGAGACATTTTGTTTCTCTCTTTTCGGCTACGACTCATCAATGGGGTGTTTTGTTTGAACACATTGGAATGTCAGTGAAAAGTTCACCAACAACACCCTGGTGTGCTCAGCATGCTGAAGTCGTACCTGTAAAAGAGACGTTTAATGATGTGTGTGGACGATTTAAGCTCTATGTGAACCCCGTGAAAATGTGGATACATGAGTTACGTCTGCTGTCTGTGGTTAGACGTTCCTCTGCTACCATTACCTTTGACGTGATACACTTAAGGAAGTAAATCTTCCCCAGCATTACTAAGGGCTTTACATTTGATAACGTGGGGACCAGTGTCAGATTACACCCCCAGAGACCCCTAGACAGCCTTTCCCTACTTTTGACCGAAAATGTCCCCCACCACTTCCGTCACATTTATATTATTTTTTTAAAAAGGAGCCTTATTATGCTAGGATATAGGCCTATTTACTATAATGTGAGACACTTTATGATTTTTGACCCCCCCCCCTCGAGTGTATCGTGTGAGTTCTTCCCTCCTTTCACATTTTTATTATTTTTTTAAAAAGGAGCCTTATTATGCTATGATATAGGCCCATTTACTATAATGTGAGGCACTTTATGATTTTTGACCCCCCCCCCCTCGAGTGTATCGTGTGAGTTCATCCCTCCTTCAGACGGCCGTGGCTATGACTCCCTATGGAGGTTGCTCTGTTGTCCCAAAACGAAATGTCTTTACATAATCAATAACAAGACCGTCACTAAAAAATCAAAACATTTGAAAAACTCTTTAAAAATCAAGACAGAGAAAATGAAAAGTCGTTTTGATTTAGGTGTAGAGTCACCGACCCAATGAGAAGACATTCATTCCAGCTGTCATCAGAAGGCAACCGTCTCCCAAAACTTCCTCATTCATGATTTCCATCGAAGGAAATTTTTAGGACTTGTTTTATTTCCAGAGCCATGCAACCCTTCGAACACCTGGAAACACATGCAACACATGACAAACATGCATTCCCGGAAACACGAGTAATCCCTGAAACACATGCAACACATAAAACCCATGCAACACATACAACCCATGAAACACATGCAACACATGTAACACATACAACCCATGAAACACATGCAACACATGTAACACATACAACCGAGGAAACACATGCAACCTATGAAACACATACAACCGAGGAAACACATACAACCCCTGAAACACATACAACCCATAAAACACATACAACCCATGAAACACATAAAACCCATGAAATGCTAAGTGCTGTACGCCTAATGAACTAGTTCCACAACTCACAAAACAGCTTTGTTGAAATCCCCACTTTCCCCTTAACACTGTAAACCTATGAAACTATGAAGATGCGTTATTCCACGTGTGACAGATTATGTGAAGGCTGGCCCCTCTCTCTGAAGTATCATTTAATTTTTCATTCTATTTCAAGGATGAAGCACATGTGCAGGAAAATGTCGAAATCAAGGCTGAACCAACCGGTAAACATTTATTGGATTAAAATTTAAAGGTTTAAAAATAACCATGAGAAAACTATTTATTTAGGTACCGGTAGAAAAATAATACCAAGAGATAAATTCTCCGCATATTTTGATATTAGCTAAAAATGAAATATTAATGTAAAAAAAAAAAGGAATTTAATGTAACGACGTGAAAGGGTCATGTTATTTTCTTTTTTAGCAGAACAAGATCAAAGCCACAGCAGTGAGGAGGCTGATGGGAAGGTTGAAACAATTAAAATTGATGCAGAGCCAAATGAAGTGAAACAAAACACAAACGCTGGCAATGACAGTGAACCTAAGAAAACAAAACAGAAAGACACTGACGAGATTGACGCTGAGAAAGTTGAGAAAGAAGACCAGCAAATAAATGAAGAAAAGAAAGATGACTATCCTGAAAATACAACTGAAAATAAAATCCAAATAGACAAGAAGAACAGCAAAAATAAAAAAGGTATTGAGAGCAGTGGGAAGGAAACCAATGATGAGAAAAGTGTTGATAAGCAAGAAAACTCAAATAAAGATGGGAAAAGTGAAGGAAAAAAACAAAAAGGAAAAAGTACAGGAAAGGATGTAAAGAAAGAAAATGTAATGAAAGCGAATGAAAAGAAAAATGAACATGAACAAAAGAAGGAAGGAGAGAAAAAGAACCTGGAGAATGAACACAAGAAAAACAATGCAAGTGAAAAACAAGATGATAAGAAAGACAAGGACAATGTAAAGGCGGACAAAGAGAATGTAAAGAAAGACAAAGAGAATGTAAAGAAAGACAAAGAGAATGTAAAGAAAGACAAAGAGAATGTAAAAAAAGACAAAGAGAATGTAAAGAAACATAAAGAGAATATAAAGGAAGACAAAGAAAATGTAAGGAAAGACAAAGAGAATGCAAAGGAAGACAAAGAGAATGTAAGGGAAGACAAAGAGAATGTAAAGAAAGGAGAAAATAAAAAGTTAAATCAGCAAAAGAAGACAGACAAAGAACAGGGTAACCAGAAAAAGGAGAGAAAGAAAGAGAAAGCACCAACTGCTCAGAAGCAGAAAGATTTAAACACTAAACAAACAGAGAAGGATAAACAACCAAAAGAGGAAGAAACGGATGACAAACAGGCTGCTGACAGTAATGATGGTCAGGAGCCCAAACAGCAAAGACAGGAACAACCCAACAAGAATGAAGGATTAGAAACAGACTGTTCAAAGACAGGTAGGCCTATTGGAACATTTAAAAAAAAAAATTGTGTCTATGCACCATTACAGCCATACCAAAATTTTGTATTCATAAAATGATAATTTGCTGCACACAGAAATAAGGGATACAACTGCACAAGACAGTTAAAAACTTAATTTAAAACAATATACTACATATAAATAAATAATAGAGGTATATTTTTCATCCACCTGTCATAAATTTGACTCTTTCAAACTTTATTTTGTAGTCTCCAGATCTTTAGTCTCATTTGAATATAATTAATATATGTTATCTAAGCCAGTCCCACATTTCTTGTTGACAAATTTAAGTCTTAAAATAATGCGGTACTGAAAAGTCATTAAAATAAATGTTTGAATAACAAAATAAATAATAATATTGAAATGAAGCTGATAAGTCTCTGTCTTTCATTCTATCTTCCTTTCTTTCTATCTTCCTCTCTAACTGCAGTGCATCTTATCCCTTATTCGCACTATCTTAATATCATTATTTGCCCTGTGATTTTTCTTGTTTCAGTGTACATAGATGAATTTAAAAGCATCTTTCTCTGCTTTGTTAGTTAATTTAATTTTAGAGATATACCGATAAACCCTGTAAACTAAACACCACTTTAAAAATGTGTGATATGTTCCATGGGATACAAAATATAATGAAAGTTATACTGAAAGGCCCCACTTTGTAATAAAGAAAAATAGTCTTTTTGCTGCACAACATAAAAAGTGAATCAAAAGATAGAATAGATCTTTTCTTCAACAGTGCACTTTTTGCCAGGGGATTATTGCCACTGTACTCTAGCAGTATATAAACCTTTTCTGTTTAATACACTGACCCATTTTTATGTGGGAATGCTCTGTCATTAAGAATAGACATAACCTTCTCCATTCAATGGCACAACAATGCTGTTTCGTCTTGTGTTACACTGCTGAGTTTGTGTTATTCATTTGTATAAAATGAAGCAGAAATAGTTCTGGAAGAATATCTCACTGGAAGAACTAAAGCTATATGAACATTTTTTGAGTTTACAGTTTATGAACTGTCACTAGAATGAAATGTAATTGTTGAGTAATATTAAACATATTTTACATCACCATGTCAAACAGATGTTTAAGAATATTAAGACAGTCATTTTTCTCTCTTTGTTTACTCTAGATAAAAAGCATCAGGAATACATTAAGGTTGAGCTGCAGAGATTGGAGGACAGCCTCAAGCGAGAGGCCTCAAAGATCCACGCACCTACACAGTGAGTAGTTACAAGTTAACATAACTTTGTTTATTGGGTCTACCTACACAGTGAGTAGTTACAAGTTAACATAACTTTGTTTATTGGGTCTACCTACACAGTGAGTAGTTACAAGTTAACATAACTTTGTTTATTGGGTCTACCTACACAGTGAGTAGTTACAAGTTAACATAACTTTGTTTATTGGGTCTACCTACACAGTGAGTAGTTACAAGTTAACATAACTTTGTTTATTGGGTCTACCTACACAGTGAGTAGTTACAAGTTAACATAACTTTGTTTATTGGGTCTACCTACACAGTGAGTAGTTACAAGTTAACATAACTTTGTTTATTGGGTCTACCTACACAGTGAGTAGTTACAAGTTAACATAACTTTGTTTATTGGGTCTACCTACACAGTGAGTAGGTACAAGTTAACATAACTTTGTTTATTGGGTCTAATGACAGAGAAGAAGTTAAAACAGACATATGAAAATTTCATAGTAAAGAATTAAAGTTTAAAAAAAACTACATTCACTACACACATGTTAACATTTTACTTGCTCTTTACTGCAGGAAACCCTACACACCTTATCTCTTTAATTCACTGGAGCCATATTGTAACACCTATACAACACGATTCCTAATTCAGATGGTAAGTCTATCATTTTAATCGTCAGATGGTAAGTCTATGCTTTCAATATTCTGATGGTAAGTCGATGATTTTAATCTTCTTTGTATAGAGAACTGCCTGGTTTCACAATTTAACGTAGGCTATAGTTAAGCCACTGGCTTTTGCATATTTAATTTTTCTGTTGAGATAAATGATTGCCAACATGAGACCCACTGTGCAGTGAGTTATAACATTGCTAACATGAAACCCACTGTGCAGTTAATTATAACATTATCAACAGCATTCTCATCATGCAGTTGTCAGTTTTAAAGTAAACACAAAACTGGCAATAAGTGTTAACCAGCCAGGACAATGTTGTTGCCCATAACCATAATATATTAAGTTATAACAAGTCATCTTAATTGCAAAAAATATATTTATTTTGGCATTGAATAGTTTTAAATCAGAATATATGCAAGCATTACTTTTCATTGATTTTATTAAGCTTCAAAAATCAATAAAAATAAATTCTCATCCAATCATATTGTTCCCACAGCCAGAAGAACACTATCATGGCTTCACAAGCAGGACAACAGCTCAAGGGTTGATTGACCCATGGCAGGATCTAAAGATGGACCAAGAGCTACCACCAATAATAGCTTCTAGACCTGCCAATCGTCATGCCGAGCTAAAGAGAGAAGAGTAAGTCCCTAGCAATAGAAAGCCTCTGAGATAAACAATTGTTCACGAATAAACAATTAAAAGAAAATATTTTCTTCTTCCTGGTTAAAATATTTATTCATATCATTTTATAGTGTATTTTAATTCTAGGTGGGCACCCATTTATTTTTATTGAATATGTAATAATTTCAAAATTATCTACATCATCAAACTTTCCCTGCTTTAGATTTTATCATTTTCAACATGGATTTAAAAAATTAAACAGACATCAGGTGCCATATGCTTATGCCATCAAATACACCAATGAATCATTTTCTGTACAGAAAGATATACATTGACGATTTAAATGATAAAATCTGGATCTTTTTCTCACCTATATGTTACCGTACACACAGCTTGAAATTCGTGTGCATTTAACTTTTCAGAAAAATTATAGAGGAACGTAAAAGAAGAAAAGCATCATCTGAAAAGAGCGGCAGTACAAGGCTCCCTAAGATTCCCATCATTCACTTAAATGCCAAGGACCTGGCTATGAAGGATTTATATTACAGTGATGTACCAGCCCTCAGGTCTGTTCTCTTTTAATTATCATTTACTCTTATTACAAGTACACAGTATAATTGGCACTTAGGGAAGGGTTGGTATAAAATAAAAAAATATTGTGTTTAAAGAAATCGAATCTTAACATTTCGACAATAAGAATTCTTCAGTGGAACAAATGTTTAAGGATATTAATTATACTATTTCTGCAAAAGAAAAAAAAAACCATGGGGACAAAGACCAAGCTTAATGATAAATCACTGAACAGTAAAACGAAAACTTAATGAGGAAGTGTTGTAAATAATGGTGAATGAAAAAAAAGTTATCAGTTAAGCGAAATTTGACATTAATGATGTCCTGATGAGTTAATTTCATAAATATGCTATTTAGTTAATGCAAACCATGAGCCATTATAGTCCCAGCTGTATATAGCACCATCACAGAAGGACAACATAGCAGCATTACATTCAGGAGGACAACAGTTCTGGTGGAATACAAAGGGAATTTGAAACTAGGATTTGGAAATTTAATGATTAACTTAAAAAAAACAAAAAAACACATTCAATTGAAAATGAAATATTACAACAGAGAAATCACAATTTGTGGTGATTTGACAAAGGCGGCATAATCTCCACCTGACAAATCAGAAGCTTTTAAATTTTAAAATATATAATTTTTACTTTAACATCTACTCTAGTGTATATGAAATTATTATTTATTAATTATTAATTTATTGGTTAAAAATCTCTGCAATTAGGAATGAGCTAAAGACCAAGTACAGCATGAACGCCAAGTCAAAGATACAGCAGGACTATGTCAGGACACAGGAAGATTTCTACAGAATGGAACTGGACAAGTTGGATGAAGTCCACCCCATCAACCGCAGACATATGACCAGTACTTACTTTGCTTACCTACAGAACACACCAGGCTCCAAGAAAGCCATCACCGAGTGTGTCAGAAGTTTGGAGCCAATAGAGGGCTAGTCCAGTCATGGCAGTTGAAGATCGGCTTTTAAGATGTCAATGGATGGTTGTATTGGGAAATGTTGTAACACATAATGTCTACTGGTAATAAAACCTTTTTTGTTGGAAGGGACGTCTTTAATATTTTAATGGAAATGTATTAAATTTTACATTCTTACTTAACATCTCCTTTTAAAGTATTTTAATTGCTAAAGAATTATGCCAGCTCCATATGAACATTAAAATTTGTATTAAGTTTCAGTTCAAATAAAATAAGGAAATTTGAAAATATCTTATATGTATTTAATCTTACTATTACAGTATTACATTTATGCGTTTGTTCCATGCGTGTAGCATGTGACACATGCATTTTAAAAATTCGTTATCCAAATTTTCATTTATTTGTAACAGTGTCAATAGATTTTCATTCATTTGTAACTGTGTCGATACCTTGTCATTTATTTGTTACAGTGTCAATAGATTTTCATTTATTTGTAACAGTCTCAATAGCTTGTCATTTATTTATAACAACCTTTCCCTAAAAAATTTCATGGCCAGTTTTTAAATCAATCTTCCTTGGAGAGTAAACTGAACACAAGACTCTTGTTAAATAGCCTACCACTGATTTGAAAAGAAAATGCCATATAATGATTATTGTACTTAACTAAACTGTGGTAAACTAGGGTAGGGCATTTAGACACAGTGGTGGACTAGTGTAGGACACACTCACACAGTGGTGGACTAGTGTAGGACACACATACACAGTGGTGGACTAGTGTAGGACACATAGACACAGTGGTGGACTAGTGTAGGACACATAGCTTCATTTGTGGACAAGGACAGCCTCAAATTTCACATATGATACAAAGTTCTAGTTCAATCTTTTCTTGAATAAAAAAACAACAAAGGACAATAACTCTATTACATACTGAGCTTTTAGTGCATTGTTTAAAATTCATGACTTAACTTTTATTTATTGTGTAGTTTGATATGATTTTGTCATGTTATATTACTCTAATAAAAGTCTTTGGACATAGCAAAGCTAATTCCTTGTTACATTATTAATGGAAACTATGAATATTGTCAAAGTAATGACATAATATGTTTGTTTAATCGTAAATAAATAAAGGCTTTTTAAAAAATAAAGAATGAGTCAGAGCAATGGTTATTGTAGCAGGTCTGCACAACATGCGGCCCACGGGCCAAATGTGACCCGCCAACACCCACTTTGCGGTCCGCGAAGACTAATGTGAAAATTCATAATGAATAAAAAATAATATATCCTAGTTAATTGATTTATAATATAACGATAGGTATATATGCCGAAAATAATACAAATATTTATTTCATTTTTAAATAATCAATAATTTTTTATTAAAAAAAATATTTTCCCCACATATATTTGATATAAATGTTTTCGTTAAAAAAAAAGTCAATCAAATTCAATTACTAAATATGTATCGTTGTGTAAATATTCACTACATTTAGAGAGAAAAAATAATTTGAGCTTATTAAATAGCATTAATAATACATTAAAAACAATGGACTCTTCCTAGGTATACACTTTTATCATGTGTCAGATTATCTCTACATTCAACAAACTTTATAACGAAATTTGACAAGAAATTCCACACGTTAAAATGTATAACACCACCCCAGAAGGACAACATGGCGCCATCACAGCAATGGCGCATTAGGTAAAATTGCGCCCTGTACGAAGCACCCGTTCGGCGCCCCCTTCCCTGTCGCTGTATGGCGCCCCGGAAAGCTTTTTATTCCCATTATTCGTCCTGCTGAAATAATTGTTGAAAGGAAAGGAAATACGGTATTTCAAAAAAAAAAAAACAAAAAAAATTCCACGCCATTTCGGTTGGTCCAACCAGTGGCGACGCCATCAAATTTAACATGGCGGGTCCCTTGCAGGTCTTAATCCCCAGAAGGACACCATGGCGCCATCACAGCAATGGCGCATTACGTAAAATTGCGCCCTGTACGAAGCACCCGTTCGGCGCCCCCTCCCCTGTCCCTGTATGGCGCCCCGGAAAGCTTTTTATTCCCATTATTCGTCCTGCTGAAATAATTGTTGAAAGGAAAGGAAATACGGTATTTCAAAAAAAAAAAACAAAAAAAATTCCACGCCATTTCGGTTGGTCCCAACCAGTGGCGACGCCATCAAATTTAACATGGCGGGTCCCTTGCAGGTCTTAACAAAATTTGGCGGGTTCCAAATAAATGTATTAAAAATAAAACAGGGGGGAGGGGGGGGGTGTCGAAATTCGCGATATTTTTGCGCACGTTATATATGGATGGCCTCTTACAAGTTTAAAACTTAAATTTTATGTATATTACATTTTATGACGTTATATTGACTTTTGTTGTCGATAAAAATTTAAACATATAAAGGCATTTAAAATGGAAGTTCTCTTACATGCAATGTTGTTTACGCTTAGTGAGCATATATACAATATTAGTAACTAATAAAAATTTACCAGGTCATTTGCCAGGTCCCAAGTTTTTTTTTTTACCAGGTCCTGGGACCCGGCGGGACCTGGTATAGCGTCGCCACTGGTCCCAACCCCAGTGTTAATATCCGAAATTAAGCATGCAACTTTCATTGTAAGAAAAGCGATTGTACGAAAAGTTAGAATACCGTTTCTCGACCCCGGACCCGAGGTTCACACTTCATCATAATAAACTAACTGAATTTAAATATTTACTGGGCGCCCCAGGCACCAGTATGGGCACGGCGCCCTGTGCGAGGGAACAGTAAGTCGGAAAATATAGCACCATAGTTTTATATTTAAAGGGGGATACTTAAAGAAAAATAGAATTACTCCCCTTTACTTAAAAAAGTAAGATAGACAAATGTGTATGGGTTATATTATAATATTTGAAAAAAGGGGGTGGGGTGGTGCAAATAATGTGCTTTGGCATATAGGGCAGCCCTGCATGTTTGCATATCCATGGCAAGGCATGAGTGTAGGCGGTAAAAGAAAAAAAATGAACAAAAAACTTCTTTGTCATATAAAAATATTCAACATCAGATTTTAGGCCAACAATGGCGATATCTTGAGCGAAGTTAGTTAAGGCAATTTACGGATATTTAAGTGAGCTACCAATGTGTCAAGTGCTACCATTTAACAATGGACTATCATTGTATCATCTTCTACCATGTTACCATGTACTAACTTTATGTTATGAATAATGTTATGTAAGCACATGATATGAATTATATGCATACATTATACGTAGTTCTACCATTATATAATTTGCTACCTATATATTATTTGCGACCACTATATTATGTGATACCAGTATGTAATACGCTACAATTATATCATGAGCTACCATTAAACGAAAAGCTACATTGGTAGCTAATTGACACTAAACTCTTGTCGGTATTATATTTTTGATTGTTTTCCCATGGTACAGAGTCCACCAAGACCGTAAATATAGAGTGGGGTACAGAGTCCTTCATGACATAAACATTTAGATTGGAGTACAGAGTACATCAGGACTGTAGACATAGAGCAGGGTACAGAGTTTATCAGGACCGTTGATATAGACTGGTGTACAGAGTAACCAGGTCCGTAGATATAGAGCTAGGTACACAGTCCACTAGGACCGTAGAAATAGAGCGGGTAAAATAGAAGACCACCAGGTCCATAGGTATAGGATGGGTAAATAGGAGTCCACCAGGACCGTAGATGTAGATCGACCAACATAAAAATATGTTTAAAAAGTCCCACCAAATGGTCAAGTTTTAAACTATTTTACAATGGAGCTAAAGTCGTTAGATTCACAACTGACTTGTTGGCGTTACTTGTCAACCATTAGGAGTTTGAAGACATGTAAGAAAATATCAATGAATTGACTTAGATACACAGCACACAGTTTTACAACATGGTAACTAGATTACAATCGTGTTTCATAGGAACTTTATCAATACAAGTGTTTCCTATTGACTATTCTGTATCAAATCTTACAATCTTGAACATTTTTGTGAATGTTATTTTCTCTTTTCCCTGTCTATAGTTGCAAAGGAGGTTTACCAAAATGTTAATTTTTTTAAAAATGTTAAGTTCACTTAAGCCAAACACTGTTGGGAGTGGAGTAAAAACTAAAAGTCACTTGTATTGAAAATTGTCTATTTGATGTAATGTAAGCACTGTTTGGCTACCTAATGTCAAGTGCTACCCACTAATGTATTGGTAATTGATGTAACTATCTTACAATCGTGTTCCATGGAGACTTTATCAATACATAACGATTCAATTTTTTCCTATTGACTATTCTTAATTAAATTAATGTTATTTTCTCTTTTCCCTGTCTGTAGTTACAACGGAGGTTTACCAAATTGTTAATTTATTTTACATGTTAATTTTACTTAAGCCAACCACTGCTGGAAGTAAGTCCGACAACCCCGGTAGTAATGATGGCAGGATGTAGTATGCAATTGGAGGAAAAAAGACAAGTAACTTATGTATTGATAATTGACCATTTGATGTAATGTAAGCACTGATTGGCTACCTAATATCAAATACAAGCCACTAATGTATTGGTAATTGATGTAACTATCTTATGTATTGTAAGCAACGATTAGCTGAAAATGTCAACTATGTTTTTTGTAATTTTTACTATAAATATTTTCTAAGTTAACACTTTAATATTAGAGATAAAGTGTGTCGTATATCCGTATGTTATTCCCGTGTTGTATGTCCGTGTCATATGTCCTTGTATGTCGATTTAAATTTTAACATAAACAACAAACATATGATAAAGATCAAAACTAAAACAATTTTATTTTTCAGTTTATTATAATCTATTTTTGCTAAAGTTGACAAAACATGTTAAAATGGTATACAATTGAAGAAGTGGTTTTAAACAGAACATATTTTATACATATAATTGAATAAAAACTTAAAAATAATTGTAAATTATAGAACATAATTTTAAAAAGAACTTTCTCAAAGAAACAAAATTGTAAAAATTATGTTCTGAGTACTTGAGATGTGATAGTCAAAGGTAGGGGCGCCGATACTGGAGGTGGGGGCGTTCATGGGGCGTGGTGTTGGGGTGGATGGTGTTGTCTACTACAACACTAAACAGTTGATACAACTTTGTATAATTGTATAGAATTATTTAAAACATTAAAACATTGTTTGTTGACATTAGCGATATTAGGGGAGCTCCCGACCAACGCCACTAAAATTGTTTCCCTCAGAGTTGACCCCACTGTGGACATGGCGGCCATCGAACCAGGCATCACCATACCCCAGTGGGTGGACAGGAGCCCCACTACTGCCTGGACATGTACATGTTGTGTACGTGTACTTGGTACTATACTTATCATACACCACGTACCTGTCTATCCATTGTCCTACAGAGACCTGTTTAGGACATCCATGTGGATGTGATACTATGAATATCAACTTGACCTCATCTCTAGAACTCCTGTATTTGTCGTTTACTTTCCCCCGTAGATCAAACCAGTGTCTCCATATCTTGTCCAGTTTATCCAGTAAATCTACGTCACATGTCACACATTTCAACGCACACCTGTCTTTCTCAATCTTTGCCCACTCCACCCTCCTGCCATCAAGAGTGACCAGTGGACTATCTTGTCTATCAAAGAACAATCTACACGTGGTGTGTCTCGCCTCAAGGTCATCAAACACCACGTGTGTGGCCGTGTACATCCCTACCTCCCCCCACACTTTGCTGGGTGTGTCTGAGTGTTGACACTTGTGACATGGACAAGTTCCCTTGTTGTATTTCTTGATGTCTTCCTCTGTCCACTTGTTTACACCCCGCAACATCCCAGTCCCTACCCTCATGACGTCACTTCCTCTCATGTTATAAAAGGCGTATGGGACTGTGGTGTTTGGACAAAATTCCGGTCTTTTTGTACTGGTCATTTTAACACGTACCCTGACAGTCAGGTCAGCTGCAGCTTTGATGAGCTCCACTAGGTCATTGTCATGGTGACCTTCAGGCAGGTGACTGATGTTAAAATCATTGACAGGTACAAACTTTGTGTGACCTGGATTCTTCTTACAGCCAACAACATGTTTGTGGAGATCTGCTTCTCCACCTTCTGACACCTGGGTTTCATGTGTACCTGACAAGAAAGTACATTTTAATGAGATTATAATATAATTATTCTAAGCCATTGCACATACATGTTATTAAATACATGATACACATGTCCTTATATGTAATTTGTAAAGCATAAAATCTCAAGATATCAATTTCATGACATAGAACTTTTTGAGACATCGAATGTTATATTACATACATCAGTAGGAATAATTTGAAGCGTTAAATACAATCAGATCAATGAGAATTATAACAAGATATAATTACCATACAAAATATCTCCTTTATCTTTCTTGTTACAATTGTCTTTATGTCCGTCATCAGAGCCATCATCTTCTAGATTGTCATCTGTGCCATCATCTTCTTGACTGTCATCTGTGCCATCATCTTCTTGACTGTCATCTGTGCTATCATCTTCTTGACTGTCATCTGTGCCATCATCTTCTTGACTGTCATCTGTGCCATCATCTTCTTGACTGTCATCTGTGCAATGATCTCCTTGACTGTCGTATTTTTCATTCTCTGTAAACATTGTTAGTATTTAATTAAAATAAACAGTAAAAATAAAGAGAAATTAGATATTTCAATCTCAGTATTTCTTTTGATCCGTCTCACTTTTCACCTAATATAAAATTTATCATTGTCTCTTTCTTGGAAACACACAAAAGTGTTACCTAGTTATTATTTTTTTTAATCATTTTTTTCCTTAGACAATCATTATTATTATTATTTCTCTCTCTCTTAAATTGTATGTCATTTTTACAGCTTACTCATTCTTGCAAACTTTCAGTCATTCTCTCTCTCTCTCTAACTCTCAGATTTGTTCTTTTTCTCTCTTACACGATATCTCTCACACTTACAAACAGATGTTTCAAGTTTTTAAAAAAAATTCCCCTTCCCCCACAAATTTTTTCATTCTCTCTCTAACATTTACCAACACTTTCTTCCCCTATCTCTCTAAAAAAAAAAAAAAAAAAAAACCAACAAACATATAAAAAAATTAAAAATCCCCCCAAACCAAACCACGCACTTTTAAAAATTAAAAACAGAAAGGATTCGTTATTTTAATATGTTACCATAAGATTGTTTTATTATCTCTGGTTCACTAAAGGTCCAGCCTTTGGCAATCTGCAAGTAAGAGTAATAATTACAAGATTAATTCAATTCAATCTTCAGAAAAATTCGCTATACTTTTAAATCACCTTTTTCTTTGTTAAAAATAAACTTTCCAGCGAGCCTATGTGGTGAAGATTAATTATAAAAATGAATTTCCACCAATTAAAGTTGGATTAGTAATAATATCATTCCATAGTATTTTTTAAAGTAAGTATTAATATACGCGAACATAAGTTTATTAAGTTTATATTTGACTTAAAACATTTGAGTTTCTATATCTTCTTTGTCCAAGTCAATGCTTTGAAAACGAATGCCGTCTGCAACTTCAGTAGTGAGTCATTTAGTTCAGTATCGCGAGTTTTTAAAATATATAATATTTTAATTATGATTACTAACTGTAAACTGTAAAGGATACCATCTTTAAATAATTTTTCGATATATACAACATTTTAAAACATACACACACACACGAATTCTATTTAATGATTTTTTGGGGGGTAAGATTGTTTTCCATTTGAAGAATGTTTTTAGATTAAAAGAAAATGGGAAATTAGGTATCGCGTTTGTTTTCTTATAATCGTTCTTTAAGCAGACAATATACTTTTTAAAACAATTAGAAACAACGTATAAAACAAAGAAAACAAGTATCGAACGCAATCCTTTTTTACTTATTTTTTTTAAATAAATGATATTTTTAAAGATTTAATTAATGTGTGAAATTAGATCTCATTTTCTAGGAATTTTAAGAATTTACTTTCTTGGCGATATATTTTAATTTGAACTTTACAAAAATAATATTTTTTTCCCTCCCCCCTTCTGACTTTTAGTAAATCTAGTAACTAAGGAGCCCGGAAGTTTTTCATTTTCAACAAATTGGATCTGAAAAATAAAAATTAATGTTAGAATCACAGACGCGCTGTGCGACTGAACCAACTAATACTAACAGTATTAAGCACAGTATTAGCACTGAAGAGGTTTTCGACCACTCCATCCAAAATACACGCGGTTTAAAACTTAAAATACTGCAATTTTTAAATAGCCTTCTTTAAATGTGACTCCGTTCTAAAGTTTAACAGAGTACATATACACAGTACACAGAGATATGAGAAAATGTATATGACAAGAAAAGATCTCCTAGAATAAATGATGGCTGTTTCAGATTTAGCGGCCCACGTCGACTTTGTTAAGGTTAGGCATAGGGATCGATTTAGGGTTCGGGTTAGGCATAGGGATAGATTTAGGGTTCTAAACTGTTCTACACAGAAATATTAGATTTTGAAATATTTTATAGGATCTGAGAAGGCTTTTTAGAATTTATTTTTAGAATGCACACAACAGCTGTAAGATTTTTAATAGCCTAGCTTGTTCCAACACTCCTCTTCCCATTACGCCGTTACACATTTACAGCTTGTGGTAGTTATCAGACTATAATATGTTAAAGGAAAATAGGCTTAATATATATTGATTAATATTTGTTCAAACAGCATTTTCTTTAAGAAATAAATCTCTTATTACTTAGTAGGTATTGTAAATTACGTCCTCATTTTTTAAATACTTCAATACATTATTTATTTCAATTATTTTAATTATTTTAATACATTTTATTTTATGCTGAAATAACTTCGAGTTTGAAGTTTGAACCTCGTTAATTAAATTTCACCAGCCAAACTCTAGTAATGTTATCTGGACATTCAACCAAATATAATTGCTATCTATAACAGATACGGGTATAACCGCCAATATTGTAAGATTATTGAGACAATTTTGTATGATTTTAAGGAGTTCGAGGCTAAGCAGATCTGCTATAATATTAATAATATGCCCTTATGATTTAAACATTTTATCTTATATAATACTTTTGTACTATATATTGTAGAGTGTATATAATAGGCCATATTGATTCAAATTGTTTAAAATAATAATGTATGCAGACATGGTTGGACATTCCAGGTGGTACTTGTGGTATCCCCCTGTAATAATAGGTATTTAGACTAAGGCTAAGTAATGCTTTGTCTACAAGATGAACAATCTATCTCATTTAACACATTTATATGTGGGCATTTTTACTGTATGTGACTCTCATAGAATTTAATTTTAAAAAAAATACTTTTCAAAATTTGTAAATGAATAAATGAACCCTTACTACCCTAACACATAATTATGAGCCATGCATTAAAATAGAGAATGAACCATAAAATGAATGATAAAAACTGAATATGTGATGTAATATAAATATAAGATGGAAAGAAAGATATTTGGGTTGAATAAATATGTGATATGCCAAGAGAAGAAATACTAACTAAATTTAAATGGAATTCACCATTAAAACTTATATTTATTCGATTAATTAAAAAAAAAAATCGGTCTATTTTATGATAAACTAATGCTAGGTGCCTTCTCCGATGTTTATAAATATATGTCATAAGGATAAATTCACTGTTTACCTTTATTCTTTTCCTTGGAGGTGTAAATACATCTGAATCATTTTCTGATTCATGCAAAAATTTTGATTGCGTCCGACAGTAAGAAGTATCTTTACTTTTACAAACATCATAGTTCAAAATGTTATTTACTGTATCCTTGTTGTCTTCAGATTTAGTAATAGTTAGATCGCTTGTGTTGCTTGCACATCTTTGTAATGCACCTGTTCTATTTGATCTTGAATTATTCATTGCCAATGGCTGATAGTACTTTGGTGATTAGTACCTTGCTTTGTTTTGTGTTCACTTCTTTAATAACCAAAATGTACTATTAAAGGCATCTGTTGACAGAAGATTTATAATCTCATGCTTTATTATGAATTATATTTTATACATTGCATTTACCTGTTTATTTACACTTTTATAATTACACTTTTTTCTACCTAGAGAAATAATTTATATGTATTATGTTTAATTAAGTTTTTTATAATTGTAAAATGTTGTCTTTTTTAAAATATGCATTTATTTATGTTCTGAAAATGAATATTTATATTGTAAGGGGTCGTCCATTAATTACGTCAACAATTTTTTCGCATTTTTTTACTCCTATCCTATCAACAACTGTCAAACTTTCAATGACCCCCCCCCCCCC
>CAXITT010000128.1:633400-679020 GCA_964033795.1 Lymnaea stagnalis | reverse complement strand
CCCCCCCCCCCCAAAAAAAAATGAATTATAATACAAATAAATTTATAAATATATTTTACTTTGTGTTGATCTATTTAAATGACACATACACTTGTAGGGAAATCATTTTATTACATGTTTAGCTTGTTAATCAACAAATTAAAAAATTTGTTTACTTAAATTTTATAATACATAATCAAATAAAAGGTTAAGGACTTATTTGGGGAAGTATAATATGATTATTGTTAGTATAGCTGACAATTATAGCATAGTTTCTAGATGCTATCATCTTCCCATGGAGTGGCCAGGTGTTGCTGTATCATAACAATGGGCATCAGGATCATCATTTGGGTATGGCAAGGGGGCATTTGCCTCCTTCTTTGGTTTTCTGGTTTTTATTTAAATTGCTATGTACTGTGTCGCCTCCGGTAATATCAAGTTAACAAGACGACAAAATTTGGGTTTTTCCTCCCCTCCCTTCTCCTAAAAAAAACCCTTGAAATCACGCCCCTGATGGGCGCTGTGTATAGTAGCTAATTTATCCTTTTCATCTTGCGGAACTGATACACCAGACAAGTCAACATCATCCTTATCTAACCATTAAGTACTTAAATATAAGTATTGTCGGTGTGAGCAATAATTGCCATAAGCTCTCTCTGTCTTTGAGTTGGTATCGTTGTTATTGAACAACGATGAGTTGGGTTATTTTTGTAATTGAACACCGTGTACAATGATGTGTTAATCATTTTAGGGAGCGGATTAAGAGAAAAATGACAGGTGAAGAGATGCCAACTTTTGATTTCTCTTGCACTAACAAAGTTTGCTAACATTCTGACCAATCATCTGCAGTGCACAGACAGACACACATTAAATAACTCTTATATTGTTCAAAGCCTAAACATATATGACTATTTAAACTCATTAAATTGTTTAAAATAATATAAGTAGAAGTCAATTTTTAAGATTAAAATTCTAATAAATAAAATTTGATTGTTGACGTCAACTAATCTAAACCACCTCCCTCCACTTGTCAACAACTGTCAAACATTTCCAATCCCCCTCCCCCCTATTTTGTTGACAGAATTAATGGACACCCCTGTAATCAAAACAGATTTCCATTTATTTTAAAAAAAATTGAATCTTTTTAATCTTATTCACTTAGAGGTTCTAAAAAACTTTATTTAACTGTAAACTTCTAAATTTGTATCTAACAAACTAATACTATAAGTACTTATCTTAGATAGGAGTTACAATAATATAATAGTATATGTTCTAATCTTTCAAGGGGAAACAATTTTATTGGAATATTTTATTGGTTTTAAATTTAGATTGTTTTTAAAGGCTTTATTGATTATAATTTTTAATGTTGAAATTTAAAATGTATCTAAAGATTACTTTTATTTTCCATGTTAAAAATTTAGCTTTTAATTTTATTCTCCACAGTGTACAAATAAAATATGTAAATATTTCCTTTATTCTCCACAGTGTACAAATAAAATATGATAATATTTCCTTTATTCTCTACAGTGTACATATAAAATATGTTTATATTAACTTAAATGTCAAGTGCAAATATTACATTTTTTAATTAATATCATATAAGATAAAATGTTTAAATCATAAACATGCAAATATTTGTCACAAATGAATAAATTTGATAATGTGGTCTTCCCTTATAGAGAAAATGAATTGCATAAATTATACAGTGAAGTAGAATTTTTTTCAACCATTCTTTATAAAATAGTAGATATATATCCTTATAAATTATGTTGTAGCCTGCACTTTTAAAAAAGTTATCATTTAAAATGTCAAAGTATTTTTAAAAAAGTTCATTTAAAATGGCAAAGTATAATAAAACTTATAAATTGATTAAAATTCTGGTTTCTATATTTTTATTTCTTTGCTTTGTAAGACTATATTTATTATTAAAGTTTTAATGTACCCAAAACTAGAAATACTTAATTACTTCCATGTTCTGTTTTATTTTGATGTGAATTAGAAATATGTCCTTGTGAATACACAATACATTGACATAATGGCATAATTATTTTTGAATGAATACAAAATAACAAAATGGACACTATATTAAATAACACAAATCAACATTGAAGTTTTTTAACATATATATATATATATATTATATATATATATATATATATATATATATATATATATATATATATATATTATATATATCACAGCCTTTAAAACTGCATTCAAAACACATCTTTTTAAACTCGACTATCCTGACTGATTCCCACCTCTGACCGATAAACGATCCTGATGGGGTTTCGTCCATGGCTTGACATGTAGATAATTTAAAATATACATTTGTTTTGTTTTATTTAATTAATATATTTTAAATCATTTTTTTAAGTTCATGATTATGTTTGTTCATATGTATGTACTTTGTGGTGATCCCAGACCTAGACTGGGGTACAATGATATATAAAACCAATAGTAATAATAATATAATATATATATATATATATTTCTGTGTGTGTGTGAGTGTGAAACCTTTTGATCATTTATGTTGATCCTTTTCAAAATATCAGTTTCCCCATTGTTCATTGTGCGTATTTATAGAAATATTTGAACATGATGAAAATTAAGTTCATCCATAAATCTATAATTTCACTGGATACATGTATCTACATTTAAAATTGCGGACTAAGAGTTATTTAATAAAAACATTTTTATTTGTTCGGTAATGGACGTTCCATTTAATTACTGTTTGAATCTTTTAAGTTTGTGTTTGGTGTCCCATTTTTTAGTAAATGTCAGTCTTTTAAATAGTCTTTTTAGAAGCAAGTATTGGAGGGTTAGGTAGATAAAAGCTACGAGTCATAGGAAAGAATGTTTAATAGTAAAATGTAATTTTTAATAGTGCATTGTGGTTGTTAGCTGCATGGGACAGGAACAAGTTGATTGTTAGTAGGGGGTATAAGGGAAAGGGAGTAGTTGATGGTTGATAGGGGGTATATGGGACATGGATTAGTTGATGGTTGATAGGGGGTATATGTGACATGGATTAGTTGATGGTTGTTAGGGGGTATATGTGACAGGGACTAGTTGATAGATGCTAAGGTGTATGGTTGGCAAGAGGCAGCACCTAGTTGATGGTTGGTAGAGGCAGGGACTATTTGATGGTTGGTAGAGGCAGGAACTAGTTGATGGTTGGTAGAGGCAGGAACTAGTTGATGGATGGTAGAGGCAGGGACTATTTGATGGTTGGTAGAGGCAGGAACTATTTGATGGTTGGTAGAGGCAGGAACTATTTGATGGTTGGTAGAGGCAGGGACTAGTTGATGGTTGGTAGAGGCAGGGACTATTTGATGGTTGGTAGAGGCAGGGACTATTTGATGGTTGATAGAGGCAGGGGCTATTTGACTTCGTGAAGGGTGTAATGTATGAAGATGGTTGGTGTAAGAGTCGATGGATTATAAAAATCCAAATGTATGCCCCCCCCCCCCCCCCCCGCTCGCAACAGCACATTCATTTCACGCCCTTAAATTATAAAAATATTTCAATGATCCACCAGTTTTTACGCTGCAGTTTTAGTTCACCCACTATGTCAAGAAAAAGAAAAAAAACAACATTTAGCGAAGTTATGGGGAATTTTAAACTTGATACTCAGGCCTGGGTTGTAGATTAATTAATGCGAATGTCGTTCATTCTGATATAACATTACAAAAACATCTCCTTGAATGCAATTTTATATAATGGCTCAAGTTATATTTCAAACAAACATAATTTCTGGATATCAAATCAAATATCTAAAATTTTCTTTCTGCTTTAGGAAAAGCGAAATTATTTTACATGATGTTTCTTACTTCTTATCTGTTTGAATCTGTTTTTTGGTTGAGTAAAACTTGTGTCAAGCTTCAGTTGCTTTACGCATTGAAAATCAAAATTTGTATTTATTGTCTTTAGTTGAGTTATACATTGGCAATCAAAACTTGTAATCATCTTGATATTGTGGAGAGTTCGGACCACGACGGCGCCTGACGTAATCCGTCTGACCACCCAGACACGACCGAAGGATCAAGCTTGTGGAGAGTCGGACCACGCACGAGCGCCGGACCACGACGGCGCCTGACGTAATCCGTCTGACCACCCAGACACGACCGAAGGATCAAGCTTGTGGAGCACGACGGACCGAAGGATCAAACGCCTGACCATTTACGGCCGTCTGACACCCAGACACGACCATCCATCTGACCAGGGCATTTCCCTGGTCTGTTTGTAATCTGGCGCCGATTGAGAAAAGGGGCGGCGCAAGTACAGACCCAGGGACCTATAAATAGGGACCTCTGGACGGGACGAGGGAGAGCGTGGCCGGATGGTATGGGAGAAGGCGGCCGGACCAGAACTAGATGAAGATATCAGAGAGTAAGCAAGGTTTCCTTACAATGGTGGCAGCGGTGGGATGTTAATCTTGCAACGACTCTGAAGAGAAAATATTTTTTTCTTGGATAGCCGGACTGAGAGGAGAAGTGCAAGGTGTGGAAAATCTATGGCAAGCACAATGACTTCCCAGTGTTTAAACAAACTCCCAACGTACAGTGGAACCTCGACATGGCACACTTTTATCGTGCAGTTTGAAACAGCTGCAAAAATCCTCAATTGGAGCGAGGAAGAGAAACTCCTTTATTTGGGGTTTGTTTTGAAGGATTCGGCGGCTGAATTCGCGTACAGCGAATTAAGCGAAGCTGAGAGGGACAGTTACGAGAAACTCAAGGATGCCCTGGCTAATCGGTTTAAGGACCATCGAACACCTGCATTCTTTCAAAATGTTTTAGACAAGCGCACGTTCTTGAAATCGGAGACCACAGCCGAGTACGCTACAGACCTCAAGAGATTGGTTGCAAAAAGCTTCCCAATGGCAGACCAGGCTACAAGAGATGCCATTGGTTTTAAACAGTTCTTACGTGGGCTGCCTGACCCGTCTATGGCGACACAAGTGGGCACTATGGCTGTTCCTGCCACCGTGGACAAGGCGAGAGCTGCCTTGGATACAATCTTAAATCTGAGGGACAACGTTTGTTTACCAACACAGCAAGTAGCATCAATAGCTACCGACCACTTGGCCAGAGAGATAAGCGGCCTGAGAGAGGACCTTAAGGAATTCATCGCCTCGCAGAGAGGAACAGTTAACCAGCCGGTGCGTGAAGGGAGAGGTAATCGGAGGGCGGAACCCAGGTGTTTTGGCTGTGACCGAATCGGTCATATTTCACGGAATTGCCCAAACCAAGAGACCATAAGGACGAAATCTTCAGCGTTTAAACTAAATCACATCTCATCAAAGTCAAATGGTCACAACCTCCGTCCTAATGTTGTGTTTGTGCCTGTGAAAGTGTGCGGCGTTAGGACAGATTTCCTCATGGACACTGGAGCGGCCGTGACAATTTTGTCCAAGAGATCTTTTAATAGAATGCAGCAGAGACCGAAGTTGAATACCCACATCACCCCATTACATCTACAGACAGCAAATGGGGCATCAGTGAATCTACATGGGGTGAGTGACGTGAAATTGTTGATTGGGGATAAAGTGTATCCATGGACAGTATTTGTGGCAGATATTATAGAAGACGGTTATCTGGGTTTTGACTTTTTGGCACATTATAATTTTTCCTACTCAGTCAGCCAAGGTCTAAGTTTGGGCTGTCACAATGTGCCCGTTTTGGTTAAATTGATGTGTGTAAATTCTAAAAAGGATAAGAACTATTCTACGCAAGCAAAAGGTGTAAAAATTAAGCAGTTACCAGCACCAGCTAAAAGGGATAAGAATTATTCTAGTTCATCGACAAGTGTCAAAAATACGCAGTTACCGTCACCAGCCAGTGTAAGAGTGAACTCGGTCACTTCACACAAAAGACAGCTTGCAAGCAGGGCTCCAGCCCAGACCAACGTATTTGTGCTACCCCGTCCTGAGATGGCCTCGCCGGCGACGAATCTCAGGAATGTGGGTAATAAATCAGTTCAGTTGTGTGGTGAGGTCAATTCCAAGTGTGAGAAAAGGGAGATAATTCGAGATAGGACTGCGACGAAACAGAAAAGTGACCCCGACGCTCGAGCAGTAAGGCGCTCTTTTAAGGTGGGTGATTTGGTCCAGTATGCAGACTCAACACACAATTTGAGTCGAAACCAGAAGGTGAACACAAATAAGTAGCGCGGTCCACTAGTGATCAGCCGAAGGCTACGTCATAATTTGTTTGAGATTAAGGGAGAAGGAAGGATGATTTTCAAAATTATTCATAATGAACGCCATTGTAGGCTGAAACATGACACTGACCCACCAGACTGGATTTTAAAGTTACAAACAATTTGCCTGAGAGACAACTTCATAGGAGCCACCCCGGAGCTTCCACGAGTTCTGCAGGAAGCGTAAGAAGGACACTTAGTTTCATTTTTTTGGATGACATTTAAATAGAATAGATTTATAGTGAATTTATGTTGTATTTTTCTCGGAACATTGATGTGGGTTGAGGGTTGATCAATGTATAAATAGATAATAATTTAATCATGTCACTTTTTTTAATCATTGAGTTTTCGACTTGATGTCATTTGTATTTTCTTGCATTGAAATTTTATTCGGTTCTGAGAAGCTTAACATTGATTACTGTGATACTTGATTGCTGTTTGATTTTGTTTTCAACTAATTCTCTAAATGTTGTATTATTCATTGTTAGCTGAACGCTGATAGATCAAAACTTGTCTGATTGTGTGAGTGTAAGAAGCGCTCTGACTGACACCAAACTGACTCTGACCTTAACCACAACTGTTTAGGAGACCGCGTTTGAGGTGTCCGTTGAATTCAATTGTCGTATTCGAAGGTAGGGCGACGGGTAGGATTGTTTTACACAAGGAGACGTATTAGAACCAAAGCAAATGACGTCACGTGTATTACTGTGAGCTGTTTGTAAATGAATGCTGAAGGTCCAAGTCATTTGAAGCCATTTGGAAACTAATCATAAGGAATTTTAACGGGGATGTTGTGTAATGTCGGGACGACATTGTTTTGTAAGATGGGGGTAGTGTGGAGAGTTCGGACCACGACGGCGCCTGACGTAATCCGTCTGACCACCCAGACACGACCGAAGGATCAAGCTTGTGGAGAGTCGGACCACGCACGAGCGCCGGACCACGACGGCGCCTGACGTAATCCGTCTGACCACCCAGACACGACCGAAGGATCAAGCTTGTGGAGCACGACGGACCGAAGGATCAAACGCCTGACCATTTACGGCCGTCTGACACCCAGGGCATTTCCCTGGTCTGTTTGTAATCTGGCGCCGATTGAGAAAAGGGGCGGCGCAAGTACAGACCCAGGGACCTATAAATAGGGACCTCTGGACGGGACGAGGGAGAGCGCGGCCGGATGGTAAAGGAGAAGGCGGCCGGACTGAGAAGTAGATAGCAGGGAGAAGTCAGAGTTGTGAGATGAGTGAAAGTGTAAGCAAGTGACAAACCAAATAAAGAACACGAGTTTAATCATCAAAGGTATCACCGGAGTTGTTTCCTTATTGAGTACCAGATGAAGTTTGTCAGATAGTAAGCAAGGTTCCTTACAATATTAAAAATAGAGTTTACCTTCGGTAGTCACTAACAACTATACAACCAGTTTTTGTTCCTATCAGCCACCATGATTTCACTAAAATAAGTCAGCTGCCTGTAGCGGAACATTTAGGCCTATTTTGTATATGTATATACATCAAATACTTATGATAATGATTAGTGAAGTTTACATGTTGCAGAGGAATTGCGCGGGTATCTGATTTTTAGGGGCGCAAAATTGTGATAGGCATGGGACCAAAACTAAAAAGAAAAGCTGAGGATCAAAAAGTTGTGCGACGTCTCTGGCTTAATGGAATAATTATCTATCTAAAAAAAAAGAAAAAGAATGAGCTGATTCCTCTTTTGATATCTGTCACTTGTACCACTTGTGTTCAAAATCTGAATAACGTTTTTATGTGTAAATAATAAAAAAAAAAAAGATGCTGTTAAAAAGCGTTATATTAACTTCACTTTTGTTCGTGTTTCTTTCGGTCTAGTTGTGTAATAAAATCTTCGGATGGCTAATTGACCCACTTACCGTAAAACTATAGTGCTACAACTTGGCACGTGGACTGGTCGCAGATGGCAACAAAACATTCTATCAAATTTTCAGAAAAAAAAAAAAATATCTGATTTCAAGGGAAAGTTGAAGAATATTCGATGCCATCGATTTAACGAAATAAAATTCCCGATAACAGCGCTCAATGGTTTTCTGTTTAAAAAAAATTCCAAGTGCGTTTGGTTTGTAATATTTTCTTTGGTTTTTCTGAAATAGTGGGTGAAAAAAATCTGCGGTGGAAAAGTAAAAGCGAGTTGGTCATTAGAATATTAATAGAGATCAAGGGCCTTAAAAATATGTGCGGTGGCGAGCCGGGTTGGGGGGACTCTAATTGGAATTCTCATTAAACGCGTTACCAGTATGTATGTTTTGTAATTTTTTGACCCACTTCCCGTCAACCTATCTAGCTGAAAATTGTCACACAGGCTAGGTCTGTTGATAATCAATAAAGTTTCGTTGGTATTTTATTACCTCATTAAAAATACTATTAAATGTTTTCTGAATCAATAACTTTTCATGAAAAATATTGTCTTCTATAAATTCAAAATAAAATAAGTGATTTTTGTTATTCGTTTGAGTGACCAAACTTGATCTTGTTTGTTCAATGTCTAGTTGACATGTATGAGTAAAAAATATGTCAGCAGGCTCACTTTGATGTGCATGAACTTGTGTTATATGTTCAATGCGCCTTGATAAGCTAACAAGAATCGTGTTTCATAGTGGCTGGTAGTCACTGGTACTATTTTTAATGTGCATAGCACTGGGTTCTTTCATAGTGGCTGGTACTATTTTTAATGTGCATAGCACTGAGTTCTTGCATAGTGGCTGGTACTATTTTTAAAGTGGGGATCCCTGTGTTCAGGTTGAAGCAATACAAAAATATCAAACACATAGAATAGAAGTGGACACTTTTTGTTTCGTCTCTCTTCACTTCCTAAGTTGTGTTTTATATTTAACACTATTTGAAAGAACAGAAAGCTGTTCATGTCTAGAAAATACTCATTTTATCTGTGATTCACTTCAGAAGTTTGTTTTTATCCTCCCCCCCCCCCCAAATGCTAGGTGTCTCTCTCGCTCTCAAAGGTTCACAGCCCGTATGGTCAGGTTTGTAATCATCAATCCGACGCGGTCATGCGTGGTTGAGTTTAATTCAAGATTTAAGGAAAATGATTAAAAGGACAAAATACATTCGTACACTGAAATAATAACCCAAACGTCACGACACAGCAGAACTACATCACGTGATCTGACGGTGACACGTACGCTGTCACATTTACAAAAAAATTTGATTGTTGTGCTAAAATGGCTTGTTAACAAACAGTATAAGTACACAACTATGGGAAAATACCATTGATTAAATAACCTAAAGAAAGAAAGATAATACGATAGGAACTAATTACATCTAACAATTTATGTATACTAATAATTCTGATATATGATATAGACTACAAAGTTAAATATGTATATGTTATTTATGGCTTAGGAGGTACACGTTTCAAGACTTGAACCTTTGGTCGAAAACAGTGGTCGGCGAATTCATTAGTCAAAAGAGCAAAAAATCAGCAGCAGGATGATTCAAACATTTTTCAGAGCCAAATTTCTTTCCAAGAACCTGTCTAGAACAATGATTTCGGAGAATAAAACTGATTTGTTGCTGGCTGGCCCAGCCGCGAATTGTCGACCAATTGTCTAGAACAGCGGTTCTCAACCTGTGGGTCGCGACCCCTTTTGGGGATCGAATGGCCCTTTCCCAGGGGTCGCGTATGACCATCGGAAAACATATACTCTACAGGTAAAGAGAAGCAAACAAAAAATAATTTTGCGTTTGGGGATCGCCACAACCTGAGGAACTGATTCAAGGGGTCGCAGCAATAGGAAGGTTGAGAACCACTGGTCTAGAAGGACACGCGAGAATTCCCTATGTCTATTATTAACCTTCCAGTCAGTTCAAGAGAAGCTGTGTTACAACGATGACCCGCCAATACAAGGGGAAGTTAACTGCTTTAGACAGATCAACAGACACATAGGGAGATAATTCTACAGTCCAATGGTACCACTCAACAGTGGATGAAATGGGGTCAACAAAATCTCTATAGAATAAAAGGCAATGACTTATAACATAAAAAGGTCTCAACTTGGTGATCGGGTATTCCACGGATTAGCTTAGTCTGAAACACATAAAGTATGAGAATGGCCAGATATTAATTTAAAAAATAATTTTAATTTAAATTTTAAAAACGTTAAGGAAGAGGCCATCTATAAATGATGTCACACAATTTGGGCCCATTTTTAACGGTTACCGGAAATTTGATCAAAAGAAATTTCGTTGACGGTAATTTGATCGAACGGAAATTTTGTCGAACGGAAATTTTGTCGAATCTTTTTTTTCTGTTAACACGTCAAAATTTTCGTCAAACTTCTCTTTGAACACACTATACTATATAGTAAAACAAAATAATGCGTTCAAAACGAAATTTAAATCAAAGTTTTAACGTAAAAAATGTAGACACCTGAACACACATCGTCACCAATGGCGCCAATGCGTGGCACCCTCCACCTCCCTGACCCTTGACATCGTTGATTGATGGTCGCCACGTTAAATGAACAGAATCATAATAAAGAATGTGACAGTCCACATTTAAAACTTACTCAAATGGGATGATCAATACTAAAGGCTGACACAATTTAAAATATATGTTTTCAGTAACATTTCCAAACCTTTAAAAGTAGTTACATTTCTCATTGCACCACGGATCAGTGACATGTTTTACAAAAAAAAAATTCTTTTTATTTGAAATTTACTGTCATAAATAGTTTTCTTTCTTTTTTGCGATCGGCCAATGCGACAGGACTCTCTCAGCCAAAGTGGCACGACTCATTTAGCCATTACGACATGACTTTATCAGCAATATGACAGGACTCTATCAGCCAGTGTGATAGGTGTCGAATATAGGAGTTCATTACTAACTTGTTACGACTGGATATTATGTTTGATTACGCTCAGTGTGTTTCTGAGAGATTATTTAATTAGTGAACGCTCGTCCCACGTTTGACTTTATGATGTATTTTTATGCTTATTATGACGTATTGTCTTGTCTTTTTTGTGTGACGTACGTTGGTGGTGTGGCAGACATGAAAGAAAGTTTGTGAAAGGATGTTGTGTTTTATTTCTCTGTGATAGCGACCTGCGCTATACGCTGTGTATATGGATTTAACAGTCTGTGAATTTACATTATATATTAAAGTTGTATTTATTATTATCAGCCAATGGGATGGGGCAAGACTCAATCAGCCAATAAGTTAAGACAGGATTCTATCAATCAATCATTCAATGTGACAAGACTCAATAGACTTCTTTAATTATTTACATATAATGCTTACCAACTGACGCTGTTGTTTTTTGTGTCTGTTTAACCCCATTAAACATTTATCAATTGTCTTATCTCATTTTGACTAAAAACGGGAACGCAAGACTGTGTGACTGTGTGAGTGTGACCGTAAGCCACATATTAGTAATATTGTTTGGACTTTGGACGATTCGATTGCATGACTTTTGGGAAAACCCGGAATTAACTGTAATAACGGTATTTCCCAAAATAATTCCGGGTTTTCCCAAAAGTCAAGCACTCGAATCATCCAAACAAAATTACTAAGCAATACTAAGCATGAACTGCCAGCATTTCTAATAATGACGAAGACATAAATTAAACTCAAAATGTTGGTCCATGACAAAGGTGGTCTGCAAGCCCCCCCCCCACCCCAAAAAATAAATACATAAATAAAAGTCATAGCACGGTCCCCTAAATGTGGAAAATGAATGTGTAAGTGTAATAATTTTTAAAAAATCAATTTTCAAGCAACTGATCACCTACTTCCCTTGTTACAATGATTGCATTCCTTCCTGTCAATTAATTAATATATTTATACTCAGCCCTCTGTGTAGATCTGCTCTCTCTAAACCACTCAGCAATGAATTAAGTTTCTGACACGTATTCTAATCTCTAAATATTTTATTAAAGACAAGAAAACTTTTTTTACTGGAGGAATATGGAAAATAACTTCCCGAAACAGCAAAATATGTTGACTATTCGTCTATGGCGACGTCATCACGTCTTTATAACCTTTGTCATATGACCATGCATGTCATTACCCTTGCCTTGTAAAAATAAGTTGTATCATTAGGTTAAAATTAGATTACTGTTTAGTATTTATCTTCTCCGACTTAAGATCATACAATAGGAACGTAAACCTGACATGCCATATAAGACTTATATTTTATCAATAGATTATTGTGTAGTATAATGTTCTCATTAGTATTTAATTTATTCTACTTATGACCATACCAAAGTAAAACAAACAAGAACAAATGAAAATTAACGGGATTCCGCGTTTTTTAAACCCTAAAAAAAGCGTTTGTAAAATTTTTGTGTTTGTCTCAAACGGTTATTAAAACTAAATCAATTTCATATACAATCAACTGTTATTAAAACTAAATCAAAATCCCATTTAATCAACGGCTATTAAAACTAAATCAATTTAACATTTAATCTATGGTTATTAAAACTAAATCAATATCACGTTTAATAAAAAATATCACCTTTCATTTAGAAGCATGTCTTGTCATTACATCTTTGCCCCGGCTATCGTTCAAAATGGCGGTTAGACCATAATTTCAGAAATTTCCGTTGGTTTTAGCTAAGTGGAAAACCCGGCGTGTTTAAAACTATAAAAAAATAAAGGAAATACAAAAATATTTTTGTCTGGATAACTTTCCCGATTAAAAAAAGAAAAACTCTTCAATGATCCGAAAATGCCACTACTCCTTATAAAGTAAAAGTGACAGCAGGGTGGACCACTGCATCCATCTCTACGTTACTGGTAGAGGCGTATTTAGAGCGGGGTAATATTTTTATACAAACCTTCTTTTTTAAACTCTGAAACCCATTAAATTCTTCCAAAGTCCATTTTATCTAGCCCCACTAGTCTGGCGCCCGGGTATATCTGCCCCCTTCTGCCCCTCTGACCACTGGCACTGCTCGATCGAAAATCTGAAATTCTCCCAGGAGCATATTTTCTAAAAGAAACACTTGTGTAATGGGCCACAATTCACTCTTTGGTTTACTAAGTTTCAGAAGCGGCTGCTAACATTTTTATTGCCGTCTAAGGCTCTTCTAATTGGTTATTACTCAAGAGGACCATATTTCCAAATGAAATTTGAGTCACAGACCACAATGAACCTTGGATATTTAAGACTTAGAAAATATATCTGTAAATGTTAACAAAAGATGCGTTGGATGTGCCGAGGTCAAGGTTACTATAATGCTACCATAATGTCTGGAATTAATGTCGGTGTACAAGATAATAATTAGAATCCATGGAGGTGTACCAGGCCTACTGAAAAGAAACAAGACATCTATACTTATTCTATACCTTGGTTATTCACTTGATTTGTGTGGTCAAACTCTTTTTAAGAAAATAAATCATGTTTTAACTTTTTGTGTATGGTAATCTTACTTTTGTTTCTGTCTTCTCGGCTACCACTCATAAATGAGATGTTTTGTTTGAACACATTGGAATGTTAGTGAAAAGTTCACCAACAACACACTGCTGTGCTCATCGTGTTGCAGTAATACCAGTAAAAGACACGTTTAATGAAAGCACGCTGGCGATTGAAGCTCTCTCTGAATCTCTGGAACATTTGTACACTTGTGGTACAACACAAAGCTTTTTGCCCACTGTCTGTGAATCACTTGGGCGGAGTGTCCAGAGGGGGAGACACCATGAGTTTACCAATGAATGTTGTCAAAGTGATAACATAATTCTGTTTGTTTAATCAGAAATACATAAAAAGCTATTTTTTAAAATCAAGTCAGAGCAAAGTTTATGTTAAGGAATGATGTACTGATTTTTTCAAGGCGTAAAACTAAATTATTTTGCAGTGCAGGATTGAACCAACTAAATTGTAAATAAACAATTTTGATTCACATTTTATTGTGGGGTCCATTAGGGATAGGATCAGAATGGATTAACAGTTGTAGAACACATCTATATGGATAAGATTAAAATGTAACATTTGTACAACATCTCTACAGATACGGTATTAAGATAAATTATTATTATTGTTTGTCCTTCACATTTAAAGTTCATCAAGGTTTGAGACTGACTCAGTTTAGACAGCTCGGCCACTCAGAATGCATTTATTGCTGTACTATTATTCCTTTTATAGCTACTTAAAATAATATTACAGGCCCATATATTTGGTCTCTGAGACTTACAAAACATAATAAGATATTGCAAACAATGGGCTCTTCCTAAGTATACACGTTTATCGTGTGTCATTAAGCTCTACATCAGGGGTCTTAAACTTAAATCATCCGGGGGTCGCAGGACGTAGAGACTGAGTGAGACCAGGACGCATCAAGTATTACACACAAAAAGCGATTACAAATTCATTAAAGTTCAACTGTTACAATCTGCACAACCTTTATTTATGCCAAAAAAATCATTAAGGGTTCTCAAGAACTAGGCGTCACTTTTTGCCCCCTGTTCGTTGTTGCCGCAGCGTTTCTTCTTACACAGCTGAGCGACATTTGGCTTGAGTATGGAAGCAACTGAGACCATCAGTATATCTTGGAGATGCTCATCAGTAAGTTTGTTCCAGTAAGTTCATATTGGGAAAGAGCTTTTCACACAGATATGTACTCCAAAAAAAGGCACATGATCCGCTTGAACACCCTGGAAAGCTCATGGAAGGTGGAGGGAAATGCTTTCAAAAATTGTCCATGCTTGTCGATTTTTTCATTCCCCTCTCTGAACTTAGAATTGCACTGAAGATTAATCAGCTCCATTTGAAGAGCTAAAATAAAATACAAATTAAGGAAGGGGGTTGGGGGTGTTTGGGGGGCATCTTCCACATTAAGGGAGACATGTTCAGCAAAAAGTTGAAAAGTGGCTCGTTGTGTTTTGAAGTCTAAAAACATCTGATCAAATTCTCCCTGTAGCTTTGCAAAAGCATCAGAATACTTACTACAAAGTTACTACTGGATGGTGTGCCCGAGTCCATGAGTACTTTAGACTTTGCGAAATTGCACACGTTTTGTGCAGAATGCCCGGATATTTCATAGGCACCACTGACAAGCTACCCCTGGTCCTGTAACTTATTGTTGAGTTCATTCAGCTCCTCTGTACTGTCAACAAGAAAACCCAAGTCCATGAGCCATTTGGGATCACTTAGTAC
Organism: Lymnaea stagnalis; assembly: GCA_964033795.1. Classification (NCBI taxonomy): domain Eukaryota; kingdom Metazoa; phylum Mollusca; class Gastropoda; family Lymnaeidae; genus Lymnaea; species Lymnaea stagnalis. The sequence goes on along the minus strand of CAXITT010000128.1, from coordinate 663,688 downwards.
TGGAACAACTACCCCATCGCTATCCAATAAAACTTCAAATGTTAAAACGTGTTCCAAGAGTAAGGAGCAGGCAATATTTATGAATTCTTGATGCGAAGGAAGACGCTATTTTAGGGAGAATGAATTTTGATTTTTTAATGGGAAAAACCGCCTTTTTGACTAAACTTATTGTGTAAGTGACCAAGCTGACAGGATCGGAATTTCCCTCACGTGTAACAAACACTAGCGGGAATTTTAATATGGATTCTTTGATACCGTGTCAGGTTGTTACGATTGACACAATTGTGGTTGGGCATTACCCAGTCAATGACATTTTAAACTTTTCTCAAAACCACACTTTGGTCATGTTTGTCTCATAAGGTGCCATAATATTAAAACGTTTGATTCTATTTTAAAATGATTTTTACCACCATAATCAAATACAAATACAAATCGATACAAACATTATAAAATCAGAATTAGACTAGCCCGTGAGATTCGACTGAAAACGTCGGGGAAGGTCACATTATAGATATGAGAATGGGGAGAACGCGTGGGCCGCATTAACATTAAACTTTGCTGTCATATGGCGGGTCGCAAAATATCGTCTGGCGGGCCGCGAGTGTGAGATCCCTGCTCTACATCAAACGAACTTGCTAACCAAATTTGACATGGCACCCCCCAGGTTAAAATGAACGGTAGAGCCATCACAGAAGTACAAAACAGCACCATCACAGTCAGTAGGGCAACAGTTCTGAGGAAATACAACGGGAATTTGAAACTAAGATTTGGAAATTTAATTATAAGTTTATAAATAAAACAAAACATTCAAATGAAGTTTAAATATTACAATAAAGAAATTATTTTTAAAACCCACAATATAGTTTTAGCTTCTTTCAAAGACTTATGAAGCTCACTAACTCAAACTATAGGCATAACTATATTAGTTAAGTGTTGTATAATTTTAAGTAACGTGAATGATCAACAGCATTATAAATTCCAACATGTTGAAATGAATCCATAAATATCATTTTTTGAAAAAAATCTTACGGCGAATAACAATCTGATTTTTCCTTTCATAGTTTCGTCATTCATGTCCACGTTTGCAGGGGGATCATTTCCCATAAGAATAACATAGGCCATGTCCTATTGTGTGTGTGTGTGAGGGGGTTATATATATAGAGAGAGAAGAAATCACAAAACATTTGCACATTTTTCATAACTATTTTGAAATTTTAAATCCATTTAAAATAAATAAATATACTTGTAATCTACATATAGTTCGCCCATCTCTACAGTTTGCGTTGTCTTGCTAAGTTCACACGATCAAATTCTTTATATGAACACATATTTGTGGAACAAACACCGAAAAGACATTTAAAAATACACACATCAAAGGAAAAAACAAAACGACAAAAAATAAGTTGAAGATTCATTTATAGCATGCAACTAGTGTGATCAAGACAATACAAGGACAGAGTGGAGCATATAAACTGTCCACTATGCAAAGACAGGAGCAGATGAGAGAGTTCAACATTTATAGCTGACATGCAACACAATATTACATACATAATCTCCATTTAAACAAATCATACAATCAGGTACAGTTCACTCAGTAGATATGGACAGAGTCATGACATAAAAACAATACGAGAGTAGAAAACACAAAAAAAAAACAACAAAACAACACACAATAAGTCTAATATTATTTCACAATACAGAAAACATGTATGGCACGCCAGACTTAAGGATTTTTTTCCGAAACATAATTACACAAACATTATATTTTAAACACTTTTCAGATTTAAAATAAAAAAAATAATTTCAAAACATAATTAAAGAAAATATAGTGACAGAGTAATACCTTATTTAAAACATTTTTATAATTCTAATTAATGTATAAATCATGTTAAATAAGTTATACTAGAAACTAATGCTTAATATAGCAAACTCTATTTAATTAAAATTTCAAAACTAATTTGTGCCAGTAAATATGTCATTTCAGTACATGATTTAAAATATGTGCTAAGTTAAGGCTTGGGTATTTGTGCCCATAAAGAGGTTATTTTGTACATAATTTACTATTTTTTTGTACGAAATTACAATAATTTATAAAAAAAGGGAAACAATTAGCCTCCCATTAAAAACGGTTGTCTTCTCTTATCAGATCCTTACATTTAAGGATAGAGCGACAATGGTGAGATCAACAATATAATTTCTTAAGTAAATGTCGCTTTGAGAAGACGCGTTATGATATAACTAATGTCTAGCGGATGGTCTCAGTCTTGTAGTTAAAAATATAGGGAATTCATATAAATAGATCTCCACTACGCCAGAGAGACGTGGACAGTGTGCAACAGACATGCTAGACACCTAAACCAACTCCACCTACGCTGATTAAGCTAACTTTTTGACAAAAGGTGGCAGGGCTTAGTGCCTTATACAGAAGTCCTATAAAAGTCTGGCTTTAACAGTTTCCACACGTTCTTTCAAAAACGGAAAAGACAGATGGGTATGGGTATGACATGTTGCGAGAATGCCAGACAGCAGAAAGCCTGAACAACTCAGAGAGAAACGCTCAGCTGGTGTGCAGAAAAAAACGCTTTAAAGATTGCCTAAAAATGTCATTCAAATCCATGGATATTAACCTGAATTATTGTGAACTACTTGCCATAGATAGTATATGCTGGCCCAAAGACTCATTGTTGGAGCACAAACTTTAGAAAGTAATCACACCGCACACGCCAAAGATAGCGAACAGCAAGGAAAAGACAGAATCACATCCAAACTCTCCAAGACCAAGCAACACATGTGTCCTACATGGAGGCACGCTTTTCCTGCACACTTAGGACTGACACGCCAGCTCCGTACTCACAGTCCACTAGCCTTGGTCATCTTCACATGTGTCCTACATGGAGGCAAGCTTTTCCTGCACACACAGGACTGACACGCCAGCTCCTTACTCACAGTCCACTAGCCTTGGTCATCTTGACATGTGAAGGACGAAGAACAGGGTCGTCCCACTGGTGATGGCGCCCTGTGTTAGCTTAACTTTAGCGCCCCTTATCAGTATAATCATTATAGGAAAAACGCTTTTTTTTAAAAACTTATATTGTTTTTAAAACTAACAATGATCTGTTCATTATTTATTATTTGTTTAAAAAATCATAGGTAATAAACTCATAGAGATTATACATATAAGGGGTGCCAACATTTAGCCCTGTGCGAAACACCCGTTCGGCGCCCCCTTCCCTGTCCCTGTATGGCTTCGCTCTTTTTTCCGATTACGACGTACTTTTTATGCTTGTGCTTGCGATTTTGCGCCCCGGAAAGCTTTTGGTTCCCCATATTTGTTCTGCTGAAATAATTGTAAGAGGGGCAAGGAAATATGGTATTAAGAAAGTAATGTCCACGCCATTTGGGTTGGTCCCAACCTCAGTGTTAATATCCAAATTAAGAATGCAACTTTCATTGTAAGAAAAGCGGTTGTACGAAAAGTTAGAATACCGTTTCTCGACCCCGAACCCGAGGTTCACACTTCACTTTAATAAACTAACTGAATTTAAATATTTACTGGGCACCCCAGGCGCCCCTATGGTCACGACGCCTTTTGTGAGGGGACAGGTCATACACCCTAAAAGGCGGCGTTGATCACAGTCAGTAGGAAAATATAGCACCATCGTTTTCATATTTGAAGGGGAATACGTCTAGTAAAACTAGAAATTACTCCCTTTTACTTAAAAAATAAGGTAGACAAATTTGTACGTGTTTATTAAATTTTTGAAGGTGGGGAGGGTGTTCAGAATAATGTTCTTTGACCTAAGGTGGCCCTGCATGTTTCCATAACCATGGCAAGGCATGACTGCAGGCGCAAAAAAAAACCCATACACACTTATTTTTATAGTGGGTTCTGTGACTGGTGTTACTTTAAAAAAAAAAAAATTAGTTAAACTCCTACATAGTTACAAACAAAACAAAAATGAGATTGATTAAACTATTTGATAACAATCATGATTTTTACGCGTTTTTCATGACACATCTGACAACATGCTTTCGTAGCAACAAACATGCAGAAAATAAGCTTAAGAAGTCTAAGTAAGATGGTATTTGTAATAATAAACACAATATAAATCAGTGGCAATGTTTGGGTAAGAAAACAAAATGTGCCTTTAACAATGTTATTACACACAAAAATAGTGGTCTCAATTCAGAAACTGATATATTAAGATGGTTGAAAATAAATCATTAAAAAGTATATCATGGCTTTCAAAACCCTTGTAGAAATATAAAGAACCCGTTGTACGAAATAGGTCTCCTTATGGAGAGCTTTAACGTAAAAATAATATATAACAAATAAACTTACTCATCAGGAATTAAACATTACAATGAAGAATACAAAAATTTAAAAATCAACATTAATCCAACCTCAATTAGAAAGGGGAATTCATTTACATTACAAAAATACTGGCACTTAGAATAAAATTTCTAAGGCTTGTCATTAGAAAAAGAAAGGAAAATATTTTTACACATGATTACATAGGGATAAGGTTAGGACAGTTAAAAACTGACCCCAGCACACCAAATTACATTGGGAGAAAACGATCAAATTTTCACAAGGCATGCATCCAAGCATTAAAAGGCAAATTAAACACTTATACACGAAACAACCAAATAAATTGACACACATTTAATAAAGATACAAGGAACACCACTCAACAATAAGATGAAATGGAGACATATTTATTAAACAATACACACTAAGAATACATTTAAAAATACACACATTAAGAAATACAAAATAACGACAAAAATAACATAAATACTCATTTACAGCTTGAGACTAGTTTAAAAAGGACCATACAACAAGGACAGAGTGGGTCACATAGAATGTCCACTCTGCAGAACAAGGACTGATGAGACAGAACAACATTTATAATTTATATCTTACAAGCTACACAATCTTACAGACTAAATCTCCACCTAAAGAAATCATATTTATTTATTTAGGCATTTTTATATAGCGCTTATCATAAAGCTCTAAGCGCTTTACAATTATTAAAACATGTAAACTAAGTAAATACAAATGAGACACTAGGATAGTAACTACTATTCTATAGAAACTTATAAAAAGAGGACACTTTGACACTTCAGGATTAAACCGAAACAGAAAATTAGGTAGGGCAAGGAGGGTGCATCACAGGTCATAGGCGGACCTAAACAGATGAGTTTTAAGGGACTTTTTGAAAATGGACGAGGTTTCACTATGACGTATATGGAAGGGGAGCTGGTTCCAGAACGTGGGCCCATGGAAGCAGAAGGGGCGTTCACCGATGGTCTTAGTTTTAGTTCTTGAGATTGAGAGGGTTCTACTGTCAATATAAGTAGGTAGGATTTACATTCACACAGTAGATATAGACAGAGTCATAACAATAAACACAATAGGGGGTGTCCATTAATTATGTCAACAAAATAGGGGGGAGGGGCTTCGGGGTTGATTGACAGTTGTTGAAAGGGTTTAGATTAGCTGACGTCAACAATCATGTTTTCTCTATTAAAATTTTAATCTTAAAAATTAATTGATTTGTACATTATTTAAAAAAAAATATTAGTGTATAGGAGTGCAAAGAGTCATATAATTTTTAGGCTTTTAACAATATAAGATTTATTTAATGTGTGTCTGGGCATTGCAGATGCCTGATCAGAATGTTAACACACTTTGTTAGTGCAAGAGAAGTCAAATTTGGCTTCTCTTCCCCTGTAGATTTTGTTTGTCCCAAATGGCTAGGGCGATATGTTTGAGATCATGTTGCAGGTATGGAACAAGGACAGGGTTCAAGTGCCATGTGCAGTCAAGATAAATGGTATTGATAGAGTAGGAACACGATATTTTGAGAATTAGGGGAAAGTAAAGTCAGTATCAATAATAACAACGCTGCTTGAACGGATTTGCAAAATCTGTAACATCTATTTTGCATCACAAGTCATCTTGAAAAAGCAAGTCCAACAGCACCGACAATGCCCTCTTGAGCATAAGATGGCTACCATTGCTCGCACCGACAATGCTTCTATTTTCAGAGCTGAATGGTTAGATGAGGATGGTCTTGACTTGTCTTGTATATCATTTCCGCAAGATGAAAATGATAAATCAGCTATTATACACTATTCCCATCACAGGCGTCATTTCAGTTATTTTCGGGGGGGGGGGGGGGGGGGGTGGGGGGGGTGGGGGGGCAATAAGAACTTGGTCGGCTTGATATGTTGTTTATTACTGGAGGCACCACAGTACGTATCAATTTAAATAAACTTGCCAATTCAGGGGGTGGGGGCAAATGCCACCATGCCCTGCACAAATAATGTCCTTGATGCCCATTGTTACAATAGAGCAACATTTGGCTACTCCATGGGAAGATGTGTCTAATTAAAAATTGGGTATGTTTGCCTGTAAATAGGTTATTGTGTACAGAATTAATTTTGTTGTGTGTGCGTGAAATCATTTTTAAAAAAAACAGGAAATGAAAACAAAAAAATAGCCTCCCATTAAAAAGGGTTGTCTTCCCTTATTCGATTCTTACGTAGAGCGACAATGAAAGATTAGTTCATGAAACGGTAAACTCCTTAAAAAACACAAATTTTAATTTACACACACACAATGATTATATAACGTCTGGTAACTATTGGGACATTGAGCCAAAAAACTCTCTCTCACTCTCCCTCGTACTGTCTATCAAAAACTCTCTCTCTCACTCTCCCTCATACTGTCTATCAAAAACTCTCTCTCTCACTCTCCCTCGTACTGTCTATCAAAAACTCTCTCTCTCACTCTCCCTCGTACTGTCTATCAAAAACTCTCTCTCCCACTCTCCCTCGTACTGTCTATCAAAAACTCTCTCTCTCACTCTCCCTCGTACTGTCTATCAAAAACTCTCTCTCTCACTCTCCCTCGTACTGTCTATCAAAAACTCTCTCTCTTACTCTCCCTCGTACTGTCTATCAAAAACTCTCTCTCTTACTCTCCCTCGTACTGTCTATCAAAAACTCTCTCTCTTACTCTCCCTCGTACTGTCTATCAAAAACTCTCTCTCTCACTCTCCCTCGTACTGTCTATCAAAAACTCTCTCTCTTACTCTCCCTCGTACTGTCTATCAAAAACTCTCTCTCTCACTCTCCCTCGTACTGTCTATCAAAAACTCTCTCTCTCACTCTCCCTCGTACTGTCTATCAAAAACTCTCTCTCTTACTCTCCCTCGTACTGTCTATCAAAAACTCTCTCTCTTACTCTCCCTCGTACTGTCTATCAAAAACTCTCTCTCTTACTCTCCCTCGTACTGTCTATCAAAAACTCTCTCTCTCACTCTCCCTCGTACTGTCTATCAAAAACTCTCTCTCTTACTCTCCCTCGTACTGTCTATCAAAAACTCTCTCTCTCACTCTCCCTCGTACTGTCTATCAAAAACTCTCTCTCCCACTCTCCCTCGTACTGTCTATCAAAAACTCTCTCTCTTACTCTCCCTCGTACTGTCTATCAAAAACTCTCTCTCTTACTCTCCCTCGTACTGTCTATCAAAAACTCTCTCTCCCACTCTCCCTCGTACTGTCTATCAAAAACTCTCTCTCCCACTCTCCCTCGTACTGTCTATCAGCTAAAAAAACAGGCAGCCTATATCTAGGGGTATTTGCAATCTCGGCGAATCTTCCTCACAATGATATAATCAATCTGTAGGACTGCTTTAAACTCTCAAAGATTTTTGTTTAAAACCAGAACCAGATTATTTTTAATGTTATCGAATCTATAAATAAGCTTTGCTTATCAAAATATATAATCAAAATTTTTATATATTTTTAGTGTATTAAAAAAAAAACTTTGACTGTTATCCATTTCATAATATGCTGTCCAAATTAGCTCATTTTAACATTTTTGTTTGTGTGCGCCCTTATTTATGTTTCACCTCTTTGTTGTTTCAAACAAGAGATGATGAAATCAACAAAATAATTTCAAATGTAAAAACTGCATGCAGAAGACTCCGTATGATATAATGAATGTCTAGTGGGAGGGGGGGGGAGGGGAGGGGTGGGGAGGGAGGGGTCTCTGTTTTGTAACTAAGACTATAGGGAAATCCTTTAAATAAATCTCTAATACGTCTGAGAGACGTGGACAGTGGACAACAGACACGCTAGACAAGCAAACTTCTTGGCAAACGGTGACAGGACATTGTCCCTTAACCAGACGTCCTAAACAGGATACCTTTAACAGTGTCCACATGCAGATGGGTATGACATGTTGCGAGAATGCCAGACAGGAGACTGGCTTAACACCTGAGAGAGAAACGTTCAGCTGGTGGGCAGAACAAAAAACGCTACACAGATTGTCTCAAAATGTCCCTCAAATCCTTTTTGTGCCCGAGAACAAAAATGAGCTTACTTTACTTTTACAGTGTATTAATCACAACAACGAAAAGAAAGAGTATTTTGATCTTGCATTCATACAAGTGGTACCAAAGCCCTTAGGATGCAATTAAATTGCATTGGAGCAGTCTATGGCTTTTCACCTCCCAACAATTTTCACAATAATTTAATGTGTAAGATTTGGTAGACACTGTGGCTTGTTATTTGAGCATCTTATTTTGATGTTTAATGTACTAGTGGATATGCTTGATACGTTTGCATGCTTTGCCCAAGACTAACAATTTCTCATTATTTTAATTGTATTGTTGACTTATCAAGATTTTTATCTATAGCTGTATAAAATACAAATATATTTTTTTATAACTTCTCTTTTACAAATTTAAAAAGATAAAAAGTCTTTCAAACTTTAATTGGATTGGTTTACTTTTTTAAAAAGTCATATCTTGAAGAGAAATTGAAAGTTAGGTTACAAGAATTACATGTTGTTAGATGTGTTACACTTTTTTATATTTTTTATTTTGTATCACTAAGTGTTTGCTTTTCGTGAACCAAGCCTAGAGGTAGATGATGTAGGGCTCTGAGTTTGTGATATGATGTTTGGAACTTCGGGAAAGTGAAAGTTAAATTAATTTAAAAGTAAAATAATATTGTTTTATGGATCCGAATAAATAGAAATGTTTGTATTATTATGTAAATGCTCCTATGAAGACAAGCATTTTTTAAAACTACGTCAATTTAACACAAAACTTACCAAAGAAATTCTCAGGCGTAAAAATCAGCCGACACATGGCACCGAACTCAAAATATACACCTCAATTAAGTATGGTGATAATGTATATATTTTTTAAACAGTCGTGGGTAAATACTGGTAAACTCCCATAGGTTGGGGAACAAATACAGTTATATTATATCTTTCGTTCCTTACTTTGAGAGAAATAATTCGCGCTGATCGAGCGATCTTAGGTATTTTTGATGAAGAGGATGGGCTGTATCAGCCAAATGTGTTTAAAAAAAAAATTTCATGTTGCTTCAAATTGTATGAGCGATATTACTTGCTTCCCTGATAAGTCTATTTAATCGGTGTTTGGTGAGAAGCGACGACCTCCAAACACCATCAGCTAAAACTGAAGTTCAGTAGACTTCCTATTGTTAAAAAGTGTAAATTAAATAATTTGTTTGTTAACGCGAAAATTGTGTAATTTTTTAAAGGAAAGAACATTTTTTCGGTTAACTTTCTCAGGATTGGCAAATGGTTTTTTTAGTGCACAGTGTCAAGTCAAGGAAACGCCAGGCATTAAAAATGTTTGTAGAAACTTTTCAATGCATTGTGTCTTTTTATTATGTGTAATCAACATGGCTACCAACTACATAATTATACACAATCCTTATAGAGGCAAGAGGGAGAGGAATACAAACTCTGTTTTGTTTTTATTGCTGCCTGGAAGGAGACCTAAGCCCTAGGCTACTTGTCTGTAACATTCATTTTTACAGTTTAACTTCACACAATTTAAGCTGAATAGAATATTGTCAACATGAAATTAAGAGTGACACACCTTATATTTTAAGTTAGGCAAAATATAAATAATTCTTTACTGCTTAAAAACTGCAATTGGGAGCTATAAAAATAGGAAATAAATATATTTATAACAGCGCAAGTAAACTATGTCAATGATTTTAAGTCTTAAGCAGGGCTGAAGATTTTTGGCGGGAGTCAAGACAATCTATTGTTTACATAGTCCGTAGATTCAGAATCAGCTAAGTGCACAGCAGCTTTAATAAGATTATGAATGAAAGCTTTGAAATGGTACTTGCTACAGAAGTCATGGTTTTTAGAACATCGTGGTTCTCATTATGATGGTACTTGCTACTGAAGTCAGAGTACACCGTGGTCCCAAGTCTGGTGGTAGTTGCCCCTGAAGTCATAGTTTTAAGTACACCATGACACTCAGTATGGTTGTATATGCCTCAGTTTTTTTCAGTACACTGTGATCCCCAGTATAATGGTACTTGTGACTGAAGTCATAGTTTTTAATACACAGTGGCACTTGGTACGGTGCTACTTGCCACTGAATTCATAGTTTTTAGTACATCGTTGTCCCCTTTATAGTGATACTTACCACTGAAGTCATAATTTGTTAATAAATCGTAGTCCTCACTATTGTGGTACTTGCCATTGAAGTCGTAGTTTTTTTTTTTTAGTACATCATGGTTCCCCTGAATGAGATCCAGCAAGCCAATCAGACTTATACTCACTCGGCCTGATCTATGGAATTTTGTTCTTGTAGTGTTTGAAGGCGTACTCTGCCTTTGCAGATGAATAATAGTTTGTTATTCCAAAGAATAAGTTAAATAGCCATAGTTCCGATATGTAAACGAATGTAAATTTAACGCCAGTAAGAACAATTTTTATGTAAACTGACAGAATATTGAAGTTATTTCCAAAGTTGTACCTGAATATACATTGCTATGATAAAGAAGGGAAGAAAATCAGACCACAATAGGATGGGTGTAAGAGAAGTACACTGGTTAAAATAATGGTTAAAACAATGGTTAAAATAATGGTTAAAATAATGGTTAAAATAATGGTTAAAATAATGGTTAAAATAATGGTTAAAATAATGGTTATCAGAATGGTTAAAATAATGGTTAAAATAATGGTTAAAATAATGGTTAAAATAATGGTTAAAATAATGGTTAAAATAATGGTTTAAATAATGGTTTAAATAATGGTTAAAATAATGGTTAAAATAATGGTTAAAGTAATGGTTAAAATAATGGTTAAAGTAATGGTTAAAATAATTGGTTAAAATAATGGTTATCAGAATGGTTAGCAGAATGGTTATCAGAATGGTTTGCATAATGGCTCACCAAATGTTTAGTAGCATGGTTATCATAATGGTTACCAGAATGGCTATAAGCATAGAAATACATTGTATTTAATTGATACAAACAAGAAATTGCTACTTTTATTTTGTAATAATAATTCAGTGTTTATTTATTTACATTGAAATCTGCACAATAAAATTATTGCCGTTTTTTTGTTATTATTACTTATTAATTTTTTATATTTTTTCTGAGGATGAAAAGGTGATTTTTTGGGTGTGGGGTGGGGGTGGGGGTTCAAGAAAAGCTAGTAATTCTCACATATTTTAACTATTTTTTTCCATTTCAATTAAAAGCATCGGTCATATGATTATTTGACAGGTTTAATGCATAACAGTCTGATGGCCACTAGGAACTAGCCTCACTAGCTTCAACTGCTAACTATAATTAGTGTAACAATAGGATAAAAATGTCTTATAACCTAGTAATGTGTGTCTTTGAATAAATATGTATTTTATAATGTGAAATGTAAGTTAAATATTTGGTAAATGAGTCCAAACCTCATGTGATTTTGTAAAAATTGTTTTTTTAATAACGTGTTGAAATGAAGCCATTATTGCCGTTACTAAGTTCAACTGTTCTAATTCTATTTTGTTTCTTTTTAATGTGTCCACTCATTAAGGCTTGTAGCCAGAAAAAAAAGTTTGATTGTCCTGTATTTTCCTTCAAGTTTTCACAAATATTGTTCAAATATTTCCTTAGCATTGCTTTGAATGCAGTCAAGAGCAGCACGCTTTGTCCTAAACCGCTACAGGAATACCTCTAGTGTTGGCAGCATGCTAGAAACACTAGGCTGGTCACCATAGGAGAAACGACGACGACAATCCAGGCTCTCCTTGATGTACAAAATAAAGAATGGGCTGGTCCACTGTTCCAGTATTAAACAGAAACTCGTCCCTCTCCCCCATAGACAGCGACGAGGCCATGACCGGCAATTCAGGCTCATACCAGCAAGAAGCCAGTATAGGAGCTGCTCATTCCTGTCCAAGACAATCAGGGACTGGAACAATCTTTCAAAAGGAACGGTTGAGGCGACAACACTAGACACATTTGTGTCTATTGCCTCAAGCCTTCAAACCCCTAGTGCATAATTTCCTCATCACCACCAGTAACAGAAACATTGCAAATCCCATCTACATGCATAGCAGCCAAAATGATCAATAAATTGATCGTGGGCCCTTAAGATATAGAAGAAGAAGAAGACTTGTACACCTCTGACCAATAGAAGATGCTGCTGGCTGCTGTCCATGGTTTGCCGTGTAAAAGTTCTGGGGTGGGTGGGGTGACTTTACATTTGTTTTTATTTTCTTGTCATACATCTGTTCTGTATTACATCAATGTATTTTATTTCAATGTCATGAGCATGTCTCTTTTGTTAATATTTGTATGTACAGTGGGGTGAGCCCAGCCATAGGCTGGATACCGCGCCTATATAAGATCACTAATAATAAAATAATATCCTTTATACTGCTTAAAGCAGTCACTATTGATGTTGGTGGACTATGAAATGCATTCATTATTTGACTCTTAGATCTGAATGAATGTACCATACTTACAGTTAAGATAAATACATGCCTCCTGTATGATCATACTGGTAGATTTATAGAAACTATATTTTATTGTTTACAATATCAACTTACTGATAGATAATTCAATGTTTCCAAAATCAACATACTGATAGATTGATAGAAAATATAGTTTAATATTTCCAATATCAACTTAATGATAATTTGATAGAAAATATAGTTTAATGTTTCCAGTATTAACATACTGATAGATAATTCAATGTTTCCAATATCAACATAATGAAAGTTTGATAAAAAATATAGTTTAGTGTTTCAAGTATTAACATTCTGATATATAAAATAGTTCAACATACCAGCACTTTTATGAGCGACAGCGTTCAAACCATTTAAAGTAAATAAAGATTTAAACTAGATATGTATTGATATGAGAGTAAAAGACAAGAAGATTGAACAGATGTTTAGGCAAAATGTCTTCTTCAGCAGACAGTACTATACGAAAAAAAAAATCAATTTAAATAAACGTATGTTTAAAAATCTCAATACAGTCAGTGTTTAGAAGAACAGGAAGTGCGTCATGGTATTTGTATTGGGACGGTACTTGAACTGCTGTGACGTGGCCATGATAACAATGAAGGAATCTTCGTCTTTGCCACGCATGGCCTAAACAACAAAGGAGAAAGACATTTTGAGTTTTATACAAAAGAAACACCACTGTTATTTTTTGGTCATGTCATAGTTTTAAAATGACTAAAATTAAAATGTCATAGTTTTGAAATGACTAACATTATAATCAAAAATTAAAACCATAAGAAAAATGGTTCTCATTGTCATAATTCCAAAACTCGTGTCTGTTGTCATGATAATAGTAAACTTATTATAGAACAAAAATATTTTATTTTTTCCTTCGAATTAAATTCCATAATCATTTAATTTGTAAATTGTCTTTAACAATAAATAATCTAATGATTTTTGCCACAATGATGTTGATCACATTTTCAAGAGACAGCAACAATATATAATGTTTCATCAAATCATGAATCAAGGCATGTGTTATGACACAGAAGAAAGCAATAAACAGACATGACTTGATATTGTAATCTCGTGATCAGTGAGTCAGTGAGTAGCAATTGCATGTGAATTATGTAGATATTTTCAAAATTACGCTGGGATCTGCAGGTAGAGTGGTCTGCATAAATTTCTTATTATTTGATTTTAAAGACACATCTTTTCATTTTAAAATAACCATATGGCTCCGGTGCCATGGTTTAAAAGCCAATAATCTAACTGAAGTAGATACATATTTTCGAGACAAAAGCGTAACAAGTTTAAAACTACTTTGTCATACAACATTGTCAACATCAGATTTGATGCAAACACTGATGGCGACATCTTGAGGGAAGTTAATCAAGAAAATATGCGGGTATTTAAGTGAGCTACCAAAGTGTCAAGTGCTACCATTTAACAATGTGCCATAATTGTATCATCTTCTACCATTTTACCATGTACTACGTTTGTTATAAATTATTTCATGTGCATCCATTATAAGTTGTTAAACCATTATGTAATTTGCTACCTATATATTATTTGCTACCATTATATCATGTGATACCATCATGTAATATGCTACAATTATATCATGATCTACCATTACACGAAAAACTAAAAAGGTAGCAAATTGAAAATAAGTTCTTGTCTGTCTAATATTCTAGATTATTTTCCCCGGATACAAAGTCCACCAGGACCTTAGATATAGAGTGGGACAGAGAGTCAAACAGGACCTTAGATATAGAGTGGGACAGAGAGTCCACCAGGACCTTAGATATAGAGTGGGACAGAGAGTCCACCAGGACCTTAGATATAGAGTGGGACAGAGAGTCCACCAGGACCTTAGATATAGAGTGGGACAGAGAGCCCACCAGGACCGTTGATATAGATCGGGTTACAGAATCCACCCAGACCGTAGGTATAAATCAGGTACAGATTCTAGCAGGACGGTAGATATAGATCGTGTTACAGAACCACCAGGACCGTAGATATGCATCGAGGTACAGAGTCCACCAGGACCGTAGATATGCATCGAGGTACAGATTCCACCAGGACCGTAGATATGCATCGAGGTACAGAGTCCACCAGGACCTTAGAGGGGACAGAGAGTTCACCAGGACCGTAGATACAGATCGGGTACAGAGTCCACCAGGACCGTAGAGGGGACAGAGAGTCCACCAGGACCGTAGATACAGATCGACCAACATAAAAATGAGGTGTATAAAATGTTCCACCGAATGGTCAAGATTGAAACTATTTTACAGTGGAGACAAGCTCGTTAGATTCACAGCTGACTTGTTGGCGTCACTAGTGAACCACTAGGAGTTTGAAGACACGTAAAAAGATATCAATGAATTACTGAGATACACAGCACACAGTTTGACCAACACGGTAACTAGATTACATTCGTGTTTCCTAGAGAAATAACCAAGACATTTTAAAAGGTAAACAATTGAAGAATCGTTTTTTAAAAAAACAACATGTTTTATACATTTCATTGAACGAAAACTTAAAATAAAATTGTAAATTATACAACATAATTTAGAAAAATAACTTTCTAAAATAAACAAAATTGCAAAAATTATGTTCTGAGTACTTGAGATGTGATAGTTAAAGGTAGGGGCGCCGATACTGGAGGTGGGGGCGTTCATGGGGCGTGGTGTTGGGGTGGATGGTATCGTCTACTACAACACTAAACAGTTGATACAACTTTGTATAATTGTATAGAATTATTTAAAACATTAAAAAATTGTTGACATTATCGATATTAGCCGACATTTATACCAAAGCCACTAAAATTGTTTCCTTTAGAGTTGACCCCACTGTGGACATGGCGGGCATTAAAATAATAGTCATCATCAAACCCAAGTGAGTGGACATGAGCCCCACTACTGCCTGGACATGTACATGTTGTGTACGTGTACTTGGTATTATTCACATCAACCACGTACTTGTCTATCCAGTTTCCTAAAGAGATCTGTTTAGGACATCCGTGTGGATGTGATACTATGAATGTCAACTTGACCTTATCTCTAGAACTCTTGTATTTGTTCTTTACTTTCCCCAATAGATCACGATAGTGTCTCTCCATCTTTTCCAGTTTATCCAGTAAATCTACGTCGCATGTCACATGTATCAACACACACCTGTCTTCTTCAATGTCTGCCCCAGTCTTCGTCCAGTGATCAAGAGTGACAGGTGGACTATCTTGTCTATCATAGAACAATCTACACGTGGTGTGTCTCGCCTCAAGGGCATCAAACATCACGTGTGTGGCCGTATTCATCCTTACCTGCCCCCATACTTTGCTGGGTGTGTTTGAGTGTTTACACTTGTGACATCGACAAGTTCGCAAGTTCCATTTCTTGATGTCTTCCTCTGTCCACTTGTTTACATCACACACCACTCCAGTCCCTACTCTCATGACGTCACTTCCTCTCATGTTATAAAAGGCATATGGGACTTTGGTGTTTGGCCAAAATTCTGGTCGTTCTGTACTGGTCATTTTAACATCTACCCTGACAGTCAGGTCAGCTGCAGCTTTGATGAACTCGATTAGGTCATTGTCATGGTGACCTTCAGGCAGGTGCTTGATGTTGAAATCGTTGACAGGTACAAACTTTGTGTGACCTGGATTCTTCTTACAGTTGTTGTAATGTTTGTGTAGATCTGCTTCTCCAACTTCTGACACCTGGGTTTCATGTGTACCTGACAAGGTGATAAAAGAAAGTACATTTTAATAAGATGATAACAAAATTATTTTAAGCCGTTTTACATTTTAATAGATATTGCACGGGTCCTTATAAATAATTTGTAACCAATAAAATCTCCAGATATACATTTTCGGGGCAGATTTTGGGACATAGAATGTTGTATTAAAACATCAATGGGAATAATTTGAAGTGCTGTTTACAATCAGATCAATGAGAATTATAACAATAAGTAATTACCATGGAAACGATCTGCTTCATCGTTTTTGTTACAACTGTCTTTATGACCGTCATAAGGGCCATCATCTTCTTGACTGTTTTCTGTGCCATCATCTTCTCGACTGTCTTCTGTGCCATCATCTTCTTGAATGTTCTCTGCGCCATCATCTTCTTGACTGCCATATTTGTCATTATCTGTAAAAATTGTTAGTATTTAATTAAAATAAACAGTACAAATAAAGAGAAATTAGATATTTAAATCTCAATATTTCATTTTATCTGCCTCATTTTTTCACCTAATATAAAATTTATCATTGTCTCTTACTTTGAAACACACAAAAGTGCTAGATATTCTGTTTTTAAAAAATCCATTTTCTCATTTACACATTCATTATTATTATTCTTTCGCTGTCTTAAATTTTATGACATTCTTAAAGCTTACCCATTAGTGTAAACTTGCAAGCATTGTCTCTCTCTAAAGCTCACATTTGTTCTTTTTCTCTCTTACACAATATCTGTCACACTTACAAACATTTTGTGTTTCAAGGATTTTTAAATTTCCCCTTGCCCCACAATTTTTTTCATTCTCTCTCTAACATATGCCAACACTTTCTTCCCCTATCTCTCTAACATATGCCAACACTTTCTTCAACTATCTCTCTAACATATGCCAACACTTTCTTCCCTTATCTCTCTAACATATGCCAACACTTTCTTCCCCTATCTCTCTAACATATGCCAACACTTTCTTCTCCTATCTCTCTAACATATGCCACCACTTTCTTCCCCTATCTCTCTAACATATACCAACACTTTCTTCCCCTATCTCTCTAACATATGCCAACACTTTCTTCCCCTATCTCTCTAACGTATGCCAACACTTTCTTCCCCTATCTCTCTAACATATGCCAACACTTTCTTCCCCTATCTCTCTAAGAAAAACCCAGCAATCTCTTACATGTTTTAAAACATAATTGTAGCGGAATCAACACATATTTTCTGATTTCCATCTACCATCACCCCCCCCCCTCAAACCACGCACTTTTAAAAATTATAAACAGATAGTGGTCGTTATTTTAATATGTTACCATAAGGTTGTTTTAATATCCCTGGTTCACTTACGGTCAAGCCGTGGGAAATCTGTAAGTACGAGTAATAATTACAAGATTAATTCAATTTAATCTTCACAAAATTTGCTATAATTTTTAATTGCCTTTTAATTTGTTGAAAATGAACTTTCCAGCGAGCCGATGCGGTGAAGATTAATTATTATAAAAAAATAATGAGCGACCAATTAAAGTTGGACTAGTAATAGTATCATTCCCTAGTATTTTTTAAAGAAGTATTAATACACTCGAACATCAGTTTATTAAGTAACATTAAAACATTTGAGTTTCTATCTCTTCTTTGTCCAAAACAATCCTTTGAAAAAGAATGCTGTCTGCAACTCCATCCGGCCATCCCTGTGGCGCTACAACCCATGTAGGGCTTTGGTCTGCGTCACCACTTCCTTCCACACAGGCCATTCGGCCATCCCTGTGGCGCTACAACCCATGTAGGGCTTTGGTCTGCGTCACCACTTCCTTCCACTCAGACCTAACTAATGCCTTTCTTTTCCATGGTTGGACTTTCAGCTGCTGTAGATATTTTTCCACATCATCTATCCACCTAAGCCTAGGTCTGCCTTTGAGCCTTTTCCCTTTGGGGTATTGGTCATGCACCATCTTCGTTCCTCTTTGATTAAAATTTGGCAATCTCTCTAGGTGTCCTGCCCAGCGTAGCCTGCCCCTTTTTATTTCTGCCACTATCGTGGGATCCTGATATAGACTTTATAATTCCTGGTTGGTTCGTATTCTCCATCCATATTCATCCTTTGTTGGCCCATACATTTTCCTGAGAACTTCCCTCTCCCATGTGTTTAATAGGTTTTCTGCTCTTTTTGTTAGGGTCCAAGTTTCACTTGCGTATGTTACAACTGGTCTGATTACAGTTTTATAGATGGTTTTCTTTGTTTCTCTTGTAACGTTTTTACTTTTGAGTATTGTCTGACTACTGAAGTATGCCCTGTTTCCGGCTGATATTCTTTCTGTTATTTCTGTTAGTAATTCGTTTCTTTCATTTA
This sequence comes from Lymnaea stagnalis, assembly GCA_964033795.1. NCBI lineage: Eukaryota > Metazoa > Mollusca > Gastropoda > Lymnaeidae > Lymnaea > Lymnaea stagnalis. Next base: position 644,801 of record CAXITT010000128.1, on the reverse strand, counting down.
ACAAAGGTCCTAGGTATTGGAATTGATTTACTTTTTCAAAAGTCTGGTTTCTACTTTTACTTGCTTCATCTGTTTGTTCTTCTTTTATCATGGTCATGTATTTTGTTTTTTGGTTGTTAACTTCCAGCCCTGCTTGTAGAGATACGTCTTCCAATTCAATAAAGGATTTTGAAATGTCTTTGATACTTTTCCCTAGAAGTGCTATGTCATCAGCATATGCAAGATACTGAAGTGGTTGATTGTATAGAGTGCATATTGTTTGGGGGTCTTGAGTTTCCCTCAGAAAGTATCCTGTTATTGTTCCTCGAGTGTCAATGTGTATGCTTCTCATAACTCTCTCTAATGTTAGGTTAAAAAGAATAAGTCTCCCTGTCTTAGGCCTCGTCTAATCTGAAATTCCCTTCAAAATTCTCCTCTAATCATGATTTTGGTTTTTGAGTTGTTTAGTGTTACATGTGTTAGTCTTGTCAGTTTGTTGGGTATCCAAACTCCTGCAGAGTCTCATATAGATATTTTCTTTTAATGCCGTTATAGGCCATTTAATAGTCCACATAGAGTTTATGTACTGGTATATTATATTCATAGCATTTCTCTAATAGTCATCTTATGGTGAAAATCTGATCCGTCGTTGATCTGTTAGGCCTGAATCCACATTGGTAATCACCTAGTATTTCTTCAGTGTAAGATTGTAGTCTTTTGGCAATAAGCTTCGTCAGTTTTTTGTATGTAACATTTAATAGGGAGATTCCTCTGTAGTTTGTGCACTGAAGTTTGGAGCCTTTCTTGTGTATTGGGGTTATTAATGCTGTTTCCCATTCCGTCGGGATTTTCTCTTCTTGCCAAATTTTAGTAATAAGTTTATGTATCTGATTGTGTAGTTCTTTTCCTCCATATTTAATCAGTTCTGCTGTGATAAGGTCTTGTCCGGGGGCTTTGTGATTTTTCATATAATTAATTACCTCTTTGGTTTCTTCTGGAGTTGGACATTGTGTAAAAAGAAATGATCCTCCCTGTGGGAGTTGATAATCTTCTTCTTGTCTATTGTCTGCATTCAGTAAAGTATGTCCTCAAAATATTCAGCCCACCTCTCCAGTACTTTACTATTTTCATTGATTAATTCTCCATTGTGGCTCTCACACATTTGCGGTCTGGCTTGGTATCCATTCTTTTCATCTTTTATCTTCATGTACATTCCTCTTATATTTCCCTCTCTTGATAATTCTTCTATTTCCTTTAGTTTATCCTTTTCCCATTCCCTCTTTTTCTTCCTACACATTTTTGTTGCTTTCCTTCTGGCTTCCTTGTATGCTTGTGTTGTCTTTCTGGTTTCCCTTTGTAACATGATCATTCGTGCTTTGTTTCTTTCTTCCACAGTCTCTCTGCATTTATTGTCGTACCAGCCTACTCTATTGTTGGCTTGCTGAAATCCCACTACTTTTTCTGCTGATCTTTTAATGGCATTTTTATCCTATCTGATAAGTTTTTGGGTAAGGTTCCCTAGCCTTTGTGGATCCCTCCACTTCCTACAAGGCAGTAGGTTCTGTGGATCCCTCCACTTCCTACAAGACAGTAGGTTCTGTGGATCCCTCCACTTCCTACAAGGCAGTAGGTTCTGTGGATCCCTCCACTTCCTACAAGACAGTAGGTTCTGTGGATCCCTCCACTTCCTACAAGGTAGTAGGTTCTGATTTTTGTCCGCCCCAAGTATTTTATTTCCCTGGTACCCTCCATATCTGGTGGGCTTTCCCCTATCCGCCACCTGGGGAGGCGCTCGATGGGAGATCAGTATCTCCGCACGAGCGTCTGCAACTCCAGAAGTGAGTTTAAAACTTAAAATACTGCAGGTTTTAAATAACCTTCTTTAAATTTGACTCTGTTCTAAAGTTTAACAGAGATTAGCCTATGACAAGAAGAGCTCTCCTAGAATAAATGTTATTGACAAATTAACCCTAGGTTGACTTTATCTTTTTTTGTACGTTTATATTATATTACATGATATACCAAGGCTCAGGCTATTCATTTTAGTTCGGGATATAAAATAGAGTATAACAGAGCTGTTTACTCATATAGTCATAGTATGAGTCATATGTCATACAATTTTGGCATACAACGTAATGTCCAATTTTTGAGAATATTGAGATGTCTTTTACAATTGTACGCCAAGACCTGTCAGAACTATGATTTTAAGAAACTGGATTGAAATATCCAGTTGTTATGCCAATTTAAAAAACGTAATAAAAACGTAAATTTTGGCTTAATAGATTTAGCTCCTTTCCACATTAAATGTAGAAAACTAGTTTAAAAAAAAATTGAATAAAAATGCGTTCTAAACTGTTCTACACAGCAAAATCAGATTTTGAAACATTTAATAGGATCTGGGAAGATCTTATTGATTCGAAGTTTTTAAAAATAATAGTGTAAGCAGGCATGGTTGGACTTCCAGGCATTACTTGTAGTATCCTGTAATAATAGTGCCTTCAACTAAGGCTTAGTTCAAGGCCCTATTATTCATTTTAACTAGGGCTATAAATTAGAATATAACAGAACGAATTACTCATAATATAAGTAATATGTCATACAATTTTGGCATACACTGTAATGTAATATGTTCATATGTAATTTATTTTTACAGATGTATACATAAAATATGTTTATATTTCCTTTATTCTCCACAGTGTACATATAAAATATGTTCATAGTGACATAAATGTCATTGAAAACATTAAATTTTTCAAATTCAATATAATATAACTTATAATATGTATGATTTTTATGTTAAAATTATAAATAAAAATGCAAATATTCTTTCACCTATTAAAACAGTTTTTATCTCATTTCTTATAAATTATGTGGTGGACTGAACTTGAAAAATAGTTTATCATATTACCTTAAAATCTTATTTTATTGGCAAAATATATTAAAACTTATAAATAGATATAATATTTTGGTGTCTATATTTCTTATACCTTTTTTTGTTTATAATACAAATAGTGTGAAGACTGTTAAATTTTCAATGTACCTTAAACTAGAAATACTTACTTCCATGTTTTATTTTAATGTGAATTAGAAAGATGAACCTGTAAATAAACAATACATTAACATAGTTATTTTTGAATAAATCCACAAGATCAAAATAGACTATATTAAATTAGACAAATCTACATTGAAGTTTTTAACATCGCTCTCTCTTTATATGTGTCTTTGTAACGTTTTGTTCATTTAAGTTGAACACAAATTAATCTCTTTCACAGTATACCGTTTTCCCCATTCTCTATTGCATTATTTATAAAAATATTTGAACACGATGACAATTTGGTTCATCCATAATCTATAATTTCATTGGATAAGTATAAAACAATTAAAATTTTGTATTCAAGGTAATTTAATAAAAATATTTATATCTTTGTGGTAATGGACGTGTCAGTTAATTTCTGTTTCAATCTTTTCAATCTGTGCTGTGTACCGAGTTTAACATTAATTTAGATTTTTTAGAAGCAAGTGTAAATGGGTTAGGTGGATAAAAGATATGATTCATAGGATAGAATGTTTGGGAAATATTTAATGGTTCATTGGGGATATGTTTGACATGGGACAGGAACTAGATGGTAGTTGGTAGGGGGTGTTTGGGACAGGGACATGTTGATAATTGGTAGGTGGTTTATGAGGCAGGGACTAGTTGATGGTTGGTAGAGGTTATAAGGGACAGGGACAAGTTGATGGTTGGTAGAGGGTATATGGGACAGGGACAAGTTGAGGGTTGGTAGAGGGTATATGAGACAGGGACAAGTTGATGGTTGGTAGAGAGTATATGCGACATGGACATTTTGATGGTTGGTAGAGGGTATTTGCGACAGGGACTAGTAGATGGTTGGTAAATGTTATGGGTGGCATGGGGAAGGGACAAGTTGATAGTTGGTTAGGGGATATGTGGTGCACGTGACAGGGATATGTTAACTATTTGTATGGGGGTGTGGATGGTATTTGGCAGGGATTACTTGATGGTTGGTAAGGGTCATATTGGACAGGGATTAGTTTATGATTGGTAGGGTGCATATGGGGCAGGGACTAGTTGATATTTGGTAAGGGGTATATGAGACAGGGATAAGTTGATGGTTGGTAGGGGTATAAGGGAAAGGATAGTTGATGGTTAGTAGGGGGTATAGGTAGCATTTGGAAGGGACATGTTGTTGGTTGGCATGTGGTATAGTGGCATGTGACAAGGACAAGTTATTTGTTGATATGGGGTAATGGTTGGTATGTTACAAAGACATGTAGATAGTTGGTAGGGGGTTTGGGTGGCATGTGACAGGGATTTCTTGACGGTTGTTAGGGGATACATGGGCCAGGGACATGTTGACGGTTGTTAGGGGGTACATAAGCCAGGGACATGTTGATGGTTGGTAGTGGTATAGTTGGCATGGGATTGGGACTATTTGACGTCTTGCTAGGAGTAAGAGTAATGATGGTGGGGGTCAGAGTCGAGGGGATAGAAAGAAGAAACCAATGCAACCCCTCCCCCCCACCAAGGCTCGCAATCGCACATCTTTTCCACGCCCCTGAATAATATATAAATTGTAATAACCCACCCGCTATAACACGGCTGATTTAAATCACCATTCATTTCAGAAAAAAACATTTAGCGCAAATATAGGGAAATCAACGAGTCTATGTAACAAGTTTAAACTCGATAGGTTGACGAAATGTGTATCCAATCAGCCGTCCGAAGATTTACTCTGCCAGCCACGAACAAAGCAAATTTAAAATATAAATTATTTATATAAACAACCACTACAAACGAAGGTTCTCTTATAAATTCTATAAAAAATAATAGTAACGAAGAATGGGTGTCGGGCTAAAAATGTGACAAAACATGCTTACAAGTAATGCACTTTATCATCATCATCATCATCATGTCCCTTAGCCCTTGGACCGTTGGGGCGCCTCAGATGACTTGTGAACTATCCTCCTCCATTCGTCTCTGTCTTCTGCAAAACGCACAGCATCGCCCAGTGTTAGTCCTGTCCACTCTTTGATATTATCCTCCCATCTTTTTCTTTGTCTTCCCCTTCTTCTCCCTCCTCTTGTGGTGCCCTGCAATATTTCTTTGGCAAGCCCTTGTTTCCTTGTTATGTTTGCGTTTTTTCACAGTCATCAGTAGGTCATCGTACTCTCCGATTGCCTGACGAACCATTTCTTTCACCGTATCATTGGAGATATGGTCCCTATAGAACATGCCAAAAATGCTTTTGAAGCATCTCATCTCCATCGCCTTTATTTTCCTCTCAAGGTCGGCCGTTAATGTTCAGGATTCGCAGGCATACAGGAAAATTGAGAGGACTAATGAGCGCGTCAGCCTTATTTTGATGCTGGGGGCTATATTTTTGTTCTTCCATATTTTCTTGAGCTTCTTTAGTGCTGTTGTAGTCTGCACAATCCTGGACATCGCAGGCTTGGAGCCTTCGTCTGAGGCTATTGCTCCTAGGTATTTGAAGCGGCCGACAGTCTCTAGTCCTTCCTCTAGTCTTTCCTCCCCAAACTTAATTTCAGTGGTGATGCCTGTGGTGTTATTTGAAATCAGTTTTGTCCTTTCGGCACTGATTAGCATGCCGAAGGACGACGAGGTCTTATCGAGATGATTTACCAGGTTGGCTAGCTCTTCTTCGTTCCCAGGCAGTTGGTGTTTGTTCTGCCACCAATGATGACTGTCCCTTCATGCGCTTTCAGAGCATCTGACATAATTCTCTCTAGGAAGATGTTGAACAGATGGGGGAGAGCAGACAGCCTTGTCGTACTCCAGCTGTGGTCTTGAACCATTCTCCTATGTTGTTGCACTGGTGGCATTATCATAGAGGTTGCATATCATTCTGGTGAGGTTTGTGTTGATGCCTCATGGTGGCCCATAAAGCAGCATGCCAAACCCTGTCAAATGCTTTCTTGAAGTGAACAAAGACGTGGTATAGATTTTGTTGGTGTTGAGAATATTTCTCACATAGTATTCGGAGGTTTAGGATCTGCTCAGAAGTGCCCCATCCTTGTATGAAGCCTGCCTGTTCTTCAGCAATGATTCTGTTCGCATATGGTTTTAGTCGGTTCAATATGACCTTCAGCATGACCTTTCTTGGGTGGCTTATTAGGCTAATTGTGCGATAGTTTGGCATAGCTGTAGGTTACCTTTTTGGGGAGGGTGACGATGAGCGATGGGGTCCATGGTTTTGGCCATTCCCCTGTAAGCCAGATTTTGTTACAAATATTGAATAGGGCACTTATCATTGCGACTCCTCCTTGTTTCACCAACTCGGCAGGAATATTATCCGCTCCTTTCCTGTTTGGAGTGCTTGGACTGCTGCTTCTACTTCTGCGCGGAGAATAGGGTAGTTATCATTGTCTGTTGCTGTCTCTGGGTCTATCTTTATACTTTCATTATAAAGCTTGGAACAGTATTCAGTCCATCGTTTTATGATATCATTTTCCTCGATTAAACATTTACCATTTTTATCCTGTATGGTCGTACTACGCCCTTGTTTTGCAGTGGTTAGTTCTTTCACCAACTGGTAAGCTTTTTTGCTATTGTTTTTCTTCAAGAAGTTTTCAATATCGTAGCATTGCTCTTCAATCCAGTTCTTCTTTGCCTTTTTTATACCCTTTTTGATGGCTTGGTTAACTGTCCTATTTTTAATGGCCCCCCTCTGTGTCTACCATTTTTGTTTTCTTTAACTGCCTCCGTTTATCACACAGATCAAGTACTTTATAGGAACTCCAATTAGAGCACAAATTTTACTTATCATTGTCATAAGTATTAGATGTAAATAAAATGTCAAAATTGGCTTAAATTTAACGCTAATTACTGCAAACTTATTTAAGTAAAAAATCTATGTGGCTGGTGGAAGTAAGAACCGGTTGTAGTGTTCTTAGCTGTAACCGAAGAAAATCTCTATTTCTAATATCAAGCCGGTTACAAATAGCTCAACTAAAATCATATACAAGTCTTGATTGTCAATGTATAACTCAAATAAAGACAGATTCAAGTTTTGATTGTTAATGTATAACTCAACTAACAACATATACAAGTTTTGATTGTCTATGTATAACTCAAATAAAGACAGATACAAGTTTTGATGGTCATGTATAACTAAACTTAAAACAGATGCAAGTTTTAATGATCAATGTATAACTCAAATAAAGACATATACAAGTTTTGATTGTCTATGCATAACTCAACTAAAGGCAGATACATGTTTTAGTTGTCAAAGTATAACTTAGCTTAAGGCAATTCTAAAAGAAAATGTATTGAAAGTGATAGAGTCACAAGAAAATGTAGAACGACTTCAAGAACATTAACTCAGTGGCGATTCCCAAGACGATTTATTTGTTGAATGTTCCACACTTGTAAAGAGACACATTTTGAAATACTTCGCTGTTATTGTTGATCCGCGCCAAATTCATCCCTTATTAAACAAATAAAGTGTATTTCTTTTGCGTTAGGTAAAACCACATGAAAACCAGTAGGAAATTGTAGAAAGACTTTCACAGTTTGTGAATAAACTAATTGTCATGATCAAGAAATGTCTCTTTTTTTTATTCTTTTAAGTATGATAATAAATAATGTTTTTTTAAATTTTATGATATTAGTTATTTCTAACAGTTGTTTTCGATGTTACGATTTTAGTTATTTCTAAGTTCTTAACTGATTAAATATAACTAGTCTTTAAAAAAGGTTTGTTGAATTGATAACAGATTTAACATTTCTGGTTTAAGGCTAAGTAAACATATATATATGGTCATGAAATCTATTATTAGCAAATAAGCCATGAACACGGTCCTACGCGTTTTCTTTTTAATGGATTTTTTTTTTGCTTGGGTAAAAGGTGAACAGCTAATCTAATAACAAGATACACAAAATACGATTTTAAAAATGTTAAAACGAATTTCTTCAAAACAATTTATCCAGTGCTTATGAATTACATAAAACTTGACATGAAATTAAAAAAAAAACTTGTTAGGAGTTCTCCCGAGTTCTAAAACGATCATTTCCGATCAATCAAAAATTTAAAGCTAAATGCTAGACAATTTTAACAATGATTGATTTTTAAAATAGCTTGAGTCACCACGTGATCTTGTTTGTTAAATGTGCAGAGTCCAGTTAACATGTACGAGTAACACATCTGTCAGCAGGCTCAAATTGATGTGTCTGCATATTCAGTGTTGTATATTCAATGCACCTTGCTATGTAATGATGTATTGTTTTTCATAGTGGCTGGCATGGGCGCCCAAAGAAAACTTTCTAGGAGGGGGGGGGGGGCAAAAAATCGATTAACTTTCCAGAGGGGGGGGGGCAAAATTTGGGGGGGCAAAAAATCGATTAACTTTCCAGAGGGGGGGGGGGCAAAATTTGTTTAGTAATGTTTTAATATAGTTTTAATTTACTGTAGCGTATTTGTATGGTGAACGAAAGGACAGGACATCGGCTTAGTTACTTTCTCTTTATTTTCTCTTTACTTTAATACATTTTTTGTCTATTTTTGTCTAATTTTTTTAAATCCAATCAATCCAGGGAGGGGGGGGGGAAGTGCCCCCCTTGCCCCTACCTGCAGGTGCCCATGGTGGCTGGAACTATTTGTTATTTGTGGAGAACTGGTGCTTTCGAAGTGACTGGTACTATCAGTAATGTGGATAGCACTGCGTTCTTTCATTGCAGCTAGTACTAGTTGTATTGTGGATAGCACTAAGTTCTGCTTTCATAGTGGCTGCTACTGTATGGGGAGCAATGCGTTCTTTCTCACAGGCTGGTACTATTTTTAATGCGGATAACACTGAATTCTTTCACAGTGACTGATATTATGTGTAATGTGGATAGCACTGGGGTCTTTCAGAATTGCTAGTATTATTTGTAATGTTGGGAACAATAAGTTCTTTCATAGTGGCTGGTACTATTTTGTATATGTCGAAAGCACTACATTTTTGTGGCTGGTACTATTTGTTATGTAGATAGCAATGAGTTTTTTCATAGTGATTAGTACTATTTGTTATGAGGATAGCACTGAGTTCTTTTATATTTCCTGGTACTATTTTTAATGTGGATTGCACTGAGTTATTCATAGTGGCTGGTACTATTCTTCTTCTTCTTCTATATCTTAAGGGCCCACGATCAATTTATTGATCATTTTGGCTCCTATGCATGTAGATGGGATTTGCAATGTTTCTGTTACTGGTGGTGATGAGGAAATTATCGTGATCCCCAAACTTCCGAACTCCCAATAGACACAAATGTGTCTAGTGTTGTCGCCTCAACTGTTCCTTTTGAAAGATGGTTCCAGTCCCTGATTGTCTTGGGCAGGAATGAGCAGCTCCTATACTGACTTCTTGCTGGTATGAGCCTGAATTGCCTGTCATGGCCTCGTCGCTGTCTATGGGGGAGAGGGACGAGTTTCTGTTTAATATTTGTGATGTGGATATCATTGAGTTCTTTCATAGTGGCCGATACTATTTGCAAAGTGGGGAGCAGAGAGTTCTTTTACAGTGACTGGTAATCTGTAAAATGTGGATAGCACTGAGGTATTTCTTAATTGCGTGCATTATTTGTAATGTGGGGAACAATGCGTTCTGTCATAGTGGCTGGTATTATTTGTATTTTGGATATCATTGAGTTCTTTTAAAGTGGCTGGTACAATTTGTTATGTGGATAGCATTAAGTTCTTTAATGGTGGATGGTACAATTTGTAATGTGGATAACACTGAGGTCTTTCCTAATTGTTGGTATTATTTTTAATATTGGGAACAATGCATTCCTTCTTAGTGGCTGGTACAATTTATAATGTCGATACCACAGAAATCTTTTATAGTGTCTGATACTAGTTGTAATGTGAATATAACTTAATTCTTTCTTAGTGACTTGTAGTATTTCTAATGTCACTAGCACTGAGTACTGTCGTAACGGCTGGTACTATTTGTAATGTTGATAGCACTGAGCTCTTTCCTAGTGGCTGGTACTATTAGTAATGTGGATATTGTCGAGGGTATGAGAATCACTGTTGTTATGTGTAGAGCGTTGTTGTCATGTTTGATAGGGAAAAGATGTTCGTTAGAGATTTTATGTGCAGCCGTATCGTTTGTGTGAGATTGTTGTGACGTAATTTGATAAATAAACTTTCGTTTACAACAAACCGGTTGCTGTTTGTTGCATTGGTGACTGTTTGTGTATGGTGTGCTGCTGAACGGAGTGCAGTGAAAGACTTGGCCATACAGAAGAATCGCTTCGCGACATTGGGGGCTCGTCTGAACGAATCAAGGGCAGTTAAGAATCATCCTGTGTGAAGCTGTGAAGTGTCAGGCCGTCCGAATTACCATCCCTGTCCGGGGCTGGGCAGTATAATCTCCGCCCGAACCAGTGTGTCACCCGCCCGAAACTGTGTGTCGCCGCCCGAAGTTGTGTGTCGCTGTCCGACACGGAAGTATCAACTTCTACGGGGCTGTGAACATCGACCGTCCGTTGTGTGAGGCATCCTGGCACATCTGTCTGAGGCTGTGTGTCGCTTGTCCGAAGTCGGCTGGGGTGCTCGTCGTGTGTCTCCTGTCCCAGCTGAAGCAACCGTCCAATGCTGTGACCTGCTAATTGGGTTGTTCCACCGAACTTTACACCGCTGTTGCTGTACACCCCTGTGGCTATTCAATGCTGTTGCAGTACACCGCTGCTGACGTATCGTGCCGCTCTGCCCCGCTGATTGCTGTGTCCTGCTGATTGCTGTGTCCTGCTGTTTGCTGCGCTGCGCTGATAACTCTATCCCGCTGGTTGCTGTACACCGCTGTACCTGGCACGAAGCAAACCACCTACGACCAGATCGTCACTGTGCCTCATCTAGATCATCTAGATCATCACCGTACCACCGACCGGATCGTAACTGTGCCGCCACCAGAACATCGCCGCACCTACAACCGGAGCGCATCTGCATCCACCACCAGTGCCCGATACCGGGTCAACAAAGTAGGCCCAATTAGACATTATTACCTAAAACTGTGACATTTTTATATTGTGTATGTCGAGGTAAAGTACAGGTCAAGTCAAGCACAGTTAAGTAACATGTTAAGTACATAAGTATTATTATTATAGTTATTTAAGATTATAGTATTTATCTTATATTGAGAAAAGCTGTACAGTATTTGAACATATAAATTTGTAGGAGTAAATTATTACACATGGAACCTAAGAGAACCATATCGGAAATAATAGCCGAAATTCGGGAGGTGGGAGAAAAGTACCTCAGATTTACGGGACTGGAGCTAGATACATATGTAAGGGACCAATGGGGGAAAATACAAGAAGAAGAGCGAGAAGAAAAGTTAAGAAGGGAAGAAGAAGAGCGAGAAGAAAAAAGGAGAAGGGAAGAGCGAGAAGAAAAGATAAGAG